>CM053582.1:300113124-300136470 GCA_028627135.1 Pseudochirops cupreus | reverse complement strand
GTTCATATTTTTCTTGGAAGCTTTTGGTGCAGGAGTTCTGACTGTGTTGTCTTCCTGCCTTTATCCTTTTTGTCCCCCAAAAAGGAATCTAAAGTTGGATTGCTGTGCTTGCTTTGCTTCCTTTGCTTGCTTATGTTGCCACTCACTTGAGTTTTGAACTTTTTGCCATAGTAGAACTCTGCTTCCAGAGGGAAGAGCTTTGTCCCAAATCTCTGGGGTTTTCGCAGCTGCTGGAGCTGTTAGTTGGGTGCCCTCTCTGAAGCCTCCATAGGCTCTGGCACCTGGTCACACAACCCAGGACCTCCACCCAAGACAGCGATCCAGATCCAAGCAGGTTAAAGCAAGAGCCATTACCCCTCAGAATGGTCACTTGGTCCCCCTTTGGAATAGTTTTAGAACCTTTGTTAAGCTCTCCAGATGCAAATTTCTCTGTATCACATTGTCCCAAAATATGTGCGTATTACTCATATATCTATAGAATAGATGCTTTAGGAACTGTTTCATTTTTGTCTTTATACCCCTGGTGCCTAGTATACTACCTGGCACTTATTAAGTACTTAAGAAATGCTTAATTAATTGATTAAAATCAAGGATGTGGAGAGAGCTTAAATATACTGTAGCAGATAAAGATTAATGTTTGTTCTAGATTCTTTTGAAATATTTTGGTAAGAAACAAAAGTATGCTTTATTCTGAAGAGAGAATCAAGTCTTAGTACAGAGTGCGGTGACTCCTATTCATTCCAAGGCAGATTTATCAGCCCTTTAAAGGAGCGTTATGAACAATATGTCTTTGTAAATGCATGTCTTCAGAATACTGTGCAGGCATGGTTTGGAGGCTTCCATACATGTGTGGCCTATGGAGAGTCATTACTGGTACCTTTCTTCTTACCCCTCCTCCCCCAAAGTGTGTCTGTAACACCTTGTGTTGCACAGTGTTTCTGAAGGGGAGCAGAGAGATCGCTGCTGATAACTCTTTTAGGTAGTTGTGATCAGAGGATGGCTCTGTCCTTACTTTTAGTGCCTAATATGCTTACACATAATGGACTCTGTAAATGATCGTTTAATTGAGTCCTCGGTCCTTGCTAAGATGGGACTTAGAATTAACACGCCATAACCATATATTCATGATTCAAGTGACCATTTCCTCTTTCGCCATTACCCTCACTGACAGTTTTTTAAATAGCAGGGAGAGTTTCCCTTTGTGTGCCTCAAAGCTTTAGACACATGTAGCTACAATAAAGAATTAGTCTTTTTTTCCTTTGGTAAGAAGCTCTATGGTCAACCCTTGATTTTTTTTTTTAGGTATTTGGACAAAGACTTTATGCTTTATGTCATCTAAATTGTATATGATTAAGATAGTGTATGGTCTTCCATCTTTCAGAGTACCTGGAATATTTCAGAGAATTAATTTTTATTTTAATGTGGAAATGGAAAAAAAAAGAAACTTTGTGGAAAATGAATATATTAATATTATCACTATAGTATTTGTATTTCTGTATGCATGTATATAGAAGGAAACATACATATAAATTATTTCCTTATTATCTTTTTCTATCCAAGATGTTCAGTTTTCTTTTGTGGATATGTTGTAAAAGAAGGGGGAGGGATTTGAACACCAAGTCTTAGTTAAGTCATTATTCCAGTTTAAGGTCCTCAATAAATGGGGGAGAAATGCTGGCATATTTTGTGATGCATCATTATTTAAAGAGATGATTGTAGTCAGTAATATTTTAGGACTTAAGTGCTAATATCTTTTCTTTAGATATTCAATTTTTATTGAATTTTCTGTGATCCCAAACAATCCACAAAAGAGGATATAGCCATGGTATGCATGATACATAGTAAGGCCCTATTCTAACTAAAAATACACCATAAGCCATTTTGAGTTAATTAAAATTATTAAACAGGTATATTTAAAGCACAATTACACATTAGGACCTCGAGAAGAGAGTGGAGAAAGCAGGGGCAGGTAAACTGAGTATTATAGGAAGAGAAGATTTTCTCTTCTCTTCACATTCCAGCACTGCAATGGCCTATACAGATGTGCTAACAGAAGCACCGTGCCTGCCCTCAGGTTGCTCACAATATAATGAAGTAATCAACATGCAAACAACTGTGTGCCCACAAGATGTATATAGTACAAAAGGGAGATAATTTCAGAGGGAAGCCATTAACAGTGAGGAGAGGGGGAATGGGAAAGGCTTCTTGCAGAAAGGAAGAACTGGCTACCTGTTTTGTCACTAGGTTATATTATTATTTATGAATTGTTTGAAAAGGGAGATTTTTTCCCTGATACATTAAGGAAATTTTTCAGAGGACCATTTTTTATTGTTCTTTCTCCAAATAAGACTAATTTTTATTTTTTGTTCAAATTTGCATTACTTAATGTTTTGTGGGGTAGCTTCTTAGCAATTACCCATTTTTTGTCAAAGGAAGTTATTCTCTCACTAAGTATCTCTGAATAAGTCATGGAATGCCACATTATCTTTGAAAATTTTTCAACTGTGATTAAGCAAGCTGATGAATGTAAGAAAATCTTAATTTATTTGATGATTTTCAAAAAGATATAACAATTTTTAGGTAACAAAGAAATATTTGGTTTCTTTTAACTAGTAAAATTAAGCCTTCTCACTGTCTAGACCAACAGGCTTAATTATTTCTTCTGTAAATGTTCCTAACCACTGTTGTGTTTGCTGGACATTGTACATGGTTACAAAGGAAGTAGAAGATTGGAAGATTGTGTCCCTGCCCAAGGGGCTTGAAATTTAAATGGAGAGAGTAAGTTTGGGGAAGGAGGAGAGTAAATATGTACATGTAAAACTCAAGTCACGGTAACACACTTATAAACTTATATAAAACCAGATGTAGTTGTCAAGAGATATAAAGAGTGTTAGAACACTGAATAGTTAGAAAAATGGAGATGGAAGACCCCTTAATCTTTATTTTTCATAGCACATTTTAATTATATTTCCCCTGCTGTTTTTTAGCATAGCAGAAGCTAAATATTTGAGATTTACACTTTGGCGAGCTTGACAAAGCTATGGACCTTAAAGAAAGCCAGATAGAACATTTTCCTTATCACCAAAATCTTTGTTATAGAACAGTGCTTCATACTTTTCAAGCATGAAGACCCCTTCTTAACGAAACATTTCAGGGCCCCCACTGAACAAATAGTACAGTGTGTTAATTGAGCTCATCCATGATTACTAAAATCTATTATGAATTAAAATGGAAATGGCAATGCCAAGTGAACATACACATTCCAGATCACCTACAGTCACTCTGCAGACACCAAGTCATCCTTCCTCCTACAGTTGGGAGCCCTTGTTACAGAATTTTAATATACCCATGGCTGTATTTTGAGAGGTTACAGAAATTTTGATGAACTTATTCTGAAGAGGCTTCATTGAAGAATTAACATTTCACAGAGTTGTGAAGGAGAGGAGAAACATGGGATATTTAATGAGAGTAGAGGGTGAGTCGGAGTTTAGAGACAAGAAAAGCTGTCTATCCCCACTTTCTTTCTTTTAGAGTTTAGAGAGGTTCAGTGTAATTGATTCTCATTCATTGGATACAACTTTGATTTTTTCACCCAGGAGCAGTCTAAGAACTGTTACTTTAAATTTTACTTACTATTCCTTAACAGGCAGCTATGTTATATTTTATCCCTGAAAGGTTTAGGATTGATGCTGGACTAGTCTCCAAGGTCAAGTCATGTCAAGGGCACAAGCATTTATAGATCAGTCACCTGCTATGTACCAGGCATTGTGCTAAGTGCTGGGGATACAAAGAAAGGCAAAAACTTGAACTCAAGGACTGACCTCATGGTCTAATGGGAGAGACAGCATGGGAACAGCTAATACAAGCAAGGGCTATACAGGATAAATTGGAGATAATCAACAGAGGGAAGATGCTAATATTAAAGGGGGTGGGGAAAGGCTTCTTGTACAAAGTGGGATTTTAGCTGGAACTTAAAGGAATAGGCCAGAAAACAAAGGAAGAGAAAGAGTATGTGAAAAGACCCCAGCATGGATGGCTGTGACTGACTTTTGGTTATAACCGAGAAAGGAAGGTACCTAGTTTTTAGATTCTGATACCTTATGATGGCCTATATGTGAAGAGTTATTTTTGACTTAACTATTGTTCAATCTAGGGCATTATGGTGTCTCTAACACAAGCAGATGCCTTTGCTTGGATTTTTTTTAAATTGACAAGAAACTTAGATTTATTCACATACATAAAGTTAGGTTGATGGTACCATTTGTTTTAGAGTTTATTTTGGGTCAGTTTGGACTAATTTATATATAACATCCATATCAAGTGGAAATTAATTGATATTGTTTGAAGTGATCTGATTAAGGCATTGTTTTATTAGAGATATCATATAGTAATGTTTATTCTTACTTCTAATATCTGTAGTTCTTACCTCAAAAGCTGAATGTTAATGGTGTCCTGTCCCTGCTAGAACAGTCCAACTCGACACTCTTAGGCCATCACTGAGGATAAATTTCTAACTTTTGTCTAATTAGCCTGTGTGTCTTCCTGAAATTCAAATATATTTTCTACATGTCTGAAAATTGAGGCTTCCATATATTTTTAGTAATGACTTATTCAAATTTGGAAATACAAGGATGATAGCTGCTTTTGCATCTGATTTTTTTTTCTTATTAGTCCTCAGACCCACTACTGTTATGGCTAGCTCTGTAGAATTCTCCTTTTTTGTGTGTAAAATTTCTTTTTTGCATGGCTGTGCTATTGAATATTCATTCCAGTAGTGGAAATGGACTTGATTTAAGCTCCTGAGACCACTATGGAAACTCGGAGTGATCTTCCTTTCCATTAACTGTATTGAGTAGTTCAGCAGAGAGGTGATGATGATGATAGATATGATATATCCTCTTACCCTTTAGCTAGTAAATTTTGATTACCAAATAATAAGATCTTCCTAATTTATGACTTAAGAAGTTGGATGAAAAAGATTTTTGGCTACCTTTCAAATTTTATATTTCTATCTAGAAACTCAAATTAGTGGCATTCTTTTGAACCTAATTTTTTTTGTAGTCATTGATAAGTGAAATGACCATACATTTGTTAAATTGAAAGAGAATGTCTTAGTCATTGCAAAGAACTGAACAAGTGAAACATATCCATGTCTTTTCTTTAAAAATTTTCCTTGTAAATTTGAAAGTAGCTTTAGAGATGATTCTCCTTTAGAAATCTAAGATATGTATCTATTTAAAATTGTCCCGTGAGTGTTAGACCCTGAAAGAATGTTCTTGAAAGAAGTAAGTATTTATTGCTTTCACTAGGCCAGGTACACAAACAGAAGAACTCATAAATTTCAGTGAGTGAAGAAATGGTTAGAAATGCACCCTGAGTGAACATAGGGAGAGCCTGTTGTGACCCTTTCCCATTTCAGACAGCATTAACTTCTTCTTTGGAGCTAGTCTATGCTTCTTTCTTTATACCTAGCACCTCTCACCATGCTATATACTCCTGTAGATACTCCAAGGGTATTATAGATGTTTGGGTAACTGTTTTGTGCCTGCTTCATACCCAGGACAACAGTAGACTATATATTTTAGATCTTCAAACTCTTGACACTTTCTGGTTTAAAGAAAGTATATAGAAGCACTTAATTTAAAATGCATAAGTGATTCCTAAATACTATAACTTTGGAAGAAATATTCAAACAATATTTCTTTGGTTAATTCACTTATAGCTGAAAAAAAAGATGTTTTTATTTGAGGGAATATTACAGTGAAGTAGCCATTTGATATAAAGTCAATTAAAAATATGTTAATATTTGCATATTGAAAAACATTATCTGAAAGATACTTGAGCTCTGGGGCCGTCATGGTATAATTTAACCAGAAGATGGCAGCGATGATCCTCCTGTGCTACCTGCAGTAATAATTGTGGAGTGTTACCAAATTAAGTTGCTTGGAATATGTACATCGAACTGGTATTTTATAATATGGCATTGAAAACTTCCATCTCATGGGATGAGTTTTTGCTCTTCTTGCTTTATCTACTGTGAAAAATGTATATTTCTCTATAAGAAGGGATTAAGACTATTTTGGGTGTCTGTATCTTTGTACACTTCGATTATTAATCTGAATACTGGGGTAAGAAAGTTAACTTCAGTCTTGCCTTCTTTAAGTTGCATGCTGTCATTTTTTTGTTGTGCATCACTTTTAAAAGGCATGTTGCTTTACGGCTTGTTTGCATTTTTTACCCAAATTTGCTAGAAATTAATGGACTCTTTAAAGGAGACATTCATTCCTTTTTTTGTATTTTGTTCATAGTATGACTCTTCTCTAAATTTTTATATTTTTAAAGGAAAAAGAACTGAAGTGATTTAAACTTGAATCTTGCTGTTTAAAATTATTATATTAGGGATAATTGCCTTTGATTTAGAATTCTTATAAAACTTAAGTGAAATTTTATGGTCTAGAATTACTTCATAGTTGTAATTTTAGAAGTAATTGTTAATGTTAATAATCATTTTGTGATTTTAAAAGTAAAATGTTAGCATAGAAGGAATGGTCTCCTTTGAAAGCTAGTGCTAATGTTTAGTGGTGGCTCAGATCAGAATGCACTTCCATAGTTGTCTCTAGGTTTTTTTGTTTGTTTGTTTTTAATATCAAACCCAAATGCATTATGTCAAAGGAACTGCACGGATATCCAGCATGCATTGTTAACTTTGTCTTTTTTCCCTTTTTTTTCTACTGTTCATTTTCACTCATGTGTTTCTTTTCTTTTCTTTTTTTGTTTGCCATTTTCCTTTGTGTTAATTACTTCATGTTAAATTAATTTTGAAACATCATAAGCTGTACAACCTCTTCGAGTAGTAACAGCGGATACCTGTCTATTTCACTATTTAGTCCCTCCTCCTATGTCTCCATCCTCCAAATCTGTGAGTACTCCAAGTGAGGCTGGAAGCCAAGACTCTGGAGATGGCGCCGTGGGATCTAGGTACGGTAATTTTCTTTTAATATTTTAATGACGGAATGCTTTCATTGCCCAAATACTGTTGATACTTTAGAAGAATTCTAAATAACAGTGTTGAATTAGTGTTGATATTTTGAAATCTGATTGGCATAAATGTTGCTGTATTAAACTGAGAAAATTTATTTTAAAATATTTTAATTTTATTATACTGAGTTAAATCAGCAGCATTGATTTCATGCCATTTTATGTTTTGATAAAAATAGGTTCAGATAATGAATGTACTTTAAAATGTTTTTCTTTAAAACCTAAGAAAACTTGTTGATTGTGTAATCTGTTTTTGGAAGCAATGAAAAATAGTATGGAAAGTCTCTTTTGGGATAAACTTTTCATATAATAGATAAGTTATTCTCTCATAATATTAGCATGTTGTATTAACTACTGCTTTTACTCATTGAGGAAAAAAAATGTTGCACAAAGCATTAGGAATAAAGGAATAAGTGCTAAGAAAACACTCAACCTTTTTCATTGTTAGTATTTTCTGAACTTAACTTCAATTTGTAGAAAAACAAACAAAACCTTCTAGATTTGTTTTAGGTTGCTGCACACATATAACCTCCCAGCAAAAAATTTCACTTGCTGCTGAAGAACCTTTTAGTTTTATGTATTAACCCTCCAAATCCTTCTACTTTGGTCTTAACCTTTTTCTTTATGACCCCTAATATAGTATTTGAATTCTGTATTTTAGTACTTTTAATTAGATGCTGAAAACATTTAAAAATACAGGCAGCTTTCTGTCTCTTGCAATTAAACCTAAGTATATGACAAAAATATATAGCTGATCTAAAGCTAATTTTTTTTGCCAACCATTAGTTTTCTTCCCCCCAAAAAAATTCTTTGGTTTGTGTGACACATAGCAATAATTTAAATATGGGCCTTAGCTTTTCTTGGCCTTCCTGATTGAAGTTGAGACAAATAGTGAAGGTCCAGAAGTGAGAGAGAAAAGGAGGAAGAAAAGAAGTAAAAGCTTTGGGTGATCCATAAAATGAATGCTATAATTGTTCTTTAAATAATTAAAGAGTTCTTTTTAACAGTCCAACTACTGAAGTGACATGAAGTTGCTTCCCTGGACTATTCTGTAATGTTAACCAAAGTTCAAAGTGTTAATCTCCCAGTAGTATCATAATTGGCTGGACCAGCACATATATATTGCACATGCACGTGCGTGTGTGTTTTTGTGTGTGTGCGTGTGTGTGTGTGTGTGTGTGTGTGTGTGTAAATTGCTTTAGTAAAATGTGTCTCCTGAGACTTTATTCAGTCTACTTGAACCCTACCGCTAGCCATGTCCATTTGGGTAGAGCAAAATGGAAAGATGAGGCAATTAGCAGGATAATTAAGCAACTAAAAATAACTTACTGTAGAGATTGGTTACATTTAATGGGTAATTGTAAAACTAACCATTTTACCTTCCTAACTGAAGACAAGGGAAATAGTTCTAAAAATCAGCAGTGTTATAATTTAATAAAATAGTTCATTTGTCTTGGATCAAATTAGTGTATTCAAAAACTATAGGTAATAAAGGTCAAATGTATTTAATAGTGATACCTTTGCAAATAATATCCCAGGAGTCAACATTTTGTATTTTATCTGATTATTCCTTTGTTTACCAAATAGATTTCCAAATAATAAAATGATTCCTTTTTTTTTGCATCATCATCATCATCATAGTCAACATCCTTCTAAAATAATGGAAAAATGTATTACGTTTTATAAATGTGTGTATTTGATGTATTATGCATACCTCTTATATAAATATTACATTTAAAATTGGTTTTCAGTTTCTGATTTAGGGAGTAGGAATTTTATCATCCTATCGTAGTTGACTTTACAATGGTACCTTCACTACCTCCTTAGTTTCTTAATTTTTAAATTTAATAACTTTAATAATTTAAATTTAATAATTTTAAATTGACTGTCTTTTGAAAATTTTTTGAGAAGTTTGTGACCTCTAATAAACATAATAGAAGATTTCTTGAAATGTTGCAAAAATAGCTTGAGATGCATGTTATTAAGGACAGACTGCAAGATTCACTCAGGAAAACTTTTCTCAAATCCTGACTCTGACACTCATTATTAACATGGGCAAATCACTTAAAGTATTTCAAACCTCGGTTACTTAATCTGTAAAATAGGGCTAATAATTATAGTATGGAACTCACTATAGATAAAGCACTTTGTAAAACTTAAAAGCACAATCTATATGTAAGTTATATATTTTATTATTGTTAGTATTCTTAGGAAATATGATTGCATTATTTTTAAGCTCATTGTTCATCCTATCATTTTTAATATGTAGACATAACAAATTCTCTAACAACAGTATGTTACATTATGTTTACTGTGAAATATAATTTGTAAGTATCAAATAATTTAAATGACATGGAATTATATAGCAACTTTTAAAGAATATACTATTGTAAGGAGAAAGAAATGATATTATCTAGCAAGTTTTCCCAGATTTCTTTTGTAGTTGCCCAAGAAGTAAGAGGGAGAAACTCAACTATTTTTCTGTACACATCTTAAAGAAAATTTGAAAGCCATAGTGGTAGGCAGGGCTCTGAGACCAGATTTTAGAATTGCTTCTTCGTGTTGGCTTTTTCTGCTTCACTCTTAACTCAGATACTCCAGTAGATCTTTCATCTCATCAACATAAGTATTCTCTATGAAGATGCAGGTTGTAATTCATTCCTGAAACTCTCCTTGCTCTCCCATAAATTTGTCTCAATAATTTTACTGTTACTCATCTTAAAAATTATTTTTGTAATAGTGAGAATTTTTGAAAAGTTGAATTTTGTTGTACGTTTTCTACTGGCATAATTATAACTGATATATGTCCTATGAAGTACCTCACTTAATTTTGGTAGATATCAATTAATCTGAATTCTATAAACTATAATAGACATTAATCTGAGAGAATTTAGTGTCTATTTTTAGAAGGAAATATCCTTATACATTTAGGGTAAAACAAATGAATATTTGCTTGGAAATATAACTCATATGAAATATAAATTAGCATGTCATAGAATATTAACTTTTCTCTCCCGTTACAATAAATATTTGACATGATTGTTACATATATTAAACACCAATAATTTGAAGTTCATGTAAATATGTCATTGTAGAGTATGCCGATGTCTTTTCTGATGCTGTCTTTTTATTAAAATTATAGTCTGATTTAGAGACAGATTCTCAAAAGAATGGAGGGAAAGATAGCCACCTCGTTTTTAACAAACGTCTTAGGGTTAAAATAAACAAAGGAATTTAGCATTGGAGAAGTGAGATAATTGGTTGGTAGATGGTGTTTCTAAAAGCCAATATGCAAAACATTCTTTGATAGAAAAGGACAGAGTGATGAGCATTGAAAACCAGAAAGTGAATAGGTGAGAATAGAGTAAAATAATAGAGATGTTAAGAAGAAATATGGAGAGAAAAATTATGAGCCCCAAAAGTTCAACAAGAGAAAGGATCTAGCAAGTTTGCCAGGTTTCTGTAATTGCATGGGGGGGAAAAAACTGGGGGGGGGAGGCCAATGGAGCAATAAGGGGGAAGGGAAAGGAGTGAAATGTTTGGGTTGTGTTTTATAGACTCCCCAGGTTATGGAGGAATGGGTGGGGAGTATAGTCAATCAAAGGTGAAAAGATAAAAAGTGCCTTAATCTCTATTTTTAGTGCCGAGAACTTTTCTAGTGGAAAAATGTAAGAGATTATGAGAAATGAAATTTGCAACTCTATAGAAATGAACATTGTATCTTAGTAATAAATAAGTAGTTTCTCAACCTGAATGTAAACCCCTCAGTAATCAAATTTTTTAAGTTCTAATTTTTCACTTCCCCACATTACTCTTTCTTCTCCATTTCATCCTTTTGCCTTTCTTAATCCTCAGTGGCCCTCTTCAAGAAGAGATGGGGGGAAGGGGGGGGGGGGCGGGGTAATCGGGGAGAAGCAGCCAGATGAAAGGCAGTCAGTTTTGCTAATTATTAGTAGCTGTGGTCAAAGGTTTGTTGGGAGAAAATGTTGAAAGAGTTGACTAAGATCGGAGTTTTGTATCATCCATGAATTTCATTTCTCTATTTTTGTCTATCTGTAAGCTCCTGTAATCAGAAGCTAGTTGTAGAAAACACATTGCATCTCTGCTTTGCAATGCCTTTTCACTTCCGGGTGCATTTTGAAGTCAGCTTCTTGATCCATTTAAAACCATATTTGATTTCAAACTAAAATTGCCTGTCCCTCCACATGAAATTTTATGTTGTTGATAGCAGCTATAGCAGTCATTTTATTATACAGAGTCTGAAGACAGAACATTCCTTGTAGGACATCTCTTGAAATCCCCTTTTAGTCTAACAAAGCCCAAGTTTGTTGCCTTCAGTTGCTCAGTACAAAGCAGATCTTCCCTGTCGTCTCCTCTCTCTCAGCAAAGTATACAGAATCTCCTTATAAATAGAGAAAGAACTTTTATAGTTTATCTTTAGTTTTATCTTACATAAAGTTTCCAAAGCCTACTATATGCATTTTAAAAATAAATGTTTCACTGAATTTTCAATTATTTAAGTTTTTATGTTCTTTTATAATGCAAGTAAATTGGTAAATACAATAGACAAAATCACATACATAGTATCTTTACTGGTGCATATGTAACTTCTTGTATTTTCTTTAAATGTGCGGAAATATATTTTACTAAAATTATAGCATTAATGGATTGCACGTGTTTATGTTTAATGTATGTATAAGGAATGTGGTCTTCATGTATTGCTATGTATAACTGAGCTTTCATTCATAATCATAAGAATGCTGGTATGAAGAAATGTCTTTTTGTTCTCTAGTAGAATTTGAAGTAGCTGGCTAGACTAGTTTGAGCCAATTCAGACAATTGTTTTTGTTTATCTTCCAGCAGAGCCAAAAACAAATCAAGATTAATTTAGGCTAAATTTGTTTTTTAAAAAAGTAATACAAACAGTGTGTATAATAATGTATATAATTATATTTTAAATATTCTAATGTAATTTTTAAAGACTGAATTAAGTTTAGTTGCTTTCAAAAACAGATGACATGTAGAAGAAGCCCAAGGCAGTGCTTAACCTGTAAATTACAGCAGGGTCACATTTTGGAAACTCTAGTCATTCAATATCCCAGTGGAATAGTCTTTTTTGGTTTCCTTACCAAAAGGCTTATGTGTTGACTCATTTCCTTAACCAATATGACAATTTCCTGCACACATTTAATGCTCTGGGCAAGATTGTTACTATGCTAAGATTTTTTTTTTACTATTTTTGTGTGATAAGGATGCAACAGTTTGTACCTTAACTTGCTTTGTTTTACGAATAACATACAGTTTGGGCCAATCTTATTTGCTTTGTGCTATTCTTATCTGCTGTTGTGCAGTTTGGATTTTCCAAAAATATTGAGTATATCTTAACTGCTCTGAATTATATGTTTGAGTCTTTAACCATATTTTCCTTACTGCATGAACTTTGAGTATTAACTGTTTTTGTTTCCACTAACCGAAATGTTAGTTTAAATCTTAAACAATGAGTAAACAATGCTTTTTACACATTCATAGAAACTATTTGCTTCACTAACTTACCACCTTTTTTACTAATGCTGCATGGTTGGCCTACAACCAATCAGGACGCTGCATTGGGATACTGATCCATCAGTTCTCCAGCTTCATTCCGATTCTGATTTGGGGTATTGAATAGATTTATCTTTCTTTTTTATAAGTTAATTTGATATTTTGTTAAGTTACTCTCATGTATAAAATATAAAGTAATACAGATTGCAAAGTGTTTGTTTTACAATTGATAGCTCATTTATCTGGCACATAAATCAATTTTTGTATATAATTAAGGGACCACAAGTTTGGATTTTTTTTATCCTTTTGGATGTAAGCATTTCTGAAATTTTTCCACCTTTCTAAGTAAAGTTTGCTCTCATATATGTAAGTTAGTTGATAAATCAAGTTGGTGAGAGATACATGAGGCAGTGACCCTCTAAATGATTTGCCCAAAGCCACAAAGCTAGCCAATATCAGGCACAGAGTATATGCTGAACATAATTTAACCTTTTCCAAATAATTCAGGATTATCCCAAACAATTATTGCCCTGTGCTCTATCTGGGTAATGCTCCCAGTGGTTTTTGAGGTATTAAGGCTATTTGTCCCTCTGCCAAAGTCTCAAAATGCTTTTCTTTCTTTTAATATCTTTGTCTGATTTTTTAGTTTTTCCATTTTTGTCCCCAATTAGTTGTCATTTCTTGATGCCATCAGTGTGCCTGCTTCCAGTAGCCCTTCCACAATTTTGTGTCACTGCTTCGAATCTGTTTGTAGTCTGGGAAGTGAGATTAAGAATTCTTTAAGAAACTCAGTTGTCAAATAAAAGCAAATGGATTCTGAGAACCTAACCCTTAGGGCCTAAGTTTTGTGACATAAATTTTGTTATATTCAGAAACCTTTATGGTTTACTTCTTAATCTTCACAACTTGTTCTAGAATATTGAGATTGCCAGATAAATGAGATTTTACTGTATTGGGGAGGGGGAGGAGATAATATAGCTTAATTTTGTTGCAATAAGGGCCAAATGCATTCAGGTCAGTAATCTGACCCTAATGTAATTGATTTAGAATTAACTTTTGATCTATTGTTTCCCCTTCAGAAGTTTAAATGATTAATTTCCCATATGGTTTGTCCTTTTAGTCTATAAATTTTTTTAAATTGTGATCATTGCAATTCCAGATTACTTAAAGTTTTCCTAAATTTTCCCATTCAGTACTTTATTTAATCACATTTATCATCTATTCCTTTATTTAGCGCTATTATAGTCCTAAAGTAGAGAATACTTTTTAAATTTCCTTAAGCCCTGCACCAAATACTGAATTTCTATGCTTAAAACATTTGTTGCAAGGAGTTTTTTAATTGATCAATAATTTCCATAGATCAAATCATATAAGAATTTTTTGTTTGGTTTCAGAATACTGGGAAATGTGCCATTATGTAAAAAAAAAAATTAATCTAAAACCCTCTGTTAACAGAACACTTGTTTGAATATTATGATGATACTACTGTGGTATTCTGGGAATTGCAGCATATATAGGGATAGGGGCTGAACCTGTGATTTTACTGGTAAAGGAAATTCCCTCTACCAATGCAGAGTTTGTACCTTCTCTGCAACTGATAGTCTTAGAAAGTTGCTTAGAGCACTGAAAGGTTAAGGGACTTGTCCACAGTCATATAGCCACTAGTTATGAGAGACAGGACTTGAACTTGGGGTCTTTCTGACCCCAAGGCTGGTGTTCTATTTATTATGCCATCCTATATGTAAGAAAATATAAATATAGAATATAATTTATTTTGAGGGAAGGTTTACTTAAGACATTATGGTTGAGAACTTATTCACAAATTTGTTAAATAAATGCCAGCCTAGAAAACAAAAGTTTGGAATCACTTGCAATTCTAAATTTTGAGGCCTAACATCCAGAGAAGTTCATTCAAATGCCTAAAGTGGATGATTTGTTATCCTTTTTTTCCATCTCCCTGTCTTTCTAGACGCATCCCCAAAATGAGAAAATGAGTGTTTATTTTTTATTCTTCTTTTGCCTTAAAGAATGAAAAAGTGTTTTATTAGGGAACCTATATGATTTTATTATGTGTGGTCCTCAAAAGATAACTTATTTAATAAATATGCTGGTATCTCAGTTTGGACTTATGTAAAGATGACAGTAATACTGATTAGGCAGAAGAATAATAAGAATAGTTAAAAATTTAAAAGCCCAAGCTAGAAATAATCATGATTGCCAATTTTCTGCGAAATGAAAGACATAAGAAATAGTGTTTCCAATAAAACCCCTCAAGTTACTTGCTTCCTTCTGAATCTTCAGAAACCAAACCTACCATTGAGTGAATTTCAGTTGTCCTCTTGCCCTCACTTAGAAAATAACTATTTCAAATAGTATTACTCTTTTGAAAATACCTCAACCAATAAGTCTAATTCAGTCCCCACACCTGCAAATTCATTTCTTAAGGAAATATCTTTTAATCTTATTTTGTTCTGTTCACTCAGTAAAAATAATTTTGTGTATTTTAAATTCAGCAGTTCTGTAATATTCAGAACTATCTTACAATTTTATTTATATTTATTTGTCTTTGTTAAAATGAGACCAGTTTAACTTCATTTAAAATTTGTGATCATAGTAATTTTTTATTTAAGTTATAAATATATATTTTTAGCAATGTGGGATAAAAATACATTTTAAATGATTAATTTCCTAAACTAAAGTGATTTGAAATGCTAAATGTGTGCCATTTGTTGTATTAAAAAAATTGTATTCACTTTATTTAGACGAGGACCAATTAAACTTGGGATGGCTAAAATTACACAAGTTGACTTTCCTCCCCGAGAAATTGTCACATACACAAAGGAGACCCAGACACCAGTTATGGCACAACCAAAAGAAGGTAAATATCACTGTTTGTGTTGCCCATGGATTTTCAGTTCTGTTTTGATTTGTTTTGAAAGTTTATCAGGTATAGTGATTTTTAAAATTGAGAAATTGATAGAAGTTTAAACTGGTCTACCTTATAATTTTTACATCTTTTGTGTAACCGTTAATATTTATGTATTCCATTTTATCATATTTTTTACTAACAACAGTAAATTAGTTGAGATGTCTTCTTCCTGTTTGAGTACATTTTTCAAAATATAAAACGTTTTCTGTTGTTACAAGTGTATTTTCATTGCGTTTTGATATTCGCTATAATTGTCTGTCTATGAAGGTGAAGGATAGATTCACCCATTTATAGTAATTGATCTAGAACTGGAAGGGACTTCAGAGGTCATCTAGTACAACCTTCCTCCCTCCTTCCCCACTATTTTAGCAATGTGCTCTATTATGTTGCTTTTATATAACCACTTTTGATTAGCATACATCAGACTTGTACATAAGCATTTTTATTCATTACTCATAGAAGTTTTCTTTTATCATTACAAAAATCTTATTGCCAGAAATGTAGGCTAAGTTGAAAAGTGCTAAAATAATACTTTTCTTCACTTTGGAGATAAAGAGATCATGCATAGAAATGATCCTGATCAGATACCTCATAGTAAATTTTACTATATACAGTAAAATGGATGGAGAATCATAGTCTTTATTTCCATGTGGCCTTATAATTCATTTATTAAAGAACACATAAATTTAGGACACAAACTTCTGTTAGAAAATGTTAGTGCTCTCACCCATAGTTGTTTTTATCTGTTCTTTTAGTCTGTTGGAGACTCTTAAGCTAGTGACCTTTTTTTGGTATGTTCAGGCTTTCGCATTTGCAAAAGTTGTCTTTTCCAGTTAACTGGAAAGGCACAAAAATTATGCCCCTAGAAATAAAGTCACTTCTAAGGTCACACAGAGAGTATAGATTTTATTTATAAAAGTCTTAAAGAACTTAATTTCATAGTAAAGCCTTTTTGTGGTTAGGGAAAGGAAATGGTTTAAATCATAGATACTAATTAAAACTATGGCCCATTTAATTTAAAAATTCAGTCCTGTAACACTTAATGTTCTCCATATTTGTTCAGGAAATGTTTATAGTGTTTATAAAAATGCCACTGCTTTAATTTGGGTACAAGATAACCTACATCAGTAATATACTTTTTTACTGTCACATTATTAGATTGTATAGCTTAGAAAATGGAATGTAGATAGAACAAAGCTCCCTTTTTCAAGTATTATTTAACTTAAAACTTAGTGATGATGTTTTTAATGACGTGATGATAAAAATCAATTTGTTAAACACCTTGAATATTTTCAAAATGAGAAGTACCCTAATGTTGTTTTTGTAAACTTTCATGATATATTAATATTAATTAGATCCAATTTGTATGAAGTTACATTTTTAAAACTTATTTTTGACATGCAAATATGAGTGTTTTATAACATTTAATTTGATTAGCAAATTTGACTAAGTAGCTACTATAGAATAAGACTGTACAGACTACCCAGTATTTTTTCCATTCTATTCAAATGACTTAAATAATTACACTAGTGGCATCATGGTCTAGTGAATAAATTATTGTATTGCAAATTGAGAGATTTGTGTTCTTTTTCACTCAGTAATTTGGGAAAGCCAGTTAGCCTCTGCATATATCAATTTCCCTACTGGTAAGATATAAGTTTTTATGTTTTTAGTTTTTATGAGGATATATGATGCCAGTGAATTGCTTTCAGCTATTCAGAAGACTGTGTTATAAGGAGTTTTATTGTGATGATTCTGCAGTCTTAGATCTAGAAGTAACATTAAAGGTCACCTAGCCCAACCCATGAGTAAAAAGTGCTTTCTCCTAAGATTACTTATAACCTTTTGCTGAGAATCTTTCCTTTCCACTTATAGCCCTTGTATCCATTATTTCCATGTGTTTTCCTAACTTTTAGTTTGGAAGCTCCTTGAGAACAGGGACTATGTCCTATATATTTCCAGTCTCTAGAACCAATCCTTGCTTAAGTAACAGCTTAGTAAATATTTGTTTAATAAGTGAAATCCTTTCATTTTACTAATGAGGAAACCAAGTCCCAGAAAACGTGACTAAATCACCACATTTCGTGCAACTAATTACTCCCAGAACTTGTGCTAGAATCCTGGCCGTATGACTACTAGTCCAGTGATCTTTCTGTGATACACTGCTATGTCTCTAGAATCTTACTTGGAGAGTAATTGAAAGGGAAATTAAATTTAAACTGTTTTTAAGTGTTAATGCAAGTGACCTTGAATAATTACACTGACCTTCAAAGGTCATACTTTTACTAGAGTGAGACTCTTATATAGACTAAATGTTTTCATTTTTGTCCTATGATTTAATTGCTTTGAATATCTTAAAATTTTGTAAGATCATATGAAAAAGTACATAGATATAAGTCATGTAAGTGTTCAGTCATATATATGCCATAATATATAAAACCTGGTGGTCATCAGTCTTCCTCTGGCAGATAATTTGATATTTTCAGATGACATGAAACTGGGAGGGATAGCTAACATGTTGGATGGCAAAATAAGGATCAGAAGAAATCTCAACAACCAAATTCAACAAGCTGATGGAGACATAGTAAGTCCTATATTGAGGTTTTAAAAAAATCAGCTATTTTACTACAGGATGGGGGAGAATTACTAAATAACAGTTCTTATATGTTAAAAAAAAAGACTCAGGAGTTATAGCTTCCTATAAATTTAATATATGTCATCATTGTGACATGACTTCCACAAAAATCTAATGCAATTTTAGGTTATGTTAGCTGAACATAGTATCCAGAATTAAATTCATTTCACCATTTTTAAGTGTCTTTTATGTGCAAGGCACAGAATAAGGGATATGATAGTCTAACTATTGTTATTTAGTCACTTAGTCATGTCCAACTCTTCTTGACCCCTTTTGGGGTTTTCTTGGCAAATATACTAGAGTGGTTTGACATTTCCTTCTGTAGTTCATTTTACAGATAAGGAAGCTGAGGCAAACCGGGTGAAGTGACTTGCCCAGAGTCACACAGCTAGGAAGTATCAGAGACTGGATAAACTCAGGTCCTCCTGACTCCAGTGCCAGAGCTCTATCCACTGTGCCACCTACCTGCCATAGTCTCATGATACTCTGAAATTTTAAGGCACATCTACATAATTGTGTTCAGATCTGGGTACCATATTTTAGGAAGAACGAGAACATATTAGAGTGCATCCATAGGAGGAAGACCAGGATGGTGAGGGGGCTCAAAACAATGTTATATGCTGATGACTTAGAGGAACTGAGGGATGTTTAATTTAGAGAAAAGAAGACTTAGTAGGGAAAAAAATATAATTGTCTTTAAGTAAGTAAAGGGCCATTCTGTGGAAGAGAGATTAGATTTGTTTTTATTTAACCCCAGAGGCAGAATTATGAATGATGTCTTGATGTATGGAAAAATTTCCCATAAACCAAAAAGGGAATGAGTTAGCTGTTCGGTAATGAGTACCCCATGACTAGAGGTCTTCAGGTAGAGACTAGATAACACTCTCAAGGAAGTCGTAGAGGGTATTATTGTTGTAATCCGGCTTATACTAAATGATCTCTGAGGTTCCTTCCAATTTTGAGATTCTATGATTTATTTAATGGTGTGTTACTATTATAGTGAGGTAGGTTTTTTCCTTCAGAATTTCTTAGTGACTGCAATAAAAGGGGAAAAAAAGATGCTGTTTTTAAAAGGTAGCAATAGTTTTCATAATACAGATATTTTTAACAACTATAACCTGATTTCAGCTGAACTTACAAGGTTTTTTTTTTTAATATATCATTATAATTTGGATTTGAACAAATATGGGTTTTAGTCTCAGTTTCAACAAGTAAATTAACATTTTTGACTTTCACTTTTCTTATTGGTAAAAGGAGAATAATAACTGACCCTGCCTTACATCATCAGTGTGTTGTCAAGATCATGAGATAACGTACATAAAAGTGTTTTGTAACTGTAAAATGTTGTATAGATTTAAGGGAATAGATAAAGAGTAAATGAAGCAAGTGAATTTTACATATAGGTGTTTCCAGATGAGAACCAAGTTATGTGAACAGTTTGAATCCAGAAACATGTTTGTGTGTGTGTGTGTGTGTGTGTGTGTGTGTGTTTTTAGCAAAGTAGAGAATAGAAGTCACCATGGCTTAATGAAAGGTGAAATTGGTGAACTTAAAACTGTTTTGTCATAGGTGTTTCTGCCTCATCACAACCAACTTTACAATTGCTCTTCTTGGAATGGGTGCATTGATTAGTAAGCTTATATGTTCATGGGATTTGAGAATGGGAAAGGAGCATAGAGATCATCTATTGCAAACCCTTTGTTTTATAGATGAGGAAGCTGGGATTTGAAACCAAGTTTTCTGGCTCCAAATCTAGTGCTCAGTTCGTTACATCATGTTGCAAATTTCATAGGAGCCACAAACATTCAACAAGTACTTATTGAGTGCCTACTATGTGTGGTACACTAAATTACCCTCCTTTCAGCCGAGGTGGTCCTTCCTCTATGACAGGGTTGAGGTGTGTAATTGGAGTAGAATGATCCTTGGGCCATTCTTAAACTATGGAAATAAAGAGGGTGTTATCAAATGATGTAGAAAGAAAATTACTTCCATGTCCAGGGCTCTTACATTAAGTTTCATGGCATAATTTGTGGGGCTTGAGGGGAAACGGGAAGAGAGAAACCCTGAAATTAGGGTTTTTATAATGGAAACACTTTAGACTTAACTATGATGGTGCTTAGCCATTGCTTTAATACAGTGGTTCTCAAACTTATCCTGGTTGGTTCCCATTTAAGAGCTATAACAAATTTTCAAGACTCACCATGAAACAAAATTGCCCAAATCTCCATTTGAGTGTAAGAGACAGTGAATTAAAGTCATCGGTCTAAACTTGGGAAGCCTTGATAATCAGTGCAAAAATAATGTAGACACAAAAATGTTGTTAGCCTTAACTCATTGTCTATCTTCCTTTCAAAATTTTTTATGTAGATCCATTTCCCACCCCCCATTTTAAAAAGATAATTTTCTTTTGTCTGTCCCCTTTCCTTATATTCCCCCTTTGGCCATCTTCTTTCTTTCTTCCAAGTTTACTCTGTTAAGTTGGTAGTGCTGTTTCTGCACTGAGGTGCTTCACTTAAAACACCTGCTGTGAGTGAAATTGACTGGGATCATGTGATCTCACTCAATTTCACTCACTGCAGGTAAAGAGCTTCATTGTAGGAACATGGAGCTGTGTACTCTCCACCTTCTAGCAGTGGTTGCCAGTGGATACACTACTGGAGAAGTTAGGTTACTTACTGGGTTTCTTTTACTTTTGTAAAAGTTCATGTGTCCATTTTGAAAATTGCTTTTTTTTAATTGGATTTCTTCTCTACCGATTTGACAGCATTTATCACAAAATTGATTTGGGTTTTAGTTTGAGATTGAGTACTGATATTGGTTCTGATTGATTTGGGAGCTTGATTTTTTTTCCCCTCAGATGCATTTTTTAACTTTGGGAATTACACAGCTCTTGTTCTTTTATTCCTCTGTAAGGGCAAGGCTACGACAATGGGAATTACAACTCACATTTATGTGGTGTTTTATGTGTACAATGTACTTAGTAATACATTCTCATTTGATGCTCACAGCAACCTTGGGTTGATAGTATTGTTCTTCTTTTTTACTTGAAATAATTGAAACTCAGATCCCATGATGTGTCTAAGATCACCAAGTATCCAAGTAGAAATTGAAATTCAAATCTAGGACTCTGATTCCAGATCCAAAGTACTTTCCATTACATCATAGGTTTTGTTTGCCAAATGATCTGTATGTCCTGGTTCTCATTTGAATGGTCTTCTACATGATTTCACTGTTATTCAAGTACATATTAATAACAGTAAATCAAAATGTTTCATTTCTTAAAGAATTTGCAAAAAATATAATGGAACACGATATTGTGAGCATTATGTTTGATTAAAGCATTAATGTGAATAGATGAGAAATTTGGTTATGAAAATATGAATTATTTGAGAAGATATGAAGATTTTACAATATCACTGGTTAGGTATAAATGGTTAACAGCCAAAGTAAAAAAAATTTGAATTTTTGTGGGGAAAGGGATTGGGATCAAATTCATAAGCTGTTGTAACTAAGTAAAAGAAATAGAATCATTAAAGGCATCATTATGTTATTGTTAGAAAAGTAGCTCTGCCATCAGAACATAAATAATAGGCTGTTTCTTAGTAGAAAAGTCAGCCATTGATTGGGGGTTTTTTTTGTTGTTGTTGAGGAACAAAATCATTTTTTAAAAAAGACTATGTGACCTTAGAGGGTTGGATATGTCAATAGATCATTCATTGATAACAAATGAAATTGGTTCTGTTGTGTGTGTCTCAAGTTATACTAGCTTAATTTCACTGTTAGAAGGTATAGGGATCCTGTTATTCATTTTTGCTTTGAGAGAATGAGGTATGGAAAGAGGAAATTATCAGGCAAGTGGAAAATGACATTCCTCAAGATGAAAACAGTACAGAAAAGAAGTGCCATCTTCATAAATACTAATGGAAAATCAATTCTCTATTTGTATTAAAAACTTGGCTTTTTATTTTTCAAAGGTAAAAAGTAGAATGATTTAAAAACTGAAAAAACATCCTTATGGTAAGGAACTATTTACTTCTTCCCTAATACTTATATACCTCATTTTATGAACTAGATGTGTTCATAGAAATTACATAAATTCAATTTTTCTAAATTGAATCACATTTTAAAGGTACCATAGAAATGTTCTATTTAAGGAAACGCTGTAGTAAATCCTTTTTGTAATGTAAATAATTGCATTTAATCTCTTCTATGTTATTAGGTTTTTTTGCATTAGCTCGAAGTAGGGTACATGTGCTCAACAAAGCTAGAGAATGTGATACATTCGTATAGAGCAGAGTACACATATGCATAATTATTCAACTTAACTGTAGACTAGCACTATTATGACAGAAGATATTCAGTGAATCATAAAATAAAAAATGTTTAATGAATGAATCAGTTTAATATTTGATTAGGGATAGATATTCATAATCAAGATACTTTGTGAGTTTTTTGAAGAGAACTTTCATTTTAATGGAATATTTTGTTATTAAATGATATTTCATTTTAATGTGTATTACAGAAGTATTTTGAAATGATTTTATGGCAGGATATGTATGTATAGCTTTAGGATATTCTTAGAAAATGCCTTGAATGTATAGTGAAACACAGATGTGAAAACCTGATCTGAAGACACCTTCAGCTTAACAAAAGCCACCCATTTCACAGATGATTTAACTTTGATTAACCTACTCTGTAGCAACAGATTACTCAGACAACTGGAACTTCACTCTGTAGTGTTATTGCTAGATACAGTTTAATTTACAGTACAGCTTTTCTTTCCATCTCACCAAAATACATCACAATTTTGATGTTAACTCAAAGTAAAAATTCAGTGCTTCATTAAACCTAGTTTTAGCATTCATTGACAAGAGATTTGTCATTTTAAAAGTAACTGCTACTTTTGTGCACTATTTACTGCTCAGTTTATAACCTTAGATCCCCTGTCAGAAAAAGCATGGAGTTAACCACTTAGCATATTGTAATGAATATTCATCAATAAATTGATGTGGCATGGCAGTCTCATTTTTCAGTCTTCCTACTCCAGTGTAGTTTTTTCAAGTTTTAAGTATGTTCTAATACAGCAAGGACTAGCATAGAATGAATTTAATAACATATGTGTTTATATATTAATTGAGAAAGCAATAAACACTTAATGTCCAGAAGATTAGGAAATGATGAAGGAAGTATATTATTTTCAGTA
>CM053582.1:300087660-300112624 GCA_028627135.1 Pseudochirops cupreus | reverse complement strand
ACTGATAATAGCTTTAAATCAGCAGTTTTTAAACTGGAGATCATTCTAAAACTAAATAAATTCTAAAACATAGTCATTCTAAAATTAAAATCTGGAGGACATATATTTCAGCAGCTACTATACTATCATCAGATGCAAACAATACTATTTATGGACATTTGGTATTGAGAGTGTCATATATGGAGGGATACAGATCACTGCATAATATATTCCATTTACATTTTAAATGTTAAGAGAGAGAGAAGATCTTCTACAAGATCTTTTCTCTAAAATATGTAGATTATGAGGTCACTTAGCACTAAAGTGCTGACCACATGCATTATGACAGGAATTTGACATCTGTCATTGAAAATGGTACTTAGAAGCAGTATAATGCAATAAAGTTGGGGGAGGAGAAAGGGATAAGGATGGGAGGCTACTGTGCATAATTCATAATGTTAAGGAATGACCGGTTCAGAGTGACAAAAACCCTTACCTTTTGAATTTAGAACTCAACTTTGAATTCAGATTAAATGCAGAATTGATTAGAGTAGCGATTAATAATAGTGTGAAACAGTTAAAAATCTATATTTCCACACGTTGGATTTTTAATTTTAAAATATTTGCTTTGCTAGTCTACTGTCATCTTTTACATTAAATGGAATTAAATAATTTTTATTACTTCTACCTGTAAAGACTAGATATCAACTTTATATTTGAACAGTACAGTGTAGAGCTGCAACCGGTTATACTGTTTTCAGATTAATAGTCCGTTGTACATGAGAATTCATCTAAAAAGGAGTAGTGTCTTTCTGTTTCTCTGTGTGATTATTTTGCCCAAAAAAGCTTTCATTTTTTAAGTAGCACAAAAGCTGTAATTGGCATGCTTTGTAAGGAAGTGTCAATGTGCAAGAGAGTGGAGATCACTAAGAATTCTTTTACGCGTTCTTTCCCCTTTGCACCACCGCCTCCTCAGCAGGGTCACTGAGATCACTAGCTTTTCTTGAAATGGCCATTTTCACTGGCAGGTGCATTATACCCTGTATTTTCAGATTGTTTTTCCATTCTGAATGTTTGGCAGGTTGATTGCTCTGGCTGCATTGACGGAGAAAGGGCTGACAAATGCGGTTGGGCTGGCTGAAAAGACAGTGATTACTGTTTTCCTTTGTGGCTGATTGAGGCCCTTGAAAGGAAAAATTTTAACCTTCACCATTTGGTTCAAAAGTAGGAGCATATATTGAAATCATTCATGCCATTTATCCTAGTTCTGTAAACTTGTCAGAACGTAAAAATCGCTCAATTTCAAGTAATGTAGGATTGGCATACGTCATTATCATTTTGATTAAGTTGGAGGTTGTATCATTGTGTGCATTATGCAGTGTCATTTAAAGCTTTCTTTCCTACAGATACTGTTATATTTTTATTGCCTATACTATAGAGTTAGAAAGATTTTCAGAGCTCTCTAAACCTAACACTATGTGTGTGGTTTGGCAGCTGGTATGGCCTACAAGCTGTATTTTGTTTGCAGGGTAAAGGCTTGTCTGTAGACCTCCTGGAGTGTTGGTAATTGCACAGGCTTGCCATTGGGGAAAGACATGATTGGAAGCAGTCAGGCAGAAAAATGTTATGCCATCCCATTGCCACCTCATAGCAGAAAGACACAATCCCAGCAGTACCATCTGGTTGCTGCTATCTAGTCAGCTGGCCTGGCTGCTGGGACCATGGCTTGGCAGCTGGTTCCCATCCCTTGACCACTCTTTGTGTATGTTGTGTGTATATATGTGTGTTAGATAACTTTGAACATGGGTCAGGGAGATGACTATGACGAACAAGTAGAGTCCCCTTGTTGAATAGTCTCATTACTTGAGATGAAGCATGCTGCAGACTCCTGCTGCCATTCCCTTAAAGACAGATGAGAAATCTGTTTAACCAATAAAAATGAATGTGTTCTTCCCACAGATCCATTCTAGGATGCAGGGGAAGACAAAATAGGCATTGTATATTCCACAATATTTGAATAAGTAATTTGATGTAATTTTCTTGATTCAGGATTTGAGAGGACATATGGAATACAAGTCATATAAACCTTGCCTGTCATTAGGCTACATCATTGTTGCATATTATTTGTTGAAATTAAGAGAAAACATTTTCTTTTAAAACTCCTATTGCCAGATAAGATGATGATTATGATGGAAATTATATTAATAATAATAATAGAAAATAGAATGTGGTCACCTTACTGTGAGCTTTAACAGAATCTGCTTTTCAGAAGAGCAGTTCAAAAGCTTAATCTATGCAATTGTTATTCCATATGAAGATCTATTAGTTATTGAAGAGTTTTAAGTCACAAGTAAGCAAGTAACTCTGTAGGTTATTTCAGACATTTGATTTTCTATATTCTGCACATTACAGTATAAGCATGTTCCATAAAACTATACAGTAGTTTTATGTTGTCCTCTGCTGAATGATAAATGCCTCTAAGGTTTCAGAACTTTGTACTGGGAATCCTTTACAATTGCGTATTTCTCTTCACAAAGCTGCAGAATTTAGTGTGACCGTCAATATACTATATGCTTATATATGAAAATTTATCCAAAATAGGATCGGATTAACACTCTTTACTTTTAGAGATGGAATTAGAAATCAAAATTTTGTTATTTTTAAAGACAAAATTTTAGAAACCAGTATATTTTGTTTGTACCTTGCTTCATCTTTAAAATGCTTTATTTTTGTATAAATATGATAATTCGTGAAGCGTTGCCTTGTGCAGGATTTTAGGGTTTTTTAAAATTCTGATAGAAATATATTATTTGGAATGGTTTTATTTTTTTCAGATGAAGAAGATGATGATGATGTTGTAGCCCCCAAACCACCCACTGAACCTGAAGAAGAGAAAACTTTAAAGAAAGATGATGAAGAAGAAGGTACAAATGATTTTTTAAAATGTCTTAATTTCACTTTTTATATTGAATGTATTTCATTGGAATTTACTTTTGTTCATATGTTTATGTGAGAGAACGATATTATTGTACAACAAAAGATATTATGTGAGTCTGTCAAAAAAAGGGTATTTAATGGGAAAGAGTTGGTTTATAAGTGATTTATCAGATATAAGTAAATCTACAAGAAAGAAATGTTTGTTTTCCAGTCCCCCCTCATGAGCTCACTGAAGAGGAAAAACAACAGATCCTGCACTCTGAAGAGTTTCTAAGTTTCTTTGATCATTCCACAAGAATTGTAGAAAGAGCTCTTTCTGAGCAGATTAACATCTTCTTTGACTACAGTGGGAGAGATTTAGAAGATAAAGAAGGGTAATATTTAGTTGCTAAGACCTGTGGTATGATAAGAGTTGAATTGTTATAGATGAAAAAGTCTAATATAAGGTCTTATCCTTTATGTTTTGGGTTTTTTTTTTAATTCCAGAGAAATTCAAGCAGGTGCTAAACTGTCCTTAAACAGGCAGTTTTTTGATGAACGTTGGTCAAAGCATCGTGTTGTTAGTTGTCTGGATTGGTCATCTCAGGTAAAATAAAACCAAAATACCATTTAATAATTAAATCATGTTTCATTTTGTACAGTTTAGGCTATTATTATTGGAGGGCAGAAGGGACCATTGCTGATTTAGTAATATACATTTATAAAAGTAATCCTGATGCAAAGTTCTAGAGTAAGCAAACATTCATCTCATTTTCTGGATTTTGGAAGAAGGGACTGAAAACTTTAATCCTTTGGGGGAATAATTCAGGTTAAAAGCTGAATCCCACTTTTACTGATTTTAATAGAACATATGACAGTACAATATATAATGTGTGCTTGAATAAAATGCAGTTTTAACACAAAAACAGAATTTAAACTTTTCTTATAAGCATAAATGTAGTGGGATACTACATTTGAGCATGAAAGTAGTATTTTCTGAGGAGAGGGAACAGACATTTTTGGTTTCAAATTAATTTGGTAGTGAAAATTAAAGTAGTCAGAACATAAAGCCATTTTCATTGATACGAGTTTCTTTTCTATCTGATTTCTTGCGACCAGTACCCAGAATTGCTCGTGGCCTCCTATAACAACAATGAAGATGCTCCTCATGAGCCTGATGGGGTAGCCCTTGTATGGAATATGAAATACAAAAAAACTACCCCAGAGTATGTGTTTCACTGCCAGGTAGGATGTGAGAAACTGTCTTCCCTCATGTTGAACCTCCATTGATGAATTTACAAATGTCCTTTTTCTTTTTTTCTTGTCAACATGATGATGTCATTGGGTTGACATTTACTAAACCACATGTATTTGCAAACAGATGTTGACTGAAAATTAAGAGTTAGTTCAAAATAGTCTTCTCTTTGTAACATTTGTGAAATCTTTCATATTGTTTGTTTAATCACACCTACACTTTCCTTTAATGTTGTTTTTTCCTTTATTCTAATTGATTATATGAAAGGAGAGCTTTTATAAAATGCCTTTACCATGGGAAGTTTCTCATGCACAGTTTTACTGAATATACAATTAGACTATTGGCCCACTGAGTTACTTATACATGGCCTGAGGAACTGGAACTAGATAGTTTTAAGTAGAAACATGTGTTCAAAGTAGGAAACAGATGCAGATTTTAAAAATGAATTTAGTAGAAAGGTAAAATTGCAAACCTTTTCTGTTTGCAATAAGACAAAGTCTTTTCATAATGTCATAATTCTGAAACATCACTTAACTGAATGAAAACTAGCATATAATCTGATCCTGTCAGATTACTGTCAAGACAAAGTGTGGGGCTAATTATCTTACAATTTGATACTATAATGATGTGAAGTATTTTTTACTTCAGAAATTACTGCATTATATTTATGTAAAATGTTATATTAATTCTTTTTTCTCTACAGCATTCTCTTAGCAAAGAAAATTCTAAAGAGAAAAGCAAAAACTCTTCCATACGAAATAAAAATATGAACTATTGTAATGAAATGAACCATTAAATTGACTAAATTAGAAATATTTTAACCAAAAGACAAAGAAAATATTCAGCTGTAGTGGAAGGGATTAGCTTATCTGTAAACTGTTAGGTTTTTTTCCCCACTCCTATGTCTTGAATATAAAATTGTCACCCTTTTTGATTTGCAGTCAGCTGTAATGTCGGCTACATTTGCAAAATTTCATCCAAACCTGGTTGTTGGTGGTACGTATTCAGGCCAAATTGTATTGTGGGATAATCGAAGCAATAAGAGAACCCCGGTCCAGAGAACCCCACTTTCAGCTGCTGCACATACGGTAGGGAAATAAGACATCTTCTACAAGAGTCTTCCCTCATTAGTTGTTAGGTGCCCAGTAGTATTTATCAGGGTCTTCTAGAATAAGCATTCTTTGATGTATAGATTCATCAGCATTCAGCAGCTATATTTCCTTCTGTGCTATGGAAAATCCATTTTTACCAGAAGCCCTTTTTTCTTCCAAGACAGTACTCTTTCTTAAGTGTAGTGATTTAAAAGACAGCAAAACTGTTCATATTAAAGATGCTTTAGAAATATGTTAGGATGATTTGGTCTAAAGGAGAATGCCTATAATTGAACCTTAGTTAGAAAGTTTGAGGTTTTGTTTACAAAGTAACCCATTTAAATCTTTTTTGCTTTGTGTCCTTTTAGCACCCTGTGTATTGTGTGAATGTAGTTGGAACTCAAAATGCTCACAATTTGATTAGCATCTCCACTGATGGAAAAATTTGCTCATGGAGTTTGGACATGCTTTCCCATCCACAGGTAGAGTTCATTTGTGACAGCCTAAAACTGTGTGACTTGTTATCCGTAGCTGTATGAAAGGGCATAATTAAAAACAATAACTGCATGGGGCGGCCACGCGGCACAGTGAACAGGGCACCGGCCCTGGAGTCAGGAGGACCTGAGTTCAAATACGGCCTCAGACACTTAACACAAAACTAGCCCTGTGACGTTGGGCAAGTCTCTTAACCCCAATTGCCCTGCCTTCCCCCCTCCAAAAAGCAAAAATAAAATAAAATAAAATTTATAAAAACAAACAAACAAACAACAACTGCATAGATTGTATTTGTCATGCGAATTCACGATATTCCGTTTCAGGGACCTTACTTTACAGTGACGTGCAAAAGTACTTAGCCAAGCGTAAGATTAAAATAGAAACAGAATGGTTTTGAAAGAGCAATGAAGATCAGAAAAATCTTTTTTTTTTAAATAACAGTTATTGGTTGTCTGAATAATTCTGCCTATTTTTTCCTACAGGATAGCATGGAGTTGGTTCATAAGCAGTCCAAAGCTGTAGCTGTCACTTCTATGTCCTTCCCTGTTGGAGATGTCAACAACTTTGTCGTTGGAAGTGAAGAAGGCTCTGTATACACAGCATGTCGCCATGGCAGGTGATTAGAAACTTTTCAATTATTGTTTATTTTTAAAGTTTTACAACTTTTTTATAACTGCTTACAGAGATCTTCCCTTATAACCATATTTAAACTAAGTATACCCCCTTTTTAAAATTTTTTATTTTTTGCCCTTTTTTTGGGAGGGCAATTGGGGTTAAGTGACTTGCCCAAAGTCACACAGCTAGTAAGTGTGTCAAGTGTCTGAGGCTGGATTTGAACTCAGGTCCTCCTGACTCCAGGGCCAGCACTCTATTTACTGCACCACCTAGCCACCCCAAACCCCCTTTTGAGTAGAGATTTGCATGGACCTACTTACTGTGTGTGGGAAAACTGCATTATTTTCAAACTTAAAAAAATGTAAACTTTCCCACCAAAAGAAAGATGATGGATTGTTTTCCTCTCTGTGTTGATAGAGATTAAGGGTTTTATTTTGCTGTTCAGCATTTCCTAAATATAAATGCTATAGCTATCATGCCTAGAACTGACTCTTCAGATGTACAAAGAAAGGTAAAAATTACCAGTTGCGTTTCAGTCAATGTTCATTTGAATTTGAACTTTATCCTGTTCCTCCTGATAATTGTACAGTAACATCACGCACACATCTTCAATTGACTAGTACTTCTCCTGCTGTTCCATCTGTTTTGAAATTGTCTAGCTCTACCTTATCAATTTCTTCCTTAAATAAAATTGAGTATCTAGGTTTCATCTCAAACACAGATCACCCTTACTTCAGAGCTCTTGGGTTTAAAAGTAGCCAAAATTATATCTCTTCTCTGCAGCATTTCTTTGTCTTTCACTATTGATCAGTTCAAGTATTGGACTACTGGGGGTATGTTGTCGTTACTTTAATGTTTGTGATCCCAAATTTTACCTCCAGCTTTAGAAGGGTTGTTAAATCTGGACAGAATAACATCCGATATCAGTAATGCTGCCCTTTTCCTAGAATTATTTCAATGTGTCATGCCCACAGTAAGTTTAGAAAATTTTAACAGAGCTTGTTATTTAAATATGTGTGTGTTGTCTGTTTATAGAGAATCTAGCTGCAGAGAGACAAACCTGATGGCTTTTGTTTTCTAAAACAGCAAAGCTGGAATCAGTGAGATGTTTGAAGGACACCAAGGACCAATAACTGGTATCCATTGCCATGCCGCAGTTGGAGCTGTAGACTTCTCACATCTTTTTGTCACTTCTTCATTTGACTGGACAGTGAAACTTTGGACAACAAAGGTACCTAGAGTGTTTTCTGGTCATTTTCTCAATGTTTTGACACAAGGTGGTGCTCTAATATAAGCCACATGGGGAAGTTAAACTCTCAATTTGTTTGGAAAGAGTCATTTGTTAAATCAGATTAGATTAAGATAAAACACAATGATATGTTATATGTTGTATAGGTTGCGGTTTTTTTCCTTAATAGGCTGAGGAAATCCATTAATACCACTCTTATCTAGACATCCAGTTTCTGGTGACCTTCACGTTCAAGAACATTGCTGTGAGAAAGATTTACAAGCACCATAGAATAATGTCCCAAAGCCTCGCATTCAAGCCCTATGCTTTACTGCATAGTGAAGACCTTTGCTCTTTATCAGAACCTCTTTGCTTTTGTTTTGCACAAAATTCTTAACAAGTTTCTTTATCTACTAACCCTAGCAGATTAGAATCTTCAAGCTAGAAAGGATATGGACTGTTGGGGCACTTAAAATAATGATAGCAAATACCAACTGCCATTGAAGGACAAACTAGAAAAACCCCCAAAGTGAATACAACCACATCATATTTGAAACCTAGAACTGTAATGGTTATTTATTATGAAGATCCTGAATCACCAAGAAAAGATTATATTGTATTCAGTTATCTTTGGTTCAGAAGAGCAGAGAATTTTAAGATATTTTAGAGTTTTCTATCTTGAATGGCTAAAATAAGCAAAGGTTGGTTCTAGATTAACTTTTCTCTTTCTTTCTTCAAGAACCTAATGGTTCACAATTTTAAAATTACTTTTTTTACAACAACCCTTTGAGATAGGCAGTGCCAAGTATTGATTTACTGATGAAAACACTGAGTTAAAGTACAATTAAGTAATTTAACCAGGTTACACACATTTTTTCTTTTCCTTTTTTTTTTTTTTGCTTTTTGGAGGGGGGGGAAGGCAGGGCAGTTGGGGTTAAGTGACTTGCCCAAGGTCACATGGCTAGTGAGTGTTAAGTGTCTGAGGCTGGATTTAAACTCAGGTCCTCCTGACTCCAGGGCCAGTGCTCTATTCACTATGCCACCTAGCCGCCCCAGTTACACACATTGTAACCATTAGAACTGAGCTATTAATTCATGTCTTTCCAAGGGTTCTGGGTTTTTTTTCTTTTCTTTTTTTTTTTTTTGCCTTTTTTGGAGGGCAATTGGGGTTAAGTGACTTGCCCAAAGTCACAGGGTTATTAGTAAGTGTGCCAAGTGTCTGAGACCAGATTTGAACTCGGGTCCTCCTAACTTCAGGACCAGTGCTCTACTCACTGTGCCACCTAGCTGCCCCAAGGGTGCTGTTCTTTTATGGAAGGATGAGAGAGGAAGAAAAGAAGGAGGGATGAGAATTAAGGGCCTAGCGTATGACAGGTACTCTACAAGTACATGTGCTCATTTGATCCTCCCAATAACCTTGGGAGGTAGGTGCAATTAACTTCCTTTTACAGTTGAAGAAACTGAGGCAAGCAGAGGTTAAATGACTTGCTCAGGGTCACAGAGCAAGTAAATATCTCAGGATGGGTTTGAACTCAGGTCTTCCTGACACCAGGCCTACCACTCTAGCCATTGTGCCACGTAGCTGCACCTACCTCTGCCTTTTTTTTCCTCACAAAATAAGCACTAGAGATGAAACATTCCATAAAACACCATTGCCTTTTACTGATTCTTTCTTTTAGTCTAATTCAGAAATTAGTTTGCAATCTTGAATTCCAGTAATATATCCAGGTTTGGCCATAATGTGTTTTCCAAGGTTGTCTCCTACTTTTAATTCAGCTTCTTGGATGAATTGGTTGACTTCCAAAATTCAGTGGCTTCACTGTCTGTTTATTGGTCATTAATTTGAGACCTCCAATTTTCCCTGTCCTCAACAGCATCAGTTCTAAGGTTGAAAATATCCAATCAGTCCATTACTTTAAGTAGGAAGTGACCTTACCTTGAAGAACGTGTCAGGCTTCTGCTTCTGAGGTGTAACCACACCTGCATGAGGTCACTGCGCAAAGACTTAACTCTCATTTTTCCAGTATGGAACTCTCTCCTCTGTAGGCAGGGTGACAAGACTTCTCTCTCCTAGCTCAGCAGGCCAAAGAGGAATTATCCCATTCAGCAAACATTTGTGAGGAATGGTGTAAAGAAGATTCTTCTTTAAGTACAGGTTGGACTAGGGGGCCTCTGATGAAACTTATAACTCTTGAGATTCAGTGATTGTTCCTGTAGCTCTTTAGACCTGTACCTTACAAGGAGCTGCCAACGCCAAAAGACAGACATGAATGTTGACTGCTTTTTTTTATGTTATTTCTTCACATTGTTTTACCTTTTACTATTGTCATAAAGAAAGTCTCAACACATCTTTTTTCCTTCAAGCTCTACACAGGGCATTTTACTTATGTGATTATAGCATGCTTTCTCTCATAAAGGTACACAAGTAAACTGTTTTAGTTTATTTTTTATATAAAAAGGGTCACTCATTTTATTTCAGAGATTGTAATGTTAAGTCTGCTGCTGATTTACAGGCCTAGCTTAATGTTCTGAATAACTCATGTGTCTTAATAAGCACAATCCATTCCTTAAGGATTGTCCCCCCCCACATACCACCCTTCTGTATTAGTGTAGCCCACAGAGTGGAACCGAATATGCTATCATGTATCTTCACGTTTACTCCAGAAATATTAAGGGTTCAACTATTCTGCATATGCATTTACACATTAATATACCAGTTCTGCTGTGTAAAAGAGGAGGAGAATATTAGATATGTGTGAATGACAACCTTATCTCTTATAAAAATGCCCTGAGGAGAAACCTTACAAGTAAATATTTAAACTCTGATCCCCAACTTAATTCCAGAGTTTATTATTTTGATTGTGTAATTAATTATGCTTTCTCATATTTAACTAATATCAATTTCCGTCCTCCTTTACAAGGAGGAATAATTTGTTAATGATTGGCTTTTCAAAAACAACATCATACCAGTTTCATGGCCAGACTTTCAATCCAGTATTTTCAACTTTGTGCATTTAACAAACTTTGAATATTTCGTATGTCCTCTAGCAGTGAGGACATAATTTCATTCAACACTTCTTCTTTTAAGAGCTTTGATCTCCCAAGACAGTTTTCAGTATTCAAATTTAAGCTTGGAGAAACTGGGAGTACTAGACATCCTGTTCTGTTGAAACTTTGTGCCCCGAAAAGTCTGGCATAGCCCCAGCATCAAAACAAGATTTCCTGCACTCCCTCATTCTTCCCACACACCCTTTTTTCTTTTTCTGCTTCTTCTTTCTCCAAGTCTTCTATAATCCCTGGAAATCTCAATTTGGCTCTGTGTCTAATTTGGTCTAAAGTAGTTCTGCTTGTGTAGCCAGCCTTTAATCTCTGCCTAGTCAGGAAATTTATAAGGCAGTTGCAAGAGTCCTAGATCGTCTAACTGTTTTCATTACTTCTTTTTTCCTAGCACAGTTATTTAGGTGTTTTCAGCAGTGCAAATAAGGAGCAAAAATCCAGTTCATTTGGGCCAAAATGTGGTCCCTAAAGTTTGAAGACCCAGAAGTTATCTCTGCTATATGGATGTAGGCACTCTAGAGATGAGTCTTTCTGAAAAAGCTCAACTCCCAAACCCTGTTAAATACTGAACTTGGAAGTCAGGAACCAGAGAATACTGGAGGTTTTAAATTGTTGTGAGAATAAGAGCTTCTCAAAAAAATTCTATAAGTAAAACTGGTGATTACTTTAGAGCTCTCCCCTAACTGTGCTCATCACATGTTGCCATTAAAAGGCAGCTAACTTTTGGGAGAAAGAAATCTTTAGTGTATGTACAAAACATTTCAGTCTCTGAATAAAACCTTTGATGATAGCTCTATCTCAAAGTTGACTTATGACATTTTTTTGATAATCATTAACTGCTTAGAATATCAGTTCTCAGAATTTCTTGTTTGGCAGTGTCAAGTCTCTCATGCCTCCTGTGACCCCTTTCATATTAAAAAACAAACAAACAGAACACCTCATCTGGTTACCTTTCTCAAAGCAAATTATGTCAGAGTTAGATGAGTAGGATCAGAGAGCTTTATCTAGTGTTTGAGGGAAAGATTAAGCTACCAATTCACTGAGCCTTTATCAAGCATTTACTGTGTGCCAGACTGGATGTTAGACACGGGGGATACCAAAAAGGAAATAATCCTTGCCATCAAGGACCTTACAGCTATTGGGTGGCGTGTATACAAGTAAATACAAAATAATGTACAACATAAATTTAAAATAATTTCTAAGAGGTAGGAGGAACACCAGTAGCTGATAGAGGAAGGGTATTCAGGAAAGGCTTCTATAGGTTGCCCTTGAATGAATGAAAAACCATTTGTTAAGCAGTATGTCAAGCAGGGGGCTAAGCTCTTGGGATATGATTACGAAAGCAAAGACAGCCCTGTCTTGAAGGAGCTCTGTTCTTACATAGGTCATGGTACCTGTGTCTGAGTGGGTCCTCTGGGGAGCACATTGACACATTCTGTCCAAGAACAATAGTAGAGTTGATTTGATAATAGATCATGGTTCCAGCAGTGTAAAAGAGATGGAGCAGAAGCAGTAAAGGCATTTGTGTGTTGGCATAGTGGGAGAAGAAATGATGGCAGAGTGGTAAGTGAAGTGAGACAGGTAGCTACGGTTTTCTTTAAACAGTAGTCTGAGAGGGTTACTCACCAAGGAGGCTACTGGGACTGGGACTGTAGGGTGGCAGAGATGTACCATGAGTGAAGATAGAGATTCTAAGAGGCAGAGGTAAGAAATGGGGCGTATTCCATGCATGCATGGCAGTCTGTTCAGAGGTGCACAGATGGAAAATAAAATGTCGAGTGTAGGGAGCAGCAACTACTCCAGTTTGACCAGAATAGCAAGTTCATGTTGGTGGAGTTGGGGGTGGAATCATTGTGAAATCATTGTAGAAAGATAGGTTGAAGCTGGATTCTGAAGGCCTTTAAATGTCAAGCAGAGAGTTTTTATTTTATCCTGAAGGTAACAGAGCCACAGGAGCGTCTGAAACAGAGTAGTCCCCGACTTGGGCTTGTGTTTCAGAAATACGAATTTGAAAATTATCTGGAGTATAGATTGAAAGGAGACAAATTGGAGGCAAGGGATCCAAGTAAGAGACTATTGTACTAATTTAGGCAACAGTCAGTGAGCAGAGAGGCATTGGCTGCGAGGGTAGAGAGAAGGTGTGGATGTGAGAAGTCTTGGCTGTGGGGAATGAGCGAGACTTAAGAATAAAAGACGACTCCATGATTGCAAATTTTGGTAGCTGGAAGGCTAATGCAGCACTTGACAGAAATAAAGAAGTTCAGATGAGAAGTGAATTTAGGGAGATTTGGCCTTTATTTTGGACATGTTGAGTTTGAGGTGCTTATGGAATGACCAGTGTCCAGCAGACCTTTCATGATGTGGGACTTGAACTTAGGAGGTAGATAGGGGCTGTAAATGGACATGCAGGAGTCAGCTGCTTAGGGATCATTGAACTCTCAGGGATACTGTCTTTGCATTTCTTCAGAACTACCACCTAATTTCCCCTTTGAGTATTCTACTTAAAAATACAGCTATAATTGCCCAGTTTTTCTAGCCCTGTATTTCTTTCTTTAAGGACTACCAGCAATGCAGGCTTCCCTGATAACAGAACATCATAGATTTATTCAATTAATAGTAACCAACATTCATATAGCACTTTATGTTTTATAGAGCATTTTATATGCATTATCTCATTGGTTCCTCAAAAGAACCTTGTGAGCAAGGTAACAAAAATTATTATCCATGTATTTATAGATGAGGAACTAGAGACAGATGTCGTGACTTGAGTCGTGACTTGCCACAGTCACATAGATAGTGTCATTGGACTGAATTCAAACCAAACATTTCCTTATTCCAAGTCTAGCATTCTTTTGTGCTTCTCTGAAAGGAAATTTAAGTGCCTCCTGTGTGCAAGAATTTATTTCCTTGGAAATCATTTAGTCCAAACCTTATTTTACAGATGAAGGCTAGTGAGGCTTAATGATTTGTTCAAGATCGATGAAAACTAAATTATCCTACTTCTGCCATCTGGGATTAAGCATAACAAGTTTCTTTCTTCTTTTATATCCTAGCCTTTCAAATACATAAAATCATGTCTTCCTTTCCGTCATGTCCTCTCCAGGTTAAATAATTTGGATTCCTTCCACTGATGCTCATATGGCATGGTCTATGGTCCTTACCATCCTAGTTGCCCTCTAGAATCACTATTTGTCAATGTCCTTCCTAAAATGTGGCACCCAAAACTAAATGCAGTGTTCCAGATAGCACCTAATTGTGGTACTGTCACTTGCATTGTTTTGGGATTATGACCATATTAAACCAGTCAACTACCACATCATACTGTTGGCCCAACAGCTCTCCAAGCACACCACATTTTTTTTTTCATATGGACTTTCATCTAGCTACTTTCCTCTTCCTATATTTGGGCAGTTGATTTTTTAAAAAATACTCTTTTGGTTCCTATACACTATTCTGATTCCTAGGTCTCATTAACTCCTCTGAATTTATAATACTTACAGTCATGTCTGCCAGCCTTCACCCCCGGCCACCATTTTATCATTTAGCCTCTTGTTCACTGCTATTTCACATGTTAGTCACCTAAATTATAAGTTACCTGAAGGCAAGAACAGTGTCTCATATTTCAATATCCATTTTATTTACTATAATACTGAATATGTGTAAGGTATTTAGTAAATACTCTAGCTAATCCTAAACATATTTGGGGAAATGAATGTTATTGGGTCAAAAAGGGACTTAGTGCTCAGTTCAACTCCCCTCATTTTATAAATGAGGAACTGAGCCCTGGAGAATTAAGCCACCTGTCCAAGTTTATAGAGTTAGTGAGTGGTAGCTGTAGAACTGAAACCCAGGTGTCCTGACTCCTTAGTTCATTGCTCTTTCCACTCTAGCTATGCTGTATCTCGATTCACCCTTATTCTCCCAAAGCTGTCTGTAAGTTATTCATGAAATCTTAATTTGTCCCCAAAAAGTGGTACATGATATAGTGGAATGATCATGAGATAAATGTAATGGAATATTATTTTGTAATAAATTTTTTTTAATTATATGAAAATGATAGAGTCTGAGAAATTTGAGAAAACTTGTTTTGTAAAACAACTTTGAGAGACTTTAGAGCTCTGATCAGTGTGGTGACCAGTCAGGATTTCCAGAAAAACTGATGATGTAGCTTGCTTCCTACCTTTGGGCAGAGAAGTGATGATTCAAAGTATAAAAAGAGGCATACATGTGTAGATATAGTCAATATACTGATTTATTTAGCTTGAAGATAATTTGGACACAAGAAAGGGCTTGGCTTATATGGGGGAGGGGGAGAAATTGGTAAATATAAAGTAATCCCTAGCCTTATAATCTTAATCCATAGCCACAGTCAATTCCATGGTAGCATAAACCATAAGAATTGTATTTTTTGCATGTTATTTTTGATAATATAAAATATTTGCACCGTTTCTTGACTGAAACATTTTTGCATGTGCTAAAACCAACTTTTCTGTTTCAGAATAACAAACCTTTGTACTCATTTGAAGACAATTCAGATTATGTTTATGATGTGATGTGGTCGCCCACCCACCCTGCCCTGTTTGCCTGTGTAGATGGCATGGGGAGACTGGATCTATGGAATCTCAACAATGACACAGAGGTGAGCAACAGAATGACAAAAATTGCACTGGAAAACAGAAAATTGGAGATTTATTGAATAATTTGTGAAATTCCCTTTATCCCAAGGAATGTAAAAGGGGCTATGTGATTGCAGTTTCATCACAAAGAAGCCAAATAAGCTTCGTACACTAAATAAAAAAGAGCCTGCTGTGAAGAACTGAGAGGAAGAGTAATGTTGGCCAAGAACACTGGGGAATTTCCTTTTATTTCTCAAAAGGACTGTCATGTCTCTAATGCCCTGGCAAAGTCTCCATTCACTAGGCAACTGGGGTACTTTACACTAGGAACATAGAAGTTTGATAGTTGCCAATAGTTGCTATATGTTAACCTTAATTCTGAGTTTCTAAAGTGACTGTTAGCCTTTCTGTTAGAATTGTGTATTGTTCATTGACTACTGGCTAGGCCTTACTTGTATTTGACTGGGAGGGAAAATGTTTTAATGTCTTTTTCATAAGTAATTGAAAACAGTACTATTTTTTATCCCAAAATAAATAGAAAAATCACCCAAACTCCTAATTTGTATGCTAGAATTTGCCATGAAATCTAACCATAAATGTGATTTCCTTTCCTTTTTTTCCTCTCAGATTATAGCCATATGCAATTTACCAGCTGAAGAGAAGCTTATAATTTTCTTAAGATTCTGTATTACTGTACAGTAATGAAATGATGTTATAGCATTAGCGCCAAATGTTAGCATTGCCACTAAGAGCAGAGCTTTTTGTGCTGTCTGTACATATCCTAGTCTCCTGCATGTTCTCGTCTATTTTCTGAGGACTCCTCTCTCTGACCAATGATTTAACTTCTAGGCCTTTAAGTTTTAATTGTTTTTGCTTCCCCAGAGCCAGGGAGTTATTTATAGGCAAGAGGAGAATAATTTGAGGGTTCGAATAGTCTCTAATACTGTAAAGAATTATTGATGATGATGATGATGATGATGATGACATCCATTTATTGAGCACTATATGGCTTATAAAGCACCTTCTGTATTATGAAAGTTAGTGATATTTTTCATTCACAGAGCAGTGTAAACCATTGCTTATAATTGTAACGTAGTATCCAAGACTCAGGCCTGGAAAGAGGAGCTTATCCAAACCCCTCTTTTTTCCTTCTTTTTTTCTTAAGATGAGAAAACTGAGACCCAGAGAAATAAAGCAACTTGATTGATATTTTGGATTATTTACTTTCAAGTTTCTTAGAATAATCTTTACCTTATATCCTTAGTATCTTTAACCAGATAGTTTTGGAGATAAATTTTGGGAATCATTTTAAAATGTGGGTCATTTGTATTATACAGTACAACCAAATTTAGACAAGTAGAACTAATTGTGTTCATTTAAACATCAAGCTCTTAGGAAGAGAACTACAAATATTGCTTTTTGTTTGACATTATGTACCATTTTTATACAAGAAGATTTTGAGGAAATCAAGCATTTTTCATTGTGTGATGAAGAAATCCCTTTTTGTCATGTATAGATAGAATAGCAGTTAGTAGTTATGATCTACTTGATTCAGATAGGTTAGAAAGGAAGAAGTTTTGTTATTCCCATTGATCGTCACTGTCTTGGTGTCATTTGCCATGATAGAAGCCTACCCTGCTGCTTTAGTTAATTCATTGACCCTTCTGTGGAACAAGATGGAATACCACTGGAAGCCTGTGATGGTGGTTTATAGAAACTGAGAGATATGTGTAATGGAGATGCAAACCACGAAAGGCATACTTAGAGTTTAGAATTAGACCATGGTCTTCCTAAAAGGAATTTTGACTATGTATTTTAAAATTGTCTCACTTCTTTTTAAGAAGTTTGAAAAGAGAAGTAAAACATTTCTTTGATCATGAAGGAAGAAATTTCCTTTAAAATCAAGTTTTAGGTTATAGAAGAATTTTCTGAATAAAGAGTTAATTTTCTCAAACTACTCTCAAAGATTGGTTATAATTTCATTCATAAAACTAGTATGTGTTGACAGAAACAAATGCTGGAAAAATTCTGTATCTATTTTAATGTTTGTTTTCCAAAAATATAGCCAGACTAGAGGAAAGAAGAGTTGTACTGTTTTACATGTTTATAGAAATCCTGATGAAACTTTTAACAATGCGCTGTATTTTAAATGAATTCAGGTGCCGACTGCAAGCATTTCTGTGGAGGGTAATCCTGCTCTTAATCGTGTGAGATGGACACATTCTGGGAGAGAGATTGCTGTAGGCGATTCTGAAGGACAGATAGTTATATATGACGTGGGTGAGGTATGTGGTTCATTCTTCATAATTCTATCACAAGTACTTGATTTTCAGGCGTTACAGCAAAAAGTCTCTTTGAATGTGATTCTGGCATCATGGTGGTGGTTTGTTCTCTTTACAAAACTGTATGTGGTTGTGAAAACTAAACAGACTGACTAGACTGAAGTTTCCCCCCAACTGGCTCATTCTGGAATTAGTTGCATAAAATAGATAATGTGACACCACCACCACCACCACCACCACCCCACCTCCCAATAAAGTAAGATTTAAAAGAATTCTTTGATCATGTATTTTATTTCTAATAACTAAATGTGCTGTTACCAGAAAAATTTATAAGAAATTAGAACTAATTTTTTGGTGTTTGTGTGTTGATAGTAACGTACAGAGATGCTCTGTTGCTCATTACTAGATTCAATCAGACCAGGCAGTGATGCAACCAGAATTTTCTTCTGTTTGATTATCTCAGTGGTAACCAAAATGTTAGCACTATTATTTGGTGATTGTGTGAACTGAATTAAGAATCCAGAGACTGATTTTAAAATCATCACAGTTGGCACTATAATTGGAAAGGTAGAACGATGCTGGCAAAATTTAGCGAATGAGATGTTCTGTCTCCTTTTTCAGGTCTATAATTATTCCATGTCTGAATTTAACAACATTGGTAGGGAAAGAAAGAGAGATTTACATTACTGTCATATTTCCTATATTCAGGAAGTAGCATAATCTGATAAATGAAATTTAAACTAATATTCAATGTTGTCAAAAGATCTAGATTTTATTCTTGTCTTTTGTGCTGATTTGAGTTACTGAATTTTGTGAGTCATAAATAAAACATGTTCCTTCTATCTCCCGTCTCCACAATGTCCATTCTTCCCCAAACCAAGCACAATTTATTTTGGTCATTATCGGATATATCACTTTCTTACTGAGAAGGCCGTGGCAGGGAAAGGATTAGCAGGAAAATCTCTAAGTACTCACAGTAAAAATTGAGGAGAAGGAGGAATTAGGAGAGCAGGGAGGAAAGCCAGAGAAGGGAATGGGAATCTGACCTTTGTTAGTGTATGTGAATATTTCCTTTACTTCTAGTTTCTTCTTTCTTTCTCTCTTCCTTCTCTTTCCTCCCTAAACTACTTCCCGTATTACAACTCCTTTTCACTGAGATTGAATTCAGCTAAGACTTGATCTCGTTAAGGTAATTAATGCCATGTAAGTGATCGATAGACAACCTTTGTAGCAAGCATTTTAATCCTAACTATCCAACTGCCAAACTTTTAAGGAGTAAAAACACACAGAATCAGCATTTTTTAATGGCATTTAGCTTACACATCCTCCACCTTTGCTGTTGGCTCTGTGCTCTACAAAGCTTAGTCATCAGAGGGTAGAGAAGTTAGCCTAGCAAAAGAAAATCCATAAAGTGCTATGTAGGCATTATATTTACAAAGCATCATTATTATTGTATCTTGTGCTGATGGTGATAATAGAGAAGTCGTTTCTAGCGCTGTCACAACACATTTCACAAACACTGTTCTTTTTTTCCTGTAAATGTTGTAAGTCATTGTTATAGTCCCTGTGATTATAGAAAGGCCATTCAGGCCAATGATTATTTTTTAGTGGAAAAACTATTTGAAAACAAACAGAAATGATAGTGGGTAAGATGATCTCTTAATTTCTTTCAGCATACACAAAACATTTTCTTTCTTTTAATAGCAAATCGCTGTTCCCCGCAATGATGAATGGGCTCGATTTGGGCGAACGCTGGCAGAAATTAACGCAAACCGAGCTGACGCAGAGGAGGAAGCTGCCACCCGCATACCTGCTTAAATGGGCTTTATGCTAGTAGTGGATTGGGGACTGATTCTAAGTAGAAATTAAAACTCATAGCATGCTTCTGTCTAAGGGAACCGAAGGGGGATCTTGTGGATTAAACTATGGACTTAAAACACGCATAGCTCTTTAATGCAAAAAATTCTTGCAGTGTCACTTTTTATATTCATTTTGTTATTGGACTTGTGTAATTTTTAATACAAATGACTTTTGCAATATCCAGTTTTTTTCTGAATACTTACACAGGCATATATTTGCTATATTAGTATCTTGAACTTTTTTCAACCTGTAACAGTATACAGTTATTTCTGAAAGGTGTAGATTGCACAAATTCCACATATTTTTCAATAATCACTTCTCCAGGTAAACACAAGATAAGTTCATCTCTGACCACTAATATGTAAGAACATTGTTTACTGTTAACCATTAAAATGCATGTACCCACTCAGGTTTCATCTTTTCTGTCCTTTTTCATAGCTGTGCTTCTTTAAAGTAGTGATAGCTATGGCTACAAATAAAAGAATCAGTCTATGTCGAATCTAGACTTTCATTTGGAGTTACTGCATGAAATTTCAATTTATCAATCACTATTACACTTTCTCTTTGTTTCTATTCTGGTTCCAGTAGTTGCTTTTATAAATCTTTTACTGAGTATTCTATGCCAGTACATTATGCATTGATATTTAGAGCATGAAAGTGGTAATTTTTTTTCTAGGTTGACTTTTTTTTGCTTTTTTTTCCAACTAGGACATATTTCAAAGAGTGGGCAAATCTTGTAATTTTTCCAACTTGTTTGTGATATAACTCTATATTCTGCCTCTGTCTATTTATAGCTAGATAGATAACTATTTATCAAATTACCTGCTATATCTGCTAACTTTTAGATAGATCTCTATGTATATGTATAAATAGATAGAGGTCTATCTATCTATAGTTTCTGAAAGTAAGAATTCTTTTGACTTGAATCAGTTTCATAATTTCAGTAGAAACCATGGAAGACACAACAGATTAAGTAGTCAGGTCCTCATTATTGAGAATTTAACCTTGTCATGTTTCTATGTAGGCATTTTGTTCACAGGTGGCAAGTTCTAAAGGCTTTTGCAACAATCTATATTTAGTGTTGGAGAGGAGTCAATTTTGAGTATAATTCTGGGGAATTACCTTTTCTTCATTCATACTGTTGCCAACATGTTGACCTGTCCTTTTGATAGCCTTCTACCCCCTAAAAAATGTGAACAGTAAATTAAGAGCAAATAAAATTCCAAAATATCTTCATTTTTTTCTTGTTAACAGTTGTCATAAAAAATTTGGGAGGCATAAAATTACTGAAAACCTACTGCAGTCCTTAAGTCTTTTAGGACTAGCGCAGTGGAGGTTTGGCAGGTCATATGCTTCAAGTATAGACCTAGCCAAGGACCACATCTGCCATCCGGGAACCACTTCCTTCAGAAAGATTCGCAGGAGAAGGTTGGCCCTGTGGGAAACAAAAGAAGAAAGTCTGTTTCCACAGGATTAAAACTCCTCCCAGCTTTGACTGACAGCAGAATGTAAGTCAGATGTGACTGGTTCTGATACCTAGCAGAATCAGGCTTCTGATCAGGTAAAAGGTCAGAAGCTTGTACACATGCTTAACGAGCTGTTTGAGTGGGAACCTGTCAGGGAGGAGAACGTGAAGTGGGAGGTGGAGGAGGTTGCATCTAGCCAATGGGGAGATGGAGAGCAAGAGGGAAATTTGAATCCGGATGGTTACAAAAGAGTTTGTAATTGTCTTGAGAATATGCTTGCACCTGGTCCTTTTTCAGGGTTAAAGGCCAAGTCACTCATCAGAAATGATGTGAAATAATTTTTTAAATTCTAAATTCACTCATGACCAGGTGAAATTCTTGGTAAGATGGTTATTTCTAACAGTTTGAGGGGGAAACACCATAAAAAGCAATGCCTTTGTCTGAGCAAGCATACTGGATTAGGGAGCTATCCATAGACTAGGAATGTAGAGTAAATATAAAATAAAATAGGAACTTTCCTGGCTCCACAACAAGTATCGGTCTTTTCTTTTTTAGAGAGAGCACGTTTCTAACAGCACCTAGATGATTTATTACATTTTGGAAAGTGTCGGGGTCAGGGTGTGCAGCAAACACAGTAACAGAATTGTCTCCTGAGGTGTCCAAGGGTTGCCATATCTGTTAGAAAGAACTACACTGATGAAACCAGATTCTTGAAGAAAAATATTAAGTTAGTTTTGAGGATTTTTGTATGTTTTCACTTCTAATATGCTTAAGTGGAAGAATCACTAGGCTGAAAGTCAGGGGCCTGGTTACAGCCCAGTGCTGATTAAGCTCTGTGACCTAGAACATGTTACATCCTATTTACATGTTCCATTTTCCTCATCTATAAAATTAAGAGCTTTAAGTCAGAGATGAACTGAAGACGTTTCCTGATAGATTGTCTTAAGATTCCTTCTCTTTATTAATATAACCACAAAAGGAGGTTTCAAAAATAACAATGTGCCAAGTGAGACTTTGGGGAAAAAAATGACTTCCTTCAGTCACTGGCATTTTTAGAGATCACTAAGTTTAGAATGTTTTAAGAACTGAATTTCAACCCAACCACCTCCAGAGACTCTAATTCATTTGGTATCTAACAGCAATGCCCACTCCTTACTGATCTGGAAATGTAAACTCTATTTCCTTGATGTATCCCTTTAGTTCTTTTTATAGATGCATTTTGAATGGAGAATCAAAATGTATTCCTTTCAGTGGTTTTTCTTTAAGCTAAAGTCTGCCTGTTATTTGAGGACTTGCCCACTTTGCAATACCGTTTTGAAATAATTACTATCCTATTTATGTGGAATTTCCTGAACATTTTTGCTTGAAGAATTAGCAAGTCGTTCTTTCCCTGTGCTCTGCGGGTTGAAAGTTCTTTGGTCTTTTCTTTTTTCATCTTAGAAAATACCAAATGTCGAGTTCCAAAATAGGCTACTACTTAGCCCTGCAGTCTTTTGTATGAAAGATCACATTTTTATTGGCATGGGAACAATTTTTCTTTGAAAGTTATCTTATTAACTGATGTGTATTCCTGGTACCAACTTTTGCTCGGGTATAAAAAGAAAATAAAAGAGCACTTCTTTCTTAGAGAAGACTATATATAATACAAATAAATCCTTTTTCCTTTTCACTTCGATTTTCAAAAGGTACTTTTAAAAACTATTAGGTGATGTGTTGCTCTTTAGTACTTGATAGGGAGGCTGTATTTTTTGGTGATTTTGTGGCCAAATCCATTTTCCTGTTCTGTGAGTTACCATAGTAATGTTTTAGAAGAAAAGCTTTTCACAGAACCACTGAATTTGAGAGTTGGAAGGGAGGGACCTCATTGGCTATCTAGTCCAACTCAAACACAAAAAGAATCCCCATTGTAACATAACCAGTGGATATGGTACCCATTGCTTAAAAACCTCCAAAGAAAGGAAACCCACCACCTCCCGGGGTAGCCCATTCCATTTTCACACAATTCTAATTCCTAGGGAGTTATTCTTGACATCAAGCATAAATTTGCTTATTTGCAGCATCTACCCAATGCTTCTGCTTTGGACTTTCAGGACCCAGCAAAACAAGTATAAGCTCTCCTTCACATGATAGCTTTTAAAATAATTGAAGACAACAATTATGATCCCCCCAGCACCTTCTGTTCACAAGGCTAAATCTCCCCAGTTCCTTTAACTCATCCTCGCATGACATAGACTCAAGGTTCCTCATCATCTTGGTTGTCCTCTAGACAATTTTCAGTTTATCAATGTCCTTAAATCATGGTGTCCAGAACTGAGCACGACACTCCAAAGGATGTCTGATGAGAGCACAGTTGGATTTTTCCATTACCTCACTGTTCCTGGAAGCTACACCTCTATTAATGCAACCCAAGATAGCACTAACTTTTTTGACAGTAAAATCACAATACTAATTTGTATTGAGTTTGCATTCCACTTTTAACGGACATTTACTTCTTTTTCATTATGCTATGTAGTCAGGCCTCCCATATCACATAGTTGTGAAACTAATTTCTTATACCCAAATCCAAGATTTTAGATTTACCCCTACTGGATTTCACATTATTAAATGAAACCTAGTGTTCTAACCAGTGAAGATTCTTTAGATCCTGACTGTGTTAACTTTACCTCTTAACTTGCAGTCATTTACAAATTTGAGGAGTGTAAACATTTATGCTTTAACCCAATCAATGATAGAATTGTCAGATAGCATGAGGGTCAAGCATAGATCCCTGAGGTACTTCACTAGAGACCTACCATGTTAAAATTGAACCATAAACAACCACTCTTTGAATCCAACATCAAAACAGTTCTGAATCCATCTGATTATACTACTAGATTTTCTGCATCTCTCAACTTTCTCCAAAAGAATTGTATTGAGACTTTTTTAAAAAAGCTTTACTAGGGGTTGGCTAGGTGGTGCAGTGAATAGAGCACTGGCCCTGGAGTCAGGAGGACCTGAGTTCAAATCTGGCCTCAGATACTTAACACAAAAAAACTAGCTGTGTGACCTTGGGCAAGTCACTTAACCCCAATTGCCCTACCTTTCCCCTCCAAAAAAGCAAAACAAGACCAAAAAAAAAGCTTTACTAAAGGTCTAAGTAAACTATATCCACAACATTCCTTACTAGTTTATGAGTCCTGTCATAAAAAGAAATGAGGTTACCTGGCATGACTTTTTGGGGGGCACTATTTATTCTTGATGAAACTGTTCTCTTTATAACCACTACTACCCTATCTAGATATTCACCAACTTTTTCTTTAATGATGCATTCTAGAATTTTCCCAGGATTCAAAGTCAAGCTCGTTGGCCTATGGTTTGTAGATGGTTCTTCTAGGATTTTTGAAAGTTGAGGTATTTGCCCTTAATGTCGAATTTTTTGTAAGCTTTTAAAATAAATTGCATCTCTATATTTTGTATTTACATCATTTGTATCCCTCCCGGAGGCCTATCCCATATGTAATGTTAATGGTACATAAGATCTTTCTGCACCCGTTAATAGGCCTCACATGAAGCCCATTAAGGGAAGCTTGCTTAGAGGAGGCTTGCTTGTTGGAAGGCTTTCACACCTTTTGTTAATTTCTAATTAGGCACTAAGTCAAGAGGGTTGTGATGCTCTCTGGCCCTAAAAAGAGTATATATACTCTGAGGTTAGCATTTTGCTTTGGGGCTCTTTCATTGGAAGAGTGTTCTTGTGATTTGACCAGATGAGATTCTGGGTAGCCATTAAGGAGCCCCTCCAGCTTTGAGAAACCCAGATGTTGGTGATTCTCTCTCTGGTATCTATGTATATATTGCCTTGGTCAGACAGTTGGATTTGTTGATCTGTGCTAATTTCTCAGACAAAAGCCCTGTTTGTTGGTCTTTATTTCTCTGCTTATATTTTCTCTGAAGTTCAGGGTGCGACTTTTCCCCTGAACTAGTGAATGTGATTAAAAAAGATTGTTGAAACTCTAAACTGGGCATCTTACCACACAGAAGAGTAGGGGGATGGGGGATGAGAGGTGGGGAGATGGAGGGGAGGGCAGGGAGGGGGGGAGGGATGATGAATATTCACATTTCTGTAGA
>CM053582.1:300071824-300087160 GCA_028627135.1 Pseudochirops cupreus | reverse complement strand
TAACTCAAAATCTTGTGGAAATGAATGTTGAAAACTAAAAATAAAATTTAAGAATATTAGAAAATAAAGAAGAACAACCAACTATTGCTATTTCAGTTAAAAAAAAAGATCGTTGACCCCTCAAACAGCTATCTTTCCGAGTAAAGCAGATCTAAGAACTTGTGCTGCCAGCCATCCTGGCTATGCCCGTGTTATATGCTACACCATGTAACAAGACAGAGATTTTTTTTTAATTAGCAAAACCTATCAGTACATCAAAGAATTCTGAAAAAATATATGTAATGTTCCACACTTGCAGGCTGCTTACTCTGGAAAGGAATTGGGGGAGATGTCTTGTATCTCTTCTTTGAGACCCAGCAAGTTCTTTGTAATTTTGCAGTTTTTTACTGTTTGTGGTGGTTGTTCTCTCCATTAATATTGTAGTCGTCATGTATTTTTTCTCTTGCCTCTATTTACTTCAGTTTGCATCAGTACATGTAAGTCTTTCCATACTTTGCTGTATTTATCGTATTCATCATGTCTTACAACACAATACTGTTCTATTATATTCATGTAACACTGTCTAGGTCATGTTCACTCAGTAGACATTTAGTTTATTTCTATTTCTTTATTACTGCAAAAAGTGCTGCTTTAAGTATCTTGATGGGTACATGCCTAGTAGTGTATTCTCTTTAGTCAAAGGTATGGACATTTTAGTTACTGTATTTGCATGATTGCAAATTGCTTTTCAAAATGATTGTACTCATTCACAGCTCCACCAATAATACATCAATGTGCCTGTTTCCACAACCCCTCCAACATTAACTATTCCTATCTTTTTCCATCTTTAACAATTTGCTGGAGGTGGCGAGGTGGCTCAGTGAATAGAGCACCGGCCTGGAGTCAGGAGGACCTAAGTTCAAATCCAGCCTCAGACACTTAACTAGCCATGTGACCTTGGGCAAATCACTTAACCCCAATTGCCTGCCTTTCCCCCTCCAAAAATAAAAAACAAAAACAAAAACCAGTTTGCTGGATATGAAATGAAACTTCAGAATTTTTTTTTGGTTTGTTTTTCTCTTATTAGTGATTTGGAATATTCTTTCATATGGATGTTAGTTATTTGCAATTTTTTTGAGAACTGTTTGTTCATATCTTTTGACCAATTAGTTATTGTGAAATATTTGGGGGGCATACACATTTCCATCAGTAATCTGTGTATCTGGTATACCAAACTCTTATCAGTGAAATTTGATAGAAAGGTATTTTCCCCCATTTAACTACTTCCCTTATCCTTGCATTAATTTTGTTTATGCAGAAGCTTTTCAGTGTCATGTAACCAAAGTTATTTACTTTATCTTTTGTAACTGCCTTGTAATCTTTTGTAATTATCCCTTATTTGGTTAAAAATACATCTCCTACCCAGACTGTGAAATGTGTTTGATCTGCGTCTTGTAATTTTTATGGTATTACCTTTTTGATAAATAAATACACAAAGAATAGCTTAGGTACACAAGACACAGTAGTAAATGACTATAGTAATCTACTATTTGATAAACCCAAAGACTCCAGCCTCTAGTGTAAGAACTCACCATTTGACAAAAACCACTGGGAAAACTAGAAAATAGTATGGCAGAAACTGGGCATAGACCAACATCTTACATTGTATACCAAGATAAAGTCAAAATGGGTATGTGATTTAGACATAAAGGGTGACACCATAAGCAAATTAGGAGAGCAAGGAATAGTTTACCTGTCAGATCTATGGAGAAGGGAGGAATTTATGACTGAACAAAAGATAGAGAACATTATGAAATGCAAGATGGATCTTTTTGATTCCATTAAATTAAAAAGGTTTTGCACAAACAAAACCAATGCAACGAAGATTAGAAGGAAAGCAGAAAGCTGGGAATCAATTTTTACAGCGAGTATTTCTGATAAAGGCCTCATTTCTCAAATATATAGAGAAGACAATCAAATTTATAAGAATGCAAATTGTTGCCCAATTGATAAATGGTCAAAGGATATGAACAGGCAGTTTTCAGATGAAGAAATTAAAGCTGTCCATAGTCATATGAAAAAATGTTCTAAATCACTGTTAATTGGAAAAATGCAAATTAAAACAACTCAGAGGTACCATGTCACACCTATCAAATTGGCTAATATGACAGAAAAGGAAAATGATAAAGGTTGGAGATGTGGGAAAAGTGAAACACTAATGCATTGTTGGTGGAGTTGTGAACTGATCCAGCCATTCTGGAGAACAATTTAGAACTATGCTCAAAGGCAAACAAACTGTGCTTATCCTTTGATCCAGCAATACCACTACTAAGTCTGTATCCCAAGATCATAAAAAAAGGGAAAAGGAACCCATCCATATGCAAAAATATACCAGCTCTTTTTGTGATGGCGAAGAATTGGAAATTGTGGGGATGGCCCTCAATTGGGGAATGGCTGAACAAGTTGTGCTGTATGAATATAATGGAATAATAGTGTTCTATAAAAAATGATGAGCAGGCAGATTTCAGAAAAGCCAGGAAAGATTTATATATACTAATGCTGAGTGAGGTGAGCAGAACCAGAAGAACATTGTACACAATAACAGCAACATTGTGCAATGATCAACTATGATAGACCTGGCTCTTCTCAGCAATACAATGATTCAAGATGGTTCCTAAAGATTTGTGATGGAAAATGCTGTCCACATCCAGAGAAAGACCTATGGCTTCTGGATACAGATCAAAGCATACTATTTTCATTTTTTTTTTGTTTTTTCTTTCTCATTTTTCCCCTTTTGTTCTGATTCTTCTTTCACAACATGACTAATGTGGAAATATATTTATCATGATTATACATGTATAACCAATATCAGATTGCTTGCTGTCTTGGAGAAGGGAAGGAGGGAGAAAAATTTGGCACTTAAAATCTTACAAAAATGAGTGTTGAAAACTATCTCTCCATGTAATTGGAAAAAACAAAATACTATTAAATGCAAAAATAAGTAAATAAATATACAAGATGCGTATCTATTTTGAACTTCTTGTGGAATATGATAGAAGATTGTGGTCTAAGCCTAATTTCTGCCAGATTGTTTTCCAACTTTCCTGGCAGTTTTTATCCAATAGAAAATTATTTCTTAAATAATTTTTGTTCATAATCTTTTAAATATCAGTGACAGTGGCTCCATGGTCATATCTGTCAGTCTTTCAGGACCTATGGATATAGTTCTTCCTGGTTGAGTGGCTTTAAATTCATTCAAGGCCAGTAAGGTGCTACCTTATTAACGCCTTAATTATATTGGGTACTCCCTCCCTGTTGTTTTTGTCTTCTTTTTTCCCATGCAAAAGTCACTTTTGGCAGAAAAACAAAATAGGAATTGAGCATCTCTGTCTTCTTATCCGATTTGTCAGTTATCGTTGAGGCACTGAAGGGGGCAGGTGACTAAGTGGTTAGAGTGCCAGGCCTGAAGTCAGGAAGACTTGAGTTCAAATATGACCTCCACGTATACTAGTGTGTGACCCTGAGCAAGTCATTTTACCTCTGCCTCAGTTTCCTCAGCAATAAAGTGGGGATGATAACAATAATAGCTACCTCCCAGGATTGTTGTGAGGATCAAATTAGTTAACATTTATAAAGGACTTAGTGTGGTATCTGCAGAACACCTAGTAACTAACTGCTTGATAAATGCTTGTTTTCTTCATTGTCCCATCCACTTGGAGCAAAAAATCATTATCTCTTCTTTGATCTTTCTTTTCCTTCCAGTATTGCTTTTACAAAATACCACTTTTTGTTTTAGCTTCCCTCCCCTCTTTCAGCCTCAAGTCATTGAGTGTTAGTATGTCTGACATTATTTTTTTGCAAGACCATGCCATACTCGTACTTACTCTCTGTTTTATAGCTTTGGTTCCATCTTCAGAACACTTCTTTTTTTTTTTTTTTTAGAACACTTCTTTTTAAAAATGTAAACTAATTAAAGAGTTCTTTGCATCCCCATTGGTCTCGAAACAAATCTTTTTTTTTCCTCACAACCTTGTTGAGCAGACTTGTTCTGAAGCATTTTAGTCCAATGAGACCTGCTTTCTCAACACCTAGAGAGTATATAAAGCTATATATGGATTTTCACATCCTTTCAGCTTAAACTCAAGGGATAGAATGGTCACTCCTTTCAGAATTCCCCTATTTCCATCCTAGCAGCCAACTTATTAATAAGCATCAAATTAAGAATTGTTGGATTCTCTATCTTTTGAAGTATATAATTATCACTAAGGCAGGTCAAAGAATTATTAGCTATTCTGATTTTTGGCAGAGAGAACTCCAGCAGTTGTCTGGATAATTGAAGTTCCTTATCACTACTATCATGCTCTGTACCTGACTTATGATCTGTTTCCTAAATTACTCAATTATTCCTCTTTCTGTCCAGGTGGTCTGTAGTATACTGTGATGACAAAATCCTTCCTCTTTCTCCCTCCTTTGATCTTCATCAAAAAACTATCACACTTTTCCACACCCAGTCCTTGGATTTTATCATCTTCATAATATAAGATACTATCCTCCCCCTTCTTTTGTCTACTCTGTTTCTTTAAGATAAGGTATGCTCATTTTCAAGGACCAGTAATCTCAAAGTGAAACTTCACCCCGTGGCAATGTGGAAAGAGCCCTGGCTTTGGAGTCAAAGGATCCAGCTTCAGGTTCTCATTCTGCCACCTACTGGCTCCGAAACCTTCAACAATTTACCTTATTTCTTTTTGCCTCTGACTTTAGTTGAAAGTAGGAATGGAGATCGTTATACTTTTACTTCTCATTTCTTGCCCCAAAGTGATTGTGAGGAATGTGTTTTGTAGGCATATGTCTCCTTGTATATGTGTGTATACACATGCATATGTGGTATGTCATACATGTATGTGTCATATATATCATATATACATGAGTCATCGTGTTGAAATGGAAAAGAATACTGGACTTTCGTGAGGAGACTTAAATCCTGTCTGATGCTTACAAGCTGTGTGACATCTGAGAAATTACTTAAGATTTCAGCTTGTTTCCTCAGTTGTAAAATGATGATACTTTCGATACCCAATTCACAAAGGTGGTGGGAGGAAAGTTCTTTATGAATCTTAAAGCACCCTCTAAAATATGATTGTTAGTGATGACGTTTCTCCTCCCTCGACAGAAGGGAACGAAGAAGAAATTCCCAAAGCTGATTTGGTGACATTTGGCCCTTCCAGTTGTTTCTAAGGGATATGATGAAGTCCTTGATGTAACATTATCTGGGATTCTCTCGTGTAAAGAATAAATGAGCCGTGTGGTACTTTTAGAATTGGGAGGAGTCGATGGGGAGAGAGGCAGGGTAGAAAGACAGAGGCAGCGTGGTAGAAGACCTAGGTTCAAATCCCACACCAGACTCGCAGTTAGAAACTAGGTGAGTCATTGAACTCCTCAGCCTCAGTTTCCCTATTTGTTTGTTTTAAGTACTTTGTTTTTCCCAGTTACAAGTAAAAACAATTTTTAATATTCATTTTTAAAACTTTGAGTTCTAAATTCTCTCCCTTCCCACTCCTCACCCCCCCTCCCCCCGTTGAGAAGACAAGCAGTTCAATATAGGTTATACATATGTAGTCATGGAAATCAATTTACATATCTGCAAAATGAGGGTGATAATATTAGCTGTCTCAGGATTGTTGCCGGCATCTGATGAGATAATATAGCACTTTGTAAATCATAAAACACTATGTAAATGTGAGCTACTATGAAATTAGATAGGAGTTGTTTAGTTGTTTTAGACAGAAACGTCTCTGTCTCATGACTTCATTTGGCGTTTTCTTGGCAAAGATACTAGAGCGGTTTGCCATTTCCTTCTCCAGCTCATTTTACAGATGAGGAAACTGAGGCAAACAGTGACTTGCCCAGGGTCACACCGTTAAGTGTCTGGGGACAGATTCGAATTTAGGAAGATGATGCTTCCTAATCCAAGTCTGATAGTCTGGGTGCCCATAATCATGTCAAGATTTTTAAAGCTACAAAGACCAACTTTACATTCACTGGGCTAGAGTGAGGCACTATGCCCCTCCATTTCAAAAGGGACTGGGAGGAACTATGAGCACTTTAATAAATGGGATTTTTTTTCAGGGTCAAGGATTTTTACTTCTTTTGTGATAAAGGTACATTTAGAGGAAAAGGTTGATGTCTTTTATAAAATCGAAAAATTCACTCATAGAAGCTATTCACTGATCCATTCCACAGAGCACATTCTAGTCCTTTAGAAAGTTCAGACAACCTTTTCATGTGGAAGTGTTGAAGAAAAGGATTTAAAAACTCTTAGAGGGAGGGACTGAGGAAAAGTAGCGCTCAGGATGATCCCATTTTTCCATGTTGTGAAACTAGATTGGCTCATTTATTCTATTTTGTTCTAATACTGATAGGCCATAACACCGCCCCTCCCCCCGCCCTCCCCCACACACACCCCTCTACCCCAGCGCTCTTAATTGGAAGGAAGGTCTGGAATGAAAATCTAGTATAAAGCATATAATCTTGTCTTTCCCCCCTCCTCCCCTTCTTTTGGGCCTTGTCTTTTTCCCCCCTTTTCTTGACTTTCACCATTGAACGTTTATATCGTCATTCTGTCAGTATTTTGACATTTTCTAAATATAAGAAGCTGTATAATTAAGTTTGTGCTGATGGTACAGAGTGCTAGGTACAGCTTCAGCTGCTCCAGTGCTGGGGGAACCGAGCTCTTTTCAACATATCTTAGCCCCACAAGTTCTGGGCAGAATGAAGGCAAGGCTGCATGGAGAAGTCTCGTCTCTTATGAAGGTGTCATAAGGTTCCCTTTAGGGTGTTTTTCTTTATTCTGACTTGGCTCAGAGACCAAAAAAAAATTTTTTTAAAGACGGGGGTGGACCCTGGCTAGGGCTATCCTAAAAATCATGGAAGAGTTTGTAGAGAAAAGCTCTAATGGAACTTTTTATTTCTCAGTCCTTAGAGCTGGAAGGGAATTTTGAAATCTTCTACTCCTCTCATTTTACAGATAAATAAACTGGCGGGGTGAAGTGGTTAGAGTCAAGGTTTGAACCTAGACCTATTGACTCAAAACCCAGTGCTCCTTCCCCTCTACGTTGGCCAAATGAAGTAAATAAGAAATTGTTTTCTTAGTGCCAGTTTCTACGTTTTACAGATCTGGGGGCGCTTTGGGTTTTGGTGAAAATAAAGGTAATCCAGCACATGTGTCCGTTATCCCCCTTTTAAAAGGGGCATTAAGATAAACACATCCACCAGCAATCTTTTAAGCTGCTCTTTCAGTCACAGGGTTGCCCCCAAAAGAATCTCTCTTCTTTGTGTAGAGCCTTACATTTTTCAAAGCTTTTTCACGTACAAGAAGCTGTTAGCAAGTCTTACATTTTGGAAAAGCTTCCCAGGTTTCTGACCAGAGCCAAAAGGAGGCTTAACAGTCATCCAGATTGTAATCCTTTTGACAGCAAACTGGGCAAAGTGAAGGGCACAGCTGACTGCATTTTGGTACCGATAATAGACCTGCTAACTAAGCTACACTTTCCCCTCAGACTCTTTTTAAGAGGTCGAATGGATCTTAAACATGTTGATTTTTCATTATGCAGTTTTTAAAACTAGAATGGCTTCAGAACGGCCAATCAGTAGTCTTTTTTTTTTCCTTTTTGCAAACTTTTTCAAAATCACAGCATTGCTTGTTGTTTCCTAACTGAAATCTCAGGTTGACTTCTTTATGTGCATTACTAACTCAAAGCATGGAACAGTTTTTGGGCTTTTGAAAGACAGCACCCTGCGCTGTCACTGCTGTGAGGGTATATGGTAAGGAATGGTACCTCTCCCTCTGCTGTGGGTGACTCGGCTCTAATGCAGTAAGGCAGTGAGGGTGCATTGAATTGGGAAATGTACACAATACACACTCCTTAATGAACATGTCCTGATGGATTCCAGAAAGCTAACACATCACCAGAAAATCAATTTAATGTTTGTGGAGAGTAATTTTGTTGTCTGAATTTTCTCACCACATAATTTTTTTTTAAGTTTTAATAATGATATGGATCAAAATTTTAGATCTTTTCCTTTTAGAATCAGAAGTAGATAGCCCTTCTCAGCAATGCGGAGACCTAAAACAATTCCAAAGGACTCATGATGGAAAATGCCATCCACATCCAGAGAAAGAACCGTGGAGTCTGAATGCAGAGCGAAGCAGGCTGTTTTGTTTTTTGTTTTGTTTTGCTTTTTTTTTCTTTCTCACGGTCTCTCCCATTTGTTACAATCCTTCTATGCAACATGACTAATGTGAAAATGTGTTTAATAGGAATGTATGTGTAGAACCTATATCAGATTGCATGCTGTCTTGGGGAGGAGGAGAAAATTTAACACTTATGGAAGTGAATATTGGAAACTAAAAATAAATAAATTGAAAAAAATTAAAAAGTGAAAAGTAAAAGAAGCAAATATTGCTGAAACTTTAAAAAAAAAAGAATCCAAAGTAGAAGAGAGATACAAATGCCTGTATATAGTCATATCAGATATGAAAGGATCTGACCTTTCAAGGAGTAAATGGGTTCCTGCCCCAATAAACTAATATTTTAATAAAGAAATATAAACCTAAATACTTAGTATAAATAAATGTTTTGCTCAATCTTTGACTTTATGATTAAGTAATTGAATCAAAGTCAGTACAATAAAGTATGGGGAAACCTCTATTAAAAAGAAGAATCTTGTGGTTAAGTTGCAAATTGATGTTAAATGGAATGAATTGAGACCACCTATGTGTCTTTTTTTTTGAAGGCAGCTAGATTGCTCAGTAGATATAGTGGTAGGTCTGGAGTCAGAAAGACCTTCAAATGTGACTTCAGACACTTACTAGCTGTGTGATCTTGGGCAAGTCACTTAACCTTTGCTTGCCTAAATCCACTGGAAAAGGAAATGGCAAACCACTCCAGTATCTTTGACAAGAAAACCCCATAGACAATGTGGTCCACAGGTCCCAAAGAGTTGGATGTGACTGAACAACAATGTGTCCTTTTTTACACCTGAAAACAAAGGGCTGGAATAATTAACAAATGCATTTTAATACTAGATTTTTTCATTGCTATGCCAATGTGTAACTGCTGCTCTTGAACTGAATGTCATTTATCATTTTCCTACAAAGACAGAAAATGATAGGATGTCAGATCCAGAAGGAACCTCAGAGGTCATTTAGTTCAGTCACCTCATTTCAACAGATGGAGAAACTGAGGGCCAGGCAGGTTAAATAATTTGCCCTCCTCACCCACTGAGCAATTTATTGACATAGCTAGTACGAAAACCCAGGATTGCGCTCTCTCTGCCCCCCACCCCAGCTACCAGAGCAAAATGTGTAAATTGTATTTTAATGTTCAGTTACTGCCTAGAACTCCCAGTCAGTAATCAGATAGGTCCCACAATGGGCTGCTTAAGAAACTGCAATGGCTCCCCATTGCCTCTGGGATAAAGTACAAAATCCTCAGGTTGGCAGTTCATATTCTGCCAACCCCCTTCTTAATCTGGCTCCTTTCTACCTTTCCAGGCTTATGGCACATAATAAGCTCCAGCCAGACTGGCCTGTTTGAAGTTGCCCCAATTTGGCACTTGACCTGCCACCTGGGCCTCCCTGCCTGAGATGCATACCCTGCACCGCTCCACCTCTCAGAATCCCCAGCTTCTTTCTAGGCTCAGCTCATTTGCTAGGTCCTATGGAAAAACCTTTTCTGTTCCCCTCACTGGTTAGTTCTGGCTTCTTCCTTCCTCACATTATCCTGCATAACTTCTTTTAAAATAAACCCTGCATAACTGAAGGTCACTGGTTCATATATAGTCCTCTTTTTTGTTTTGTTTTGTTATCTGTGGTGTTTGTGTGTGTTAGTTTATAATTTTTAAAAAGAAAAAAAATTAAACTCATCCTGCATTAACTTACCTGTTGACATTTGTCTTCCCAGTAGGGGAAGAGGGAGAGGGAGTCATTTCATTTTGTCTTTGTATTCTCAGTGCCTTTCACATAGTTTAATAAATACTTGTTGGATTGAATTGGGAGACAGAAGAGAAACACAGCCTGTGACTTTATGGGTCTGCTTGGCTTAAATGGTGAGCTTCATCTTATGTGAATGGTCGGCTTTGCCTTTTTCTGATCTCCAGCGACAGAGCTTTCTGGTTCATCCAAATTCCACTTTCTAATTGCATCCCCAAACCTTTTATCATGTCTATTGTTACAAAACAGACTTCCTCTAATATAAAGATTTCCAAGGACTAACTAGTGGCCCATTAATTTCAAACTCTTAATACAACAAAGAATTTGGACAATACTTCAGAGGTCGGTGTGGCTAATGGATGCTGGCCACATCTTTTCGAACTGAGATGCTCAAGCTGACAGCAAGAAATTCAGAAAAGGCCCTCCCATCCTTTCATTACAAAATGAATATCTAGTCTCCTCTGAAATGCATTGGTTACTTGACCAGTACTTATGGCAATGAAGGCCTTTTGCACTTTTCTTAAACAAGACAAAGCCTTGAGAGTAATTAACGCTCAACGAGCTAAAGTCGTCAAGGGAGTACTTCTCACAAGGTCAGAGGACACAGTTCCTGGGCATTGTGTGCTCATGGAACTCACTACAGTGGAGTGTTTTAAGGAGTCCTAGAGGTCTCTGCTCATACTCTTGCAGCTATTTAAAATTAGCGAAAGGCTGAATTAATAGAGATAAGGAAGGGCTTTACTTCCCTACCCCCTTCTGCAACTTCAGGCTTGGCCTGTTCAAGCCTCTGCACTATAGCCCTTATAACCCAGACACCCTGGCCTCTCCCTGAAGCCAAGAACTATGGTTTTATGGAAGGCAGTGTTCTATAGTAAAAAGGGCATTGAGTTTGGAACCAGCCTAGGACCAATGTGACCCCAGGCAAATCAATTAATCTTTCTGGGAATTTCCCCGTCTATAAAGAGAGGTAATGGTATTTGCACTACCTAACTTAATGCTATTGTGAGGAAAGTGCTTATTACTGCACCGCACCAATTACAGCATCGTGTGCACAAAGACATTAATATGGTGATTCAGTAAAGCAAAGGCAGAGCTAAGATTATTAATTAGCCTTTAAATTTGCAACTCTCCAGCTCCTATAAGCCTTTTTAGACACGTTTTGCAAAATGAAGTGTTCGGGTTTTTTATGGTGCTTGTATTTGCTAATTCAGATGCCCTGGGTTATACATTCATGAATTTACCACTGACACTTCCAGAGCAACCACTGGTTGGAATTAAGGGTTGTGGCAGCCACAAAGAGTCCTATCGTCCTATCATCCTATTATGCAACTCCATATCTCCCCTGGAGATGGAGGTGGGGCTACCAAAAGCCAAGAGTTCAGGGCTTTCCATATGCACTCTTTAGCAGTCAACAGCCATAAGGCTGCCAGACTGAGCTTTTATGTAGACCCAGTCACCAATCAGTTGAAAGGTTATGATTTTCAAAATCAAATCAAAGTGATTGCCCTGGTATGACTCATAAGAACACTGATGGTCCTAAGAAAGTCAGCACTGTCCCAACACTCAGCGGAATCTGGAGACAAAGGGATGAGAAGGAATTGATGTTTCAATAGTCTGCTTTGCAGGTAAGTTTCCCTCATTCCTTATGAATGTCAGTCATCACAGTATATTTTGTTTAAGTAGGAAACACCAGCAACTCTGTCCTCAAAGAGATTTTAACCTATTAGGAAAGAAAATTATCTCTTCTCTGCCCCTCTCCAAACCCATTCATAGTGTTTCTTCAAAGTAGTTTCAGCCATTAAACACATTGGGTCCAACCTAATCAAGAAGGCCTGAAGCCATTTGGAAATGACTTGCTGTTGACAGAACAAGCATTTTGAGACCTTGTGGCCTAGAATCCTAAATTGACTGTAGAAAAGCCATCAGCTATGTTTCTGTTCAAACTAGAGCATCCCCTCATTCCCCCCCCATGTAGGATACAGGGTGGTTTTGTGTGTCTGCAAGCTTGCTCCTTGAAGATGTTTGTATACAGACACCTAGCTCTGCCAATCACATATTAACTCATCAGTGGCAGCAACAGAATTTCCCTAAATCCATGTGATGAAGCAAACTGTGCACTAACTGCAAGTCACATCAGGCCTATTCCAAATGGGGAATGTAGCTGATAAACAGCATATTTACATATAACCTGGTCCCTGGAATCCTTGCAGAGTGAGTTTCTAGCTAATAAGAGTCCCAAAGGAAAGAGCACCTTAACAAAAACCTTTAAAACAGCCATCCTTTCCATCTGTTTTGTTTTTATCACGGGGAAATAAAATATTTATGTTCCCTATAATAGCAGGCTAAGAACAAATCTATGTGCCAGCTTTTGGGGGTTGGTGTTGAACCAGACCAGAAAGCACTTCATATTTTGTCTACTAAGGAAGATCCAAGTACAAACATACATTTTGGTGCAGTTTATTTTTGATTGGAATCATGTCCATTTGAAGGCAAATTAAGGTACAGCTTCAAAGCTCCCAGCCCGTTGCCAAGGCAGCCTTTAGTGTTCCAAAAGGTGAGCCTCACCCCTGCTGTATAGAATAAGGCAAGGCAGCCAGAAAAAAACCTGGCAGAAGGGCTATCCAGGAAGGAAACTACTGACTGAACAGAGCATACTACTGTAAGCCATGATAGAAAGGGGACATGTTAAACACAGGTAAAAAAAAAAAAAAACCCAAACCAACACCCAGAAGTCATTATGCTAGTCCTCTGGCTTCCACTAGCATGCATCTTTTTTTCAAAAAAGTGCTATCCAGGCATGCCACCGACAGTGCTCATTCTGCCTTCATTAGCAAATACTTTTTTTTTAATACCAAAATAGAAAACCCATTACCATGAATTCAATACATCTTCTCTTGATGCTTTATTTCCATGTCACCAATAAGAGAATGAAGTTAATTTTAATACATTTTTATTGTCACGTGATTCTTCATAAAACACTTTCAAAACATTCTGTACATTTCCAGCCACTCAGAACTGCTTTTCCCTTCTATAAACGTCACTTGTTGGGTGAAGGTGCCAAGATGTCTCTGTACAAAGATGTACAATATGTACAGTCACTAAGTGCAAGCTATGTCAAGTGGAGTCTAGGGCGCTAATTCATGCCAGGGTTAGAAAAAACAAAAACAAAAAACGTTTCAACACAAGACTTAAGCTCGAAACTTTTGTGGTTGTTTTTCTGTGCAAATGATTACTTTATAAACAAATATATGTATATATCATATAGAAAGAACTGGTTTAAATTCTCAGTTCAGCTAGAACCATGCAGCTGACTGGATAAATGACAGTGCTGCTCTCCTATGCCTTTCTCCATCACAACCTTTGGCCACGCTGAACACTTGTCCCATCACTGTGGTGCCGCCGCCACCTTTGACTGAACTACAGCAACAACAGGAGATTGAAATTTGGGGAGATAGAGGCCAAACTTGTTCTCAATGCCGGCAAAAGTGGCTGTTGCCAATCGGTATCCACCGATGTGATCAGGGTTGGCAGGAGGAAGGTCAGCGATGCGCGATTTGGGTGTAGGTTCTGAGCCTGAGGGCTTGCTATTGGTAGAAAGTTGTAGAAAGAAAACAAACATGGTAAATAAAACAGAGCTTTAGAGAGTAACAGTTGTACTAAGTATATAGTGTGTAGGCTCCAAAGAGGGTACTTCCCAAGAATGAGTGGGCAAGGCCAGAAAGTACTAGCCTCTAGGGAAGTCCCCCACTGAAGTTACACACTCTAAGACATGGTTTATAAGCATGCTGCTGCTAAGACAAGGATGCTTTCTGATTCTCAGCAAGGGGCTAAAAGGGCCTTCTCAAAGGGGAAGGCATCAATTTATAGTGTAAGTAATGTAAGATTAAACTTGTCATCTTGGAAATTGGAGCACATGGCAGAGGAGAGGGGTGTTATGATCAAAGTTTCTGTTTTGTAAGAAACAGTGAAAAAGGGAGACCTGAATGCCAAGAATTTGTCCTTCTCCCACATGGTCCAGGGGAAAGAGAGAATGTTTTAATTCCAAGAAACTTTCAAAGGTTCCTTAGACAGAAGGAGCTCTCAAATGTAAAAACACGACACCCGGAGCGGCCATCCTTTGATGGAATTCTCCCTCAAGAATATTCCTCTCTGTTTACTCTGACTCAACTTCACCAAGCAACCTCCTAATTTCATAATTTGGCCTCCTACGCAGACTTATCTGGAAGGTAACTCTTTATAGATAACTGGAACCAATTTTCAACCACATATAACTGCTACCATAAATGAACAAATTCACCTTTTGTGGAACTGGTTAATGTGAACTAAACCCTCGCCTCCACCCGCAAAATGATCAGAAATCTAGGTCTAGAAGGGAAGTTAAGTGACTCGTCCAGTATCTCACAGATAATAAGTGGCAGAGGTGGGATCTGAACCCAGGCCCACTAAGTCTAAAGCCAGTGCTTCATCCTTCCCTTCCCAGATGCACCAACAAAATCATATTTCTCTTGGTCCTGGACCCATGGTGACTCCATTAACACTACCTATGAGAATGTGGACAGGTTACTTGGCCTCCCTAGGCCTCAGTTTCCTCCTCTGTAAAATAAGTTGGGGGTAGGCTATCAGGAGTGGGGAACCTGAAGCCTCGAGGCCACATACAGTCCTCTAGGTCCTCAGTGCATCACTTTGACTGGATCCAAACTTCATAGAACAAGTTCCCCACTCCTGGATCTCTCAGGTTCCTTCCCATGAGTATAACTACTGAAGCCTTTCTTCCAACTTTAATAACAATAGTAACAGCTCACATTATATAGAGTTTACTGTGTGCCAAGAACACAGTATTATTATCTCATTTGACCCTCATAACTACCCTGTGAGGTTTTATTATTAACAGTGCCTAAGTGACTTGGCCAGTGTCACAAAGCTAATAAGTATCTGAGGCTAGATTTGAGCTCAAGTCTTCCTTGCTCCAGGTGGTACTCTAACCATTACACCACTAGAAACCCTATCTATCCCCCCAGGCACACATTCATGACTCTCTTTACCTCTATTTGAACTGAAACAAGTTATTTATAATGGGAAATTCTCAATCTTTTCTATATCAATGGGAAAAAAAAAGATTACATGTACTCTATATACAGACATATATCTGCTTTGAAATAGAAAGTTATATATTACTGAGTGATAGGACAAAGAGATTCATGATTCATGGAGCTATGAAGAATGAAAAATATAACATTCTGTTAAAATGTAGGTATTTCCAGGCATCACTTTGTTACCTCCCTTGTTCTCCCTGAGATAGCTAAGTGACAACCTAGAAGATATGCCATCTCATTTTCTTTGCTCTTTCAATACCACTAGTTTACAAG
>CM053582.1:300050004-300071724 GCA_028627135.1 Pseudochirops cupreus | reverse complement strand
AAAAATGCTCTAAATCACTATTGATTCGAGAAATGCAAATCAAAACAACTTTGAGGTACCACATCTCACCAGTCAGATAGGCTAAAATGACAAAACAGGAAAATGACAAATGCTGGAGAGGATGCGGAAAAATTGGAACATGAATATATTGTTGGTGGAGCTGTGAACTGACACAACCATTCTGGAGAGCAATCTGGAACTATGCCCAAAGGGCTATAAATAATTGCATACCCTATGACCCAGTAATCCCACTTCTGGGGTTGTATCCCCAAGAGATCATAGAAGTGGGAGGAAGACCCATATGTGCAAAAATATTTATTGCAGCTCTCTTTGTAGTGGCAAAGAACTGGAAATTGAGGGGATGCCCATCAATTGGGGAACGGCTAAACAAGTTGTGGTATATGAATATAATGGAATATTATTGTGCTATAAGAAATGGGGAGTTGATGGTCTTCATATTCACCTGGAAAGGCCTATATAAACTGATGCTAAATGAGAAGAGCAGAACCAGGAAAAATTTGTACACAGTGACAGACACATCGTATGTGTGATGACCAACTTTGATAAACTGGACTCTTCTCAGCAACGCACAGCTATAAGACAACTCTAGAGTCTCAGGATGGAAGGAGATACCTACATTCAGAGAAAGATCTAGAAAGACCAGAGTTTAAATGGAGATTGAAGCAATCTACATGCTATCGTTCTTTTCCATGTTTGGTTTTGTTTGGTTTTTTTCCCACTGTTCACTCATTGGTTACAACCCTTCTATACAACCAGACTATTGTCCAATGTGAAAATATTTGCAGACCTTATATTTGATTGCATGCTGCCATGGGGGGAAGGGGAAGAAAGGGAAGAAAATTTGAAACTCAAGGGATTATGGAACTGAATCTTGTAAACTCAAAGTAAACAAGCAAGTCAATGAAAATTTAAAAAAAAACAAAAACTTAGCATAGGGGGCAACTAGGTGGCGAAGTGAATAGTGCACCTGCCCTGAAGTCAGGAGGACCCAAGTTCAAATGTGGCCTCAGACACTTGACACTTACTAGCTGTGTGACCTTGGGCAAGTCACTTAACCTCAAATGCCTTCCCTCCCCCCCTCAAAAAAACAAAACAAAACTTAGCATAGCTCCTCTCTCTCCTTATAAAAGAAAATCCACAGCAGCACTTACAGGCCTCCAAAATCAACATAGAACCATCTCTGTAGAAGTTCATAGGTGACCAACGTAACCCCAAACTGGGGAGAGGATCGGAACACTCGGGCTGCAGAAAGGAAAGGAAGCAAGTTGGCTGAGTTTAGCAACCAAGGATGGATCTGGCAAAGCAATGAAGGAAGCGCTCTACTTTAACTCAGCCCCTACCTGCGGTTCCTTTCCAGAATGCCGATGGCCCTTCTTCTCTCAGTATCTTTCTGAAACAGTCAATAACGCCGCTGTATGTTGTCTGACCAGCTCGGGCTGCCACTTGCAGCCTTGTCTTGATGACATCAGCAGGGGTTACCAGAGAAGCAGCAGGCACGCCTTTCAGGAGAAAACCACATTTAATTCACCCAAAGTATCCTGTAAGAGAGAAATACTTCTAACCTCTAACAATCTAACTACCAACTTTAACCCTTGTAGGAAGCTTAAACTTTCTTAAACAGGCACTTGGGTGCTAATGGGGGGAAAAAAAAGCATGACTGTTAGCTTCCTTAGGGGTCAGAGCAAAACCTTTCTGTGTTTCTCCTGGATTAGGAATGTCATATTTTGTGACAAGAATTGAAAATAATTCTATTACATATGAGTCAAAAGAACTGTACAAAAAAATCACACTGTGATATAAACAAAACAATTCTTTCCAATGTTCCTTTGAGTTGCTTTATCAATCACATTAAATACCCCCTCTTTTCTTCTCAAATAAGATGCAGATATTTTCACAGGTAATAAAAAAAGGTAAGAGGATGGCACGTATTTAATGAGCTGCTAAATACATCTGACACCAACTTGTGGTGTTGTTAGCTGACTCTTGTCAACCCCACCTTGCTCTGTGAATATTAATAATTGGAATAGCCCACCCACAGTATGGGCCAACATAAAAGTAGAAGGTGACCCTGATTGGTACCAGTATCTGAAGTGAAGGCCAGTTAAGCAGGCCAAGGAGGAGGACAAACCATCAGTTTAAGAGAAACAGGGCAGCTAGCTGTTTAAAGGGCATATCATTTGCTGTATCTGAGATTCCTGGGGTCACACTGAGACTGATCAGCAGGATCCAGAAAATGGATTTCACAAACACACAGTTCATTTATAAAAGCAAAAACAGGGAACAAAGGAATAACACAAAAAGAATTTTTTTTAAAATTTGACCAGAACACCACTGAAACAGGGACCAAAGTTAGAAGGTCTGATAGAGGGGCAGCCACATTACAGAGAAAGGCTAATACCACCCCTCTCTTGTACTGAGTTTAACTGCAACTTGGGATAAATAACTGTCCTTAGTACAGCATTCAGTACTTTCCTCGGTGGCTACATACACTTCAACCATTTATGGGTAAAAATTAGAAATATTCACTGCTAATTTTGAAAATTCATATCAGATGGCTGCGGGTGAGAAGTTGGGATTGACGGCATTTCATGGAAACGACATTTTTGAGAACCATATAAGTTTGGGTTGGTTTATTTACTTGGCTCTCCCAACTGAAAAAGAAACCAACCACAGCTCAACCCAAGGCAAAATGCCTGGCTGGGCTTGGACAGTTCATCTCTTGCTGCTTTTTGTTGTTGATTTGGAAATTACATGAAGAAAGCTTGGCATGGGAGTGCTGACCCCAATTTAAGATGGGGAGACTTCAGTCAGAATGAGTGAGCTTCAGAAAGGAGCTAGGCCAGCACGCCATACCAAGAACAGAGCAAATAAACTCTCTGGCTTTCAACTGTCCACTTTAATAAAGATAAGAAGCAGAATAAAGCAAATAATTTGCTGTAACGTGGTAATGCCTTCCTGCAGCTCTGGTGGTAACGAACCTTGGAAGGAGTTTCTCAATCACAAACTGAAAAGCCATGGGCATCTATCCTATAGACATCTGGCATGGCCCTCCCCCGTCCTGAAGGACCTGAGGAAGTCCCAAGGCACCTGAATTTGGAAAGAGAGGTATCTTCAGACTGTCCTGCTAAACCTAGCAGAGTCATACTGCCAGAGAACATTTTCTATGAAAGCAGAGTCTGGACCCTGGACTCAGGGCTGGCAGATCATGTTTTTCAGGTTGGAGATATAACATTTAAAGTCATGCTCTTCCCTCCTCCTTTCCCCTTTATACACATATATCCCTTCCACATCTTGGGGGTATCTGGAAAATCCAGGTAAAAATTTTTGGCCCTCCCTTCATACCAGAGAAGAAGTCTGAATTATTTGAGTATTAAGAGATAAAATTTGTTGATATTATACCATACATATATTTTATGCATTTTTGAGTTTCTAAACTTCTTTTGTGTCATCTGCAAACCTCCCCCAAAATTCTCGTTTAATTTCTTATGCCAAGCCATGATATATTAAAACCTCAATGGGGAAAGTTGAAATGTGGAAGGGATAACTGTACTTCCTGGATAGCGGATGGAGACTAGACCTTAGATTTCACTAGTATAGGAATGTCCAAGTGAGGAATCTCCCATTAATTTGGGTCTGTTCCTTCTCTGCAAATTACAGTTTTAGAGAATTTGCTAGAGCACGGAAAAGTTATAGCCAGTATGTGTCAAAGGTGGGACTTGAACCTTTGTCTCCCTGGCTCTGAGGCTGACTTTCTATACCATGCTGCAGTCTCTTCACTTACTGATATGCAAGTAAATGTTAAGTAATTTCAGACAAAGTGACCCTCTCCCCTGTGTCACTGCTCAATACTGACAACTCACGAGGAAAACTTGTTTTACTTACTGCTCCAAACCAAACATCAGCAAGAAGTTATAGGCTGAAGTGGGAAGAAAATAGACTCTTACCCTTACTGAATACACCTTTTAGACTGGACCCATTCCTGGGACCTGATTTATAACTAGATAAATCTCCTCAACCCTTCCCTACCTCCCTCAGCCCTAATCACCTCCTAAGTTAGAGGTTTGCCTGACCCAAGATTTACAGTAGGGTAGAAGCCTCTGAAACATGTAAATGATGAAAGCCCAATTTAGATGGGCAGATCTAATTTGGCTCCAAGTTGCTAAGCGGCATTAAGCTGTTTATCCACATTATGCAAATGTAATTAGCTCTCATCAGAATTAAAGTATATCCCACAAAGGAGACTGGTGATCATATTTAAACCAAGTCATCTACAAACAATAATCCTGGCTCTATATAGGGAACAGGTACCTGTAGATTCTATATTTCCAAGTGCAAAGAAGAAATAAAAGGTTCTTTTGATTAAAAAAAGTTACTGTTACCTGCCATAGCTCCAGCTGCCAGGAGATTTAAGCCTCCAACCCGTCCATTTTCATCAGCTAGGAAGAGTTTGCAGTGAGCATAAACAGGAAAATAGATGGCAGAGAAGGGAATGTCTCGGAGGAAACACGCTTTGGCACCCTGTCACGTACAGAAAAAACAAAGCACACCAGTTGTACAAACAGGGAGAATTAAGCTAGTAAGTTACCCAAGTGGGAAAAAAGGTCTCCAGGTGAAAAGCCAGTTGCAACTTCAATAGTTTTCAGGGGTCTGGCAAGGTTATAAGAGTAGGGAGGAGGACAGTAATGAGAGAGGGGGGCTGAGAGGAGGGATATACACCAACAGTAAGGTTTTTGTACAGAATAACAGCAATATTGTAAGGATGATCAACTGTGAAAGACTTAGCTACTCTGCTCCAGACAATGATCCAAGACAATTCCAAAGGACCCATGGATGAAAAATGCCATCTGCCTTCGGACAGAGAACTGATGGACTGAGTGCTGATAAAAGCATACTTTTTCAACTTTCTTTATTTTTATTATTTTATTTTGTTTGTGTTTCCTTTTGCAACATGGCTAATATGGAAATATGTTTTGCAGGACCTCACACATCTAATCGAAATCAAAGTGCTTGCCTTCTCAAGGAGGGGGGAGGGGTAGGAGGAAGGAAGAAAATGTGGAACTCAAACGTTTCACAAATATTTTTACATGGAATTGGGAAATAGTAAATAAAATAAATGAAAAGAATTTAAAAAGAAAGTACTTAATAAATGCTTCTTGAAGAAAAAAAAAGATAACTTCTTTCTAAGGTTTCCTGAGCCTTAATGAATACAGGGACTTTGAGCTGGCCACCTGAAGAATGGAACACTGAAAACAAGGAAGGAGCAACTGGCGCTTCTGGCACCACTATTAGTCTTATTTTTAAGACGAATAGCATTTCTATATATAACCTATATCAAACTGCTTACCGTTTTAGGAAGAGGGGAGGGAGAGAGAAAAATTTGGAATTCAAAATCTTGTAAAAATGAAGGCTAAAAATTGTCTTTACATTTCATTGGGGGAAAAGGCTCTTTTAAAAAAAAGATTAATAGCATTCCATAACATTACAGGATTATAGTCAGAGAGCTAGAATGGGCCTTAGCAGCTATCAATTCTCATTTTACAGGTGAAGAAACGAAGTCACAGGAAGATTATTAGTTTCCAGTGTCACTCAGCTATTAAACATCTGAAGGAGGGTCTAAACCCAGGCTTTCTCGACTTCAAGTAAAGTGCCCGATCCATTATTTTGCACAGCCTCACTGCTGGTGGATCTGGTCGGTCAAGTGACTTAATGTGTAGCTACCTCTGGTGAAAGAGGAATATTGATCGGGGAATAGAAGAAATCCTGGTCATGATTTGGTTCAAAATCACCAGCAAGTCTCCCTTTGCTAATGAAAGAAAGCCAAGAGAGGTAACAAAGAACTAAGTCAGTCCATAGCAAAATACAGTAACTATCAAAGACCATAGGGTACTGTTACTGGCTTCTACTGAAGGGAGGCACCAAAGCTGGCAGGCAGAGACAAGAAACAGTGACCCTGTCTATCTCCCTCATTTGGGGGAGAAGAGTAGAGGTGAAGATGGGGATTATTTGGCAAAAATAAGAACTTTCAGATCTGGCTGCCAGAGCTGAATTAAATTACCCAGAGACAAGCTGCTCCACCCAATTTCAGTGAGTACCTTTTTAAGCAACATCATCAATTATCCATGAGTAACCAACTGCCTGGTCTTTACCAGAGCAGATGAGAACTCTATAAATTTTTTTCTGATGTTTTTTAAAAGACAAATGTCAGTCATGGAAAAACTCCAAGGTCTCCTTAAGGCACTGTATAAAGAGAAATAATTTAAAGTATCAACACATTAAGCTGTGGGTGCAATAGGGGAAGGAATAATGAAGGAAGCAGGAAATCCCAAATCCTGGCCCCAAAGTCCCAAGTTTGGGTGCTGTCATCCTGCCATGGAATTGTGGTGGCAGGGTTCTTTAGACAACACCAGAGCTGTGGGACTCTAATCTACAGAATTCCTAATAAAAGCTGCCACTACAGAGGCACATTTACACGTCTCTAAAGTGTTAGCTCTATAAATAAATCCGCTTCCAGGAGGATGCTTTGGAAGCACGGTGCACAGCTGCCTGGAGGTGCAGAATTTACCCCCTTGTACCAGTGAAGGGGATGGGAAGAAAGACTTCCTTGTTTAAGAAAACTAATAGCTTCTGCTCCATTTCATCTGATCTGTAATGATGGGAGTAAGTATACCTGCAGGGAAGGAATCTGTTGACTGGCATTTTGCTAAAGTACAGTACGGTATGGGCTTTTTTTTTTAAATGGAATTCATTATTGACAAATCCTACCACTTAACTTCTTAAACATCTGAATCCAACCAAACTCTACTACTGTTTCCTAGTCGTCAAATTATTAAGACAAAGGGAGGCTCCCACTGGGAAGATAACAATAGAGATAACAGATTCAAAATAAATGTAAGACAATTTGAACTCCAAAACAAGCACAAAGGAAAAGCTGAGAAACTTTTCACAAACCCCCATCAAATGAAAAGATGCCCGGCTGAAGCCAGCGGGTCTGCAATAGCCGCCTCCCTGGGGAGAGACATGAAAGCCCAGTGACTGGGGGTGGGGGCCAGAGACAATGTTTGTATATCCCACTACCACAACTACAGCGTCAGGTGTTTTCCCTTTTGTTTTTTCCCTCCAGGGGCCACCCGGCAGGAAAACATAGGGGTTGTTTTGTTTGTTTTAAATGTGAAAAGGTCTTGTTCAACACAGTTTTGTTTCACAGTCTTTCCCATCCATCTAAGGTGGAGTCAGTCCCACACTCTCTACTGGGACTACCTACCTTGTAGAGCCCAAAGAGCCCCAGGTCTCGAAGAACATTCAGGGCACTGACTCTGGGCCCCGTGGTGATCTCCCCAGCTACCTGCAATCGAATCTTCACAATCTCCAGAGGATTAGTAAAGATGACCTGAGAGCCTCCAGCCTGCAAGATAAGGAAGGAAAGAAACTAAGAATTTCCTAAGTGGGGGTATGATGCTAAGGGTACTGAAAAGCAGCGTTCCACCAACTAGCCTTTATTATGTGCCAGGCAGTGCTAAACGCAACAACCCCATGAAAATCTCCCCTACCTTAAGGGGGTGGTTTGCAGCTGGCCTCTCCAGCCCAGGCCAAAGGAGCTAATCCCCATTGCTGGCTCTAGCCCAATTCTTGTTGTGTTGGATCTTTTCATTCCCTAGGCTGGAAATGTGAAAACTGTTTGTGGGTTTGTTTTGTTTCCAATCCAGTCTTTCCCTAACCACCCTTTTATGGTAACTAAGTAAGGACCTCTACAAGGAAAGTGACATAGATGGAAAGGTACAGCTTTTTTTCTTCTACTACTCTAAATCTTTTCCCAAAAATCAGTCTATGATATATGAAAAAAACTAAAATTATGTATGGGGCATAGATGCACAGGATCTAGACTTAGGTCCAGAGAATTTGCAAAATGACTTGCCCCAAGTGATATGGGTTAACAGGATATAAATCCAGGTCTTCTGATTCTAAGACAAGGCATATAATGACATTCCTTCACATTTAATAAAAGCTTATATTTACATAGCTATACATTTTATGCCAGTATTTAATTTCTTCACTTTTATGAAGCACCTACTGGGTGCAAAGCATGGTGCTAGCTGCTCATCAAAGACAAAAACAAGAGTCCCTGTCCTCAAGAGGGTACCACTCTGCTGCTTACAACCGTATTTGTGTGAATTACCTAGCCACTCTGGGCTTTCCTCTCCTCTTCCATACAAATGAGCGAGCTGAACTAGGTGAGCAGGAAGGGCCCTTCTCCTTCTAAGTCTATACATGCTTCCAGGCAATATTCACAGATGCCCCCCATCCTCCCGCTTTGCTTTTGTATCCTCACAGCCTAGCACATACTAGGCATTTAATGCTTTTCAAATTAATTGTTCAGTTGCTTGCCTCCCTCTAAGCATTAATGTAACATTCTGAAAATCCTTTCTGGCTTTTATTTCTGAGCCTTGTAGAGAGCAATCAATCTAACTCAGGCATCCTCAGGGCTCATCAGAGGGGGAATGAGCCACTCTTGTTCAAGCTTCCAATCTAACACCATGAACACAGGTCTGAGACAGATCGCCACTTACTTAAGAGGGCCTGAGACTTCCCAAAGCATAACTCAGAAATAGAATGCTTAGTCACCGGGAGTATAGGCTCATACCCCAGCCCCCTCCCCTCCAAAACAGCACATGCTCTGGAAGTCTGACAGAAACCTCAATTGGGAAAATGAGTGTTTTGCATCTGAAATTTACGAAGTACCAGAAAGAGAAGGAAAGGCACAAACAAGTTTAACATGAGTGCTAACATCCTTTCCCTTGGTTTCTACAGTGCTTTGCGTGCAAATGAGTGAGTTAGTGTGTGTGAGTGTGTGTGTGTGTGTGTCTGTGTGTTTAGTTTCAATTGCCTCAGCCCTCACAGAGGAGGAAAATTCTTCTTTCCACATCTCCATCCCATAATGGTAAGCTGTTCACAAAGGCCTGTCCTGCTGCAAGAGGCTTTTCACCAAGCAGCATTTCACATATGACATCCTCAATGGGGGACAAGAACGGAAAGAAAGCCTAAGCAACATCCTTTTAAAGACTGCGTTAGAAGTGACCCAGGTCCTGTCCTGTGCTTTCTACCAAGCAGAAGGAGCCTACGGTCTGGCTCTGACTTTTTTTTTTTTAACTTAGATTCCAAATTCTCTTTTATTTCTCCTAAAACAGTAAACTATGTACAAAATACCTCCAAGAATGGTGACTATCTGCAGCTAAATAGCCTTGCCTTCCTTTGGCTAAAAACTACAACTTCTTTCCTCAAGCCTGTCTATAAATTGACTATCACAATTATTTGGAAATGATTATGTCGGGGCTGGATCCTGAGCCTTCTCCCCCTCGTGGGAAACCTATTGCTCATTATGACCCAGGACAGTAATCCCTTCTTTGTCTACAGAGCAGGGAGAGGCAACAAGTTTTTGCTGCTCAGTCTCATCATCTCCTGAGACTGGAGCCATATGTAACAGCCCAGCTCCGCACCCCCATAATGCCATTGGCACAATGGCCCAACACAATGATTTGACCCAGTTTTGCATCTTGATTTTCCTCTGTGTGTCTCTCCCTCTTTTAATCTGTTGCCCAGCAGGAGGAAACATTTCAATGTTTCAGTCTCAGCAAACAATATTTTTTTAAGAAATTGCTGGGTGACAAATTATGTTAAAATGATAATCCAAGTAATTCCTCTTGATGGAGTGTTAAAGACCAAACCAATTGGAAAAGTGTATGGACTTCCCTGAAGTCATGCTTTAAAATAATAGTAACAAAGAATCTTGGTCCCAATGTTCTCTATTTCCTAAAGTAGATCAAAACCACAGCTGACAAATCTACACATTCTGATCATAATACAGAAAACTGAGGACTGCTAGAAAACGTCAGCCGTTGGGTGATGTTCATTAGGTGGGGACGTTACATTTAAATAAATGAGAACTTAGTTGGTTTTTAAAACAATAACATCTAGCCAGGCAAACAAGCGACCTCCCTCAGGGAGCACAGACGCTCTCGTTCCCACGGCGGGACCAGCTTCTAACTAGCTCCCTCTCACCCTCTTCTTTAAATGGATGTTTCCACTCCTTTAAGCGACTTGCCAGATTACTTTTTGAGGTACACAATTCAACAAACATTTTTAAAGCGGCTATTGTGTACAGAGCACCACGGGAAAAGACACCAAACCGAGGAAAGACATAGTCCCTGCCCTAGTGAAGCTTACGGACTGGAGAGGGGGCAGAACTGGGGACACGTAAAGAGGCGAACACGATGTCTATTGGAGTGTATATTAAGGGAATTAAGATAACACGTTAATGAATATCAGACAGAGGAGCCCAGAGTTGGGAGGCAACAAAAAGACACCGGGGAAAAAAGAGAAATTTATATGATAACTTTGTCATAGATTTAAAAGGAATAGCAAGTTGTACATAATAGATGAACAGTTTCATATGTAATCATCTTTTTTATTATACTATGTTATGGAAATGCTTGTTTTATTCCATAAATTAAAACTAAAATAAATTTTTTTAAAAGGCACTGGAGAGGAAGGATGAGATCTATGCATCATCACCATCATCTTGACAGTTAACATTTCTATAAGCCCTTTAAAGCCTACAAAGTGTTTTACATATAGAATCTCATTTATGTATGTAAAAGGAAACTACGACCCAGTAAGGCAGGTGCTATTATTATTCTCATTCTACAGATAAGGAAAATAGGGCTCAGAGAGGGTTAAGTGACTCCTCCAGGATCACCTCACTTAATAAAGTGTCTCGACATAGGATTGAAGTCCAGGTTTTCCTGACCCAGCCCAGAGCTCTGTTCACCACACCAGCCTGAGGCTTTCTTTGAAAATGAAAAAGGCTCACAGATAAAGTAGGGCAATTAGGTGGACAAAGAGGTTGGTTTTTATTTAAAGACTAATTGTTGGTTCTCTTCATTACTATCACTTAGCCAGTAATAGTGTGTACAATTATGTCTCAGGTGTTTTACAAAAGTAAATCTGACCAGTGTGCATTCACCTGTACAGATATATATATATATATATATATATATATATATATATATATGTACACACACACACACACACACATGCCCCTTCCAAGACACCAGGAGGCCATAAGATACTCATTGAGTCCCTGCTAAGTTCAAAGCACTCATACAGTCATGGATGTGTTTCATAGCTCTGGGTTCTGCTTTATCAGATGCAATGTAGCATATTGCAATTACGTTACTTCTGTAGACTTTTTAAAATGAAAAGAAATATCAACTTGTGTTCAGCTTCACAATCTGAGGTGGATATACTATTCAGGTTACTGTACAGCTTCAGAGAAAAGAAAATAATATGTTTAAAAGCACTGAAATTTTAAATCCCTTTCAGCAATGGAATCAAACTCAAATAGAAAGGCATCATTGCAGGCCTCATATTGACTTAGAAAACCACAAATGAACAACATCTGTCATACTGTATTTTTATTTATTTTGTTAAACACCTACCAATTATATTTTAATCTAGTTTGGGGCCACTGGAGCAATATGCAGCCTGCGAGTTTGACATTTGTGCCTTAGAGGTAAGTGGGAAGAGCTGGTTTATATATTATTTCTGACACTATCCATGCCAGATTTATTTATTTTCCTTATCTATAAAATTGGGATAATATACCCCAACCTGCCTCACAGGACTGTTGTGAGCCCATAAGGTGAGATAATGCATGTAAAATGCTACAAAAACTATAAAACACTATATAATAAATCAATTTTCATTAAGGTACCTAATTAATTATTAGTAATAATAATAAAGCATTCAGGGGAGAGTCATCCTTTTATTTTAAGTAAGGACCTAAAATGTCAAACTTACATAGTTAAATATGTCTTATGAGAAAACTGTTAACCACATTCCCTCTACCCCCCATCCCTTTACTCTGCATCAACTTCCTCTTTTTTTTGTATTCTTCAGATTTGTCCCCTTTTTTTAGGTACCATAAAATTCCATTCCTTTCCTATGCCTCTTTTGTTCTGTCACTTTCTAATGGCCGGACACAGGAAAGGCAGTGTGAGACCTCACTGACTTTGGAGTCACAGAACCTAGGTTTGAAAACGAGTTTTGTCCCTTAGTTTGTGACTTCAGACAGGTCATGTCACTTCTCTAGGGTTCATTTGGTTTCCTCTTCTGGAAGATGAGGAAGTTGGACCAGATGACCCCGAGGACCCTTCTAGCTCTGATTCTATGATGCTATGAAACAATGGAACCCAAAGTACTGGACTTCGAGCTAAAAAATAGCCCATAATTACAGGCAGTTCCACAATCTCAAATGGAGATTTCAAGCCTGATGTTTTTGATGGTGTTTTTCCCCCCTCTACTGAGGTAAAAAATAGATGACAAGCTACCTACTATTAGATTTCGGGTTTTTTGCTTCCCTCCCCCTCCAAAAAATGGCTCAAGGGCTTCAAATTATTTTATTCAATCATCATGAGATGAGATCATCCTCGAGTACCCACTCAGACAGGGAGATGCTTTTCTGAACGTGGGAGAAACACATATTCAAGCTCATTTCTTTCCCTTTATTTTCCGCATAAAGTTGTCATTTCTTTGCTTTAAATCAATTATAAGAGAACTCAACAGTTGACAAATTTCATTTTGAATAAGGGTTATTCCTATGCAACAGAAATGTAAGGAAAACGTCACCATCAATGCTTCTATTTAACCTCACGTCATTTAAAATAAGCCTCTTCCTAACTCTCCAGCACCTCTCCCCAACCCCCAATCCCATGAGAAAATAAACCAAATAAATCTGATGACAAAGGACATGGAAGAAAAGGCAGCAGACTGAGATCCAGGCACAAACCCTTCCTGACCTGCCTGAGGCTGGAGGGGCTACAGAAAGGATCCCACAACATTTGCCCTTTGCCCTTTTGATTCCACCCCAGAGGCAAGGTCTACAAAAGAGTGGCCAGATCCTGCCTCCCCTCAGTCCCCTGTTTACTTCCTACTTTGAACTGCTGCCTCCTGGACTGGAGCTATTTCCCACTAGCCACACAAATGCTCAATCCAGTCTTTTTTTTTTAATTTTTAAAGAACAAGAGGTAAAAACAAAGTCCTCCATCACAAAGTCCCTGCACTCCTGCTGGAAAACATGCAGTTTCTGAGTTCCTTAGTGGGGTAACCACAATTTACTCAATATCTCCCAGCACAACACTGACCACAAAATACATACATTTACAGTTGTAACTCAAACCAACAAAAACCACAGAATTAGTAGCTGAGACAGACTCAGTCTAATCATACTATTGGAGGGAAGGAGGAATATAAAGAGAAGGAGGTAGAGGGGATGTCTGTCTCTTTCCCACAGACAGAACCATGCAAAGATTAATAATCATAGCTAGAGTGTATATAGCCCCTACTATGTGCTAAGCACTTTACAACTATTATTTCATGTGGTCCTCACAACAACCCTTCAAAAAAAGTGCTGTTATTATCCCTATTTTACAGATAAGAAAACTGAGGCAAACAGGTTAAGTGACTTGCCCAAGGTCTCACAACTAGTAAATGTCTGAGGCTGGATTTGAACTCATGTCTTTCTTTGCTTTTTTTTTTTTAGGGCAATTGTGGTTAAGTGACTTGCCCAAGGTCACACAGCTCATTTTTGTATTAAGTGTCTGAGGCCGCATTTGAACTCAGGTCCTCCTGACTCCAAGGTCAGTGCTCTGTTCACTGTGCCACCTAGCCAACCCCCTCATGTCTTTCTTGACTTGACACTCAGCACTCTACCCACTATGCTACCTCATAGATTTAAAGTTGGAAGAACTTTAGAAGCCATCAAATCCAGCTTCCTAATTTTATACAAAGTTTGTGAGCATCTGAGTCAGGATTCATATCCAGGTCTTCTGCATCTGAATCCTCCATTGAATCTATCCACTAAACCAGCTACTCACTAAACTGAGGCTCACAGAGTTCTGTTTCTGCAGTTTTATGTCACCTCCCTTTAAGTAGCGAAACAAATACTATTAATAATCTGAAAGAAAAAGAAAACATGATGGCTATTGAATGGTGTAGTTGGTGTAGGTGAATGGAGGAAAAGGCATTTATTAAGCCTTTATAAACTATGGATACAAATTACAGAAAACACGACCAGTTCCTGCCCTCATGGAGAGTATAGTCTAATGGGGGAGACAATCTGCAAAGGAGAGTAGTGACCAAGGATCCAGGGACAGGCATTCAGGCCCAGAGAGTTACAGGGATGTATTTACCCACCCTATCCAGGAACAGTGGCAGAGCTGATTTGAAAATGGCTCATAGTTCCAGAACTGGGGAAATAGAGAGGGAAAGATAGCTGCCCTGCGTAGCAAGGTGGTTAGTGAGCCTATTGAAGGATTGAGATGGTCAGACAATCAAGAGTGAAGCTGGGACCTTTCCTGAAATAATGGTCAAGAGACATTTACCAGGGTGGAAGTTTCTCTAGGCAGAGCAGGAAGGTGGTTGGAGAGGCCACCAGAGATCAGGGAGTTTGGATCCATAGCATAACCTGTAAAATGAGGGAGCCAGAATAGATCTCTAAAGACTCTTGTAACTCCAAGATTTTATGAATCTATGACTTGGGTGCTAGAATTGTTCTTTCACTGACAGTATGGCAAGTTTCTGCATCTATCAAGGAAAGAATTGGACTAGATTAACTTCTAAGGTCCCTACCAGTTCTAAAAAGGTTTAGAGTTCTAAATCTCCACCTATCTGGGAATGTCTGGTTGGGTCATGTCCAAATCCAGGCATACCTTGGAGATAATGTGGCTTCAATTCTAGACCACCACAATAAAGTAAACATCACAATAAGGCCAGTCACATGAATCTTTGTTTCCCAGTGCATATGAAAGTTATGTTTATACTATACTGTAGTCTATTAAGTGTACAATAGAGTTATGTCTAAAAAAATTTATATGCCTTAAATTAAAAAATACAATATTGCTAAAAATGTCAACCATCCTCTGAACCTCCAGTGAGTTATAATCTTTTTGCTGATGGAGGGTCTTGCCTCGATGTTGATGGCTGCTGACTGATAAGGGTGGCGGTTGCTGAAGGTTGGGGGAACTGTGGCAATTTCTTAAAATAAGACAATGATGAAGTTGCCACACTGATTGACTCTTCCTTTCACCTGAACACTTAGAGGCAATTGTAGGGTTATTAACTGGCCTAATTTCAATATTGTTTTGTTTCAGGGAATAGGGGGGTCCAAGGAGAGGAAGGGAGACAGGGGAATAGCCAGTCCACGGAGCAGTCAGAACACACACAGCATTTATAGATTAAGTTCATCCAGTTTGTGGCACCCAAAACAATTTCAACAGTAACATCACTGATCACAGATCACCGCAGATATAATAATAATGAAGAAATCTGATATATTGAGAGAATTACAAAATGTGACACAGAGATATGACGTAAGCACTTGCTGTTGGAAAAATGGTTTCCACAGACTTACCTGATGCAGGATTGCCACAAACCTTCAATTTGTGTCTTTGAAGCACAATAAAGCAAAGCACAGTAAAATTAAAAAATAAATAAAATAAATAATCATAAAATAAATAATGCAAATAAATAAAAATTAAAAAAAAACAAAAACATGCCTATAACTGAGAATATTTCAAAAAGAAATGAAATTAAGTTTTAAAAATGAATGTTAAAAATTGTTTTTACGTATAATTGGGGACAAATAAGATACTAAATAAAAGCTAAAAAAAAAATAAAAGTGCATCTAGGAAGTAAAATAAAATGGCTATCCCTCAAAAAAAAACGAAATGGTTCAGGAGAGGACTTCTAGACAACAAGCGTCAATATGCCTGTGACACAAGTCAAGTAATATCAAAGGGGCAAAAAAAGAATTTGCTTTACATTGCACAGGCACCTCAGAATTCTGCTCTGAGGACTTCAAAAGCCAAAAAAGAAAAAAGGAAAGGAAGGGAAAGGAAAAGAAAGAAAGAAAGAAAAAGGCAAATGTATTAGTTCCTACTAAGATGCCTGAATTTTCCCAGGAAAATCTATATAATTTGCTTTCACTGGTTTTTCCACAAGTTTCCTAAAATGAGAAAACACATTTAGATTTGTTTTTGGTACATCTAAAAGTGCCCTCGTTTCTGATTCACCCCAAAATTTTATGCAATAATAGTGACAGCAGATAGGTGGTGCAGTCGATAGAGCTGGACCTGGAGTCTGGAAGATCCGAATATAAATCAGACACTAGTGTGTGATCCTGGACATGTCAATTAACTTTTATTTGCCTTACTTTCTTCATCTGGAGGATGAGGATAATAACACTAACTACCCTGTGAACTGATACAACCATTCTGGGGAGCAACCTGGAATTACGCCCAAAGGGCTATAAAAATGTGCAGATCCTTTGACCCAGTAATACCACTTCTGGGGCTGTATTCCAAAGAGATCGTACAAATGGGAAAAAGACCCATATGTACAAAAATATTTATAAAAGGTTTTTGTGGTAGCAAAGAATTGGAAATTAAGGGGATGCTCACCAACTGGGGAATGGCTGAACAAGTTGTGGTATACAAATGTAATGGAATACTCCTGTGCTGTAAGAAATGAGGAGCAGACAGACTTCATAATAACCTGGAGAGACTTGTATAAACTGATGCTGAGTGAGGAGAGCAGAACCAGGGGGACTTTGTACACAATTACAGAAACATCGTATCTGTGATGACTAACTTTGATAGGCTGGGCTCCTCTCAGCAATGTAAGGTGAGGAGACAACTCCAAAAGACTCATGATGGAAAGGGACATCCACATCCAGAGAAAGAGCTGCAGAGTCTGAATGCAGACTGAAGCAAACTACTTGCTCTCTCTCTTTTTTTTGTTTTGTTTCCCCTTTCTCATTGTCCACTCTGTTGGTTATAATCCTTATTTTACAACTTGACTAATGTTTAACGTGAAGGTATTTGTAGATCCTATATTTTGATTGCATGCCACCATGGGGGGGGGGGGGAAAGAGGAAGGTAGAGAAAATTAGAAATTCAAGGAATTGTGGAATAGAATGCTGTAAACTAAAAGTAAGTAAATGAATGAATGAATGGATAGATAGATAGATAAAAAAAAGAAACAGGAAAAAGAAAAAGAAAAAAAAATAATAGTACCTACCTTACAGGATTATTATATGGATCAAATGAGATTACAAAGTGCTAAACATAGTAGCTGACACATAATAGGTGCTTTATAAATGCTTAAAAGGTCAATTAAGTGGTACAGCGGATAGAGGGCTAAGCCTGGAATCAGGAAGACGGGTTCAAACCTAGTCTCAGACACTTACTAGTTGTGTAACCCTAGCCAAGTCACTTAACTTCTGTTTGCCTCAATTTCTTCAACTGTAAAATCGGGATAATTACATTTACCTTCTAGAGCTGTTGTGAGGATTAAATGAGGTAATAATTGTAAAGCAAACAACAGAGTGCCTGGTACCGTAATATAACTATTAGCTACAATTATTACTATCATTATTGTTATATATATTATAGGCATGTCATACAGTAATAAAAAGCAGCATTTATACAGTGCTTTAAGGTTTGTAAAGAGCTCCTTACAAATATTCTCTCTCTCAATTTTTTTTTACCCTCACAACAATCTTGGTGGGTACAAGCCCCATTTCACAGGAGAAAAAACTGAGACAGAAGATCTTAAATGACTTGCCCAAATTGTACAACTAGAAAATATCTGAGGCTAGATTTGTGCTTAGGTCTTCCTGACTCCAACTCAAGCACTCATTCCACTGGGTCACCTAGATAGTGATATATATATATATAAAATTATACTTCCTAAAATCAACAGTAAGAAAAAACTGGTCTAGTCTGTGGGTAGTATAAAAGTAAATTTTAGTCAAACATCCGAATTACTATAAATTCTAAATTGTCAAAGTTCAAAATCAAGGTTTTACTGTAAATGTCATATATGTCAATGGCTAAAGACTGCTGACTAACGTATACAAATTAAATTAATAATCTGAAAGTTTCAAAAAATATTTTAATAGTCTATTCCATTATTCCATCAATTCCATTATTATATTTGATTCTGTTTATAGTCTACTTCAAAAGTTAATTTTCTTAAAATTAAAAAAAAAACAACAACCATGCCTTGCTTATAGGTACTTCCAAAGAGGTTTGTATTTCACTCCAGGAAACTGGGGTTCATCAAATATAGTCATATGGAAATACCTCTGACCACAAAAAAGGCTCTAATCAAGCAAACAGTGAACCTTGAGAATAGGAGCCTATCCAAAAGCAAACATTTATGTTGGCACGCATGGGTGGCATGCATGGGAAGCCCACACATGAGCACATACATCTCTCTAGCAATGTGGCCAAATGAATAAAACTTCTCTAAGGAACCTTATTTCAAATCTTCACAATGAAATAAGTGAAAGCTACTGTGAGTAGCTCTCTTTTTAAGATGTGTGATATTCCAGGGCTGAGATCAACTATCATCATCATTCACGGTTTTCTATATGAAGAGGACCTTCCTTCTTTTTTCCCAGCTCTGACATGGCTCGTGGAACAAAGACCCTTTACTAGGGAAGAGGAGGTCAAGAAGGTCAAGCTGTTCTGATCTCACCCCTGAATAACTGACCTTAACTATAAGCTCTGGACCTGTCTATATCAGAGCCAAGATGCAAGATGAATGCAAAAATGAGCCAGACGTCTGATTTCAATGAAACAAGCCATTAATGCATTAGGCATTTATTCAGCACCTTTTGTGTTCACAGAGTTGTGGCAGGGGGGCGGATCAACTGCAATTCTAGTTTTAAGATTAACTGTGCCTACCGCTAAAATCCTACACTCCGTGTGTGTGTATGTATATGTATGTGTGTATGTATATATATATATATACATATACATATATATCTTGTATGTACAGTTATTTACATGTTGTCTCCCATGTTAGAATGTGAGCTCCTTGAGGGCAAGGGCTACGTTTTTTGGCTTTCTTTGCCTCCCCAGTGTTTAACATAACTCGTGTGTGTGTGCGTGTGTGTGTGTGTGTGTGTGTGTGTGTGTGTGTGTGTGTGTGTGTGTATTAAATGCTTGTTGACTGACTACTCAAACCAGTCATCATGATGTGTAGGAGAATCTGAGGTTTTAAAAAAATGTTTATTTATTTTTATTTTTCAACATTCACTTCCATAAGATTTTGAGTCCCAAATTTTCTCCCCATCTCTCCCCCACCCCAAGACTGCATGCAATTTGATACAGGCTCTACACATATAGAGAATTTGAGTTCTTAAAGCTGTCTAGATTTTACCAAGCTACAAAAGCTCAGAGAACAGATTGTGAGCCTGTTTTCCCTAAAACCAGCTTAATTTAGTTCAGAAAGGGTTGTCCACCAAGGGATGAATGTTGGGGCTCAGAAACCCATTAAGACTAAGGTAGGGAGAGCTTACAATCTGCAGTGAAGGGAAAAAGAGTCACACCTGTGAAATCACAGGTATTTGAAATTGCTTGTGCCTAACTTTAGTACAAGTCTCTTCTTATTTCATTTTTTTAAGTCTATACAGAGAATGATTTCGAAAATGTTCGTTATTATTAGCTGAGATTAGAGCTGAGCAAAGCAAAAAGGCTAACAGTCCTGACAACCAGCCACTGAAAGGTACTAAGAGAGGGAAGTCTTATTCCAAGTTTTACAGACATGATAAAAAAAAAAAAGTTACCTCCCCTGAGATCAGAGTTGGGGCCTTAAATTTTCTCTCCCACACACAAAACCCCCAAGTCCCAGCTCTAGGAAGAGTGTCTTGCTGCAAAAGACCAACTCCCTGAGGAGCCAATCTCTACTGTGCCAAAGCTTAGGTCGTCTCTTCCTGATTAACTTGCATTAGCTACATTTTAAAAACTGTAATTAGGTTATTTGGGAAGAATGGCAGCATTTTTCTCTAACTGTGAAGATGCTGTGCCCTTGATCCTCCGAAGCAGGGTGCTGGCTGCGCCAACAACATCCAGCCCTACAGCTCCAGGGACTTTTAAAACTACACCTTTACCAACTAAATCCCAAGACTAACAATTCCCAGGGGGATGATTTCAGGGAGAAAAAAAATCTCCCCACAAAACGAATACCTTCCCTGCCATCCAAATCATGCCTGAAAATTCTGCAATTGGAAGTGCATTCCTTTGGCAAATATTTTTATTCCAAGTTAAAGTACAAATCCCCTGAGAGAGGTACCACATTAAGCCTTACTCATTTTTTTTTATAACTCAGTTCTTGGTGAGTTTGATTTGGTAAGGAGCATAATGGTAGAGCGTGTATGAGGACATTGGGCATCTGAGAAGGTGAAGGAGAAGGGAGGGTGAAAAGAGGAAGAGTGAGAAAAGTATGAAGAGCAGGAAGACCAATTGTCTCTAACTTTATCTAGGATCGACCCTGACTCTATTCCTTGAGCTAACAATTTTTAATCAGTCACTCTAAGACTACTAAGGACAGTAGGTCTGGTCTTCCAGAAATAAATCATAGATAAAGAAGAGATTTAGAGCATCAAAATAACCCTCAACACTTTACAAGCTTCATAGGAGATTATCAGCCCAGCCTAGCCAAAGCCCCAATCTCTAAATAAGCTCCCTAAAGAAAAGACACATCCTATAAAGAACAAGGCAACTAATGAGAAAATAAGCTGGCTAGGTTTTTAACCACCTCATTCCTGTGGCTCAGTTTCTCATCTCATCTGAATGGCTTAGTCACCTGGACTAAAATCTTTAGAAATTCCACAAATGTAAACAGAACAGTAATTAGGAACACAAAGCAGAAAAAATCAATCTTTCCTTCTTTCTTTTCTTCCTTTTCTCTTTCTTTTTTCTTCCTTCCTTCCTTCCTTAGCTAGGAAAAAATCCTGCTTGTTGTGAAACGGGTGAACTTTCTAAAGACATGAAAATCAAAATGGCAGCAATAGAAGTAATAACACCCCCAACCCAAATATTTCTCACACTTTTTTTTTCAAATACTTAAACTCAAACGTAGCTGTGGTCTTATCCTGTCCAAGCCTGCCCATCCTATGCAAGTCTTGTCCATGTCATCCCAAAATTTGCCACAAGGGGCCACCCAATGTACTGGAGGTTTTCACTGTTCTCCTGCCATTGAGAATATACCAGTGGCAAGTTAGGACTATCTACCTGTTATCCCTCGGTCTAGCCACATGACCAAACTATCTTATTTTTCATGTATTGATGGCCTGATAACATTTTTCACTCCATTTCTCTTTGAAGTTCCTTATTTGTCATATGATGCTACCTGCTCACACTCACCAGTGCCCCTCCATTGCCCCCTGTGTGCTATTCATTTTTAATCCTCCAGAGATGGTAGTGTATTATTGCATGACACACAGCCAACCATACAACTACTGGCATTAAAAAAAAAAAGGCTGTTGTTTCAGATAGGTGTATGAGGGTCATTAAAGGAGTTTTGTAATTTTCCTGAAGGTAATCCAGCCCTCTTTCCTCCTCCTGTTTGATTCTGGGCCCACATCATCATCTCTTCTATTACTCATATACAGACTGATAGACAAACTCAATATATTATTCGTCTAACTCTACAGTTATTTAATATTGAACTATCAAGAGAAAACTTGCAAAGCAAAAACAAAACCAATGTTCTGAAATTATGAAAATATTCATCATAAATTCAAACAACACAAATCAACAAACATGCAAGGTTCTGAAGATAACAAAAAAAAAAAAA
>CM053582.1:300030066-300049504 GCA_028627135.1 Pseudochirops cupreus | reverse complement strand
TTGCTGATAACATGCTATGTAGTCTGTTGATGCCCACCCTGCCCTGCTCCATTATCCTCTGAGTAACCTGCAAATTTAATTCTTCTAAGACTAGTATTTCATAACTTGCACAGTATCAATGTAAAAATATTAATAATAAAAAGATGAACTTTTGCTTTAAGGAGAAAGCAGATATAATCTGTTTCCCAGACCATATTCATAGCTTTTCCAGTATGTCAGAACCTGCCAAAACTTGGGCCACACTGGCACAGCCTTCAAGAACCATGGGCTGTCTTCAAATCAGAGCAGGACTTTTCCTTATGACTACTCTACTTGTTTGAATTCAGTTTTAGGTATAGTAGATATTTTACCTCAACTTGGATATATTTCAAGTTTTAACTTTGTACATATTTTAATAATATATTTAAAATAAAAAGTGATGACTCCCAACAGGGGTCTTGAGACTTTACTTTTTTTGTAAAATCACTATTTTTTTTAAATAATCATCTTGAACATTCATTATTAGAGCCCATTGAATAATAAGACTACATTACACATAGACTTATGATATGGAATTTATTATAACTTAATTTTATTTTTTCAATTATAAAAAAAATTTCTCTCTCTCCTATTCCTCCCCAACAGAGGGGAAAAAAATAAAGGAAAAAAAGCCTGTATAACAAAATATGCATAGCCCTGCAAAACAAAGGTCCACATGGTTCATATTCAGAAGAGTATTTGTGTCGACCTGTGTCCTGAGTCCCTGGAGGTGATTAGTGTGCTTCATCCTGCGTGCTCTGGAATTATGATGGGTCTTTGCTTTGATCAGACTTTTTAAGTCTTTCAAAGTTGTCTTTACAGTACTATTATTATTGTATAAATTGTTCTCAGTTTACTTTGTATCAGTTCACGCAAGTCTTTCTATGTTTCTCTGATGCGTTCCCCTTCATTGTTTTTTTTTATAAATTGATTTGTTTATTTACTTTTAGTTTACAAAATTCAGTTCCAGAGTCCCTTGAGTTTCAGATTTTCTCCCCTCCCTTCCCCCCCCCCCCATGGTGGCACCCTTCATTGTTTCTTACAGCACTATAGTATCTCATCCCATTCTTCTCTGCATAGAGCTACAATCAAATATTCTTCTTTACTAGACTCATGCTTTCCTTATTCTATATAGACTGTAAATTGTGCATAATAATTTTGTGAGTTGTGGCCGAAAGCATCCATTCCTCAAGTTGTGAACCTCTCTGAGCTTACATAGACAGTCTCCAGGCCCATACCAGAAACCTCTCCACTTTGGCAGTTCCTGCCAGAGCTTGTATTTTACTGGCATCGAGTTTGTGTACCCATGGTCATCAGTAGACCATGACAATCTCTTCTGGTCTAATAGCTCTTTCACTACTGCCTGTAAACATACCAAAGTCACTTCATCCTTAAAAAAATTCACTTTGCTCCTACAACCCCTTCAGCCCTCATACTCTATCTTCTTCCTGTTCACAGACAAATTTCTAGAAAAAGCTGTCTACGTTCATTATCTCCACTTCCTCTTCTCTCACTTCTGAATCCCTTGCTGTCTAATTTTTAGCCTCACCATTTGACTGAAATTGCTTTCTCTAAAGTTACCGTTGATCTTTTGATTGCTAAATTCTATGGCTTTTTTCCCAGTTTTTATTCTTTCTGACCCCTCAGCAGCGTTACACTATTGACCACCATTTTCCTTGTGGGTACTCTCTCAACACATTTCTTATCCGACACCTCTCCTCTTGTACGGCCACCATCCCAGTTTGGGTCTAAATCGTTCCTTCCTTGAAATTATTTTAGTAGTCTTGTCTCTGATCAAACCTTTACATAGCTATTGAAGTAATATTTCTAAAGCATAGGTGTGACCATGTAACTCCCCTTGTCAAGAAGCTGTTTCCTCCCTTTGTAACTAAGATAAAATACAAACTCCTCAGTTTGCCACTTAAAGCCTTTCACAAAATGGCTCTATCTCCCTTTACAAAACATATTTCTGCACCCACAGAAACATTTCTTAGCGGAACCCTCTCCCACCACCAAAAGTACGTCTTCTTCCTTTCTGTCACCTTTTCAATCCTTTTCCCCACTTGTCATCACCCACTTCTTTGCAGTTTTTACTCTTCCTGAGACCAGAGGAGTCACTTTCCCTTCTCTGCTAGCCTTCAGTTTGACGCGGGCAAATCTCCCTTCCTCTTTATTTCTCTTATTCCCTCCCCTCTCTTATATACCCTCCCATGTCATAATGTAGTCACATAAGAAAGTATTGATTCCCCTATAGGCAAGATGTTGTTGTTCTGTCCATAATGCCTAAGGCCCTTCTCTTCACTTTTACTTCCATCTGACTTCCACTGTCACCCCTGTCTCCTCGTGTGCATTTAGAAAGAAGTCTCTTAATGGTCTTTCTGCTTTCGTTCTGTTGTTATTATTCTCCTGCATTGCTGCATTTACTCACCCCTCCTGTATTTCTGTTTTCTGGGGTGTTTGAGAAGCAAATCATCTCCTCAGTCATGGTTTTCTTCATAAGAATGTTCCAAATGCTTCTTGATTATGAAATGTCCATCTTTTTGTATTTATGGTTAAACAAAGATTTTCTGGGAAGGTCATACTGGGCTGTATTCAGAACTCCATATTCTTTGGGCTAGATTATTCCATCTCCTTTTGCATTTTCTAGAGGATGCAGGATAGTCTTGCATTATTTGAATTTCTTTTCCTTTTGTATTTGAGAGTCTTTTCTCCTGATAGATTACAGAACTTGTTTCTGAATCAAATTGTTAAATTTAACCATTATGTGTCTTGGAGTTTTCAGGCTTAGGTTGTTTTGTTTTTTTTAACTTCTGGAGGTGATCTATGAATTCTTTCAATCAGCATTTCATTTTATGTGTTCAGAACTTCTTGGCACCTCTCTTGTATTATGGTGTTTATGTTTTTGTCTTCTTTTCTTCTGGGAGGTCCATGCTTCTTAGGTTGTCCCTACACAGCATGTCTTCAAGATCAGTGTGTTTTGCTCGTATGGTAAGCATATTTCTCTTTTATTGTTAGTGGGGTTTAGTTTGGGTGTTTTTTTTTGTCTGTGTTTTTGTTTCTTTTCTTCTCCATTGCCCTTTACTTCTGCGTAGTTGCATTCCCAATCCATTGTTCTCTCTTTTGTTTCTTTGGTAAGACTTGACATCATAGATTCAAGTTTTTCTCTTCTGTCCAATTAATTTTGTTGTGCAGGCCATAAATTTTGTTTTCATAACTCTCATTTCTTTTTTGAACTACTCAAGAATAGTATATTGTGGTTCCATGTTCTCACATTCCACTGGGTATTGTTTTCCTTTGTTTTGCAGTATTTATTCATAAAATGCCCAAGTTTCCTAGATCTGGAGGCCAAAATTTCTTCTTTTATTAATGTTTCCATGTTGGTTTATCTGCTTATGTTCAAGGCCTTTGATTTTCTTCTACTTGAGGTCTTTAGTGATTTCTGTTTACTGCCCCCCCCCTACACACTAATGCTTACTTTTTCACTCTCTCTTCTCTGATTCTAGTTTCCTTGGGGGCTGGATCCAAGAGCATCACAGCCTTTTCCCACACTGGGCAATTCATAGTTCACCAGCCTAGGTTTCTGCCCCATGTAACTTTTGGAGGGACAGAACTGGCTCCAGCTGGAGAGTGAGCTTTTCTCTCAGGCATAATAAAAGCCAGACAGACCCTCCCCCCCAACACACACACACACACACACACACACACACACACACACACACACACACACACACACTGACCTCACACAGGCCTTTCCCCACCCTCCACACCTCTCCTGTGACCTATTCTAGTGTTCTGTCATACTGCCTCTATTCCTCTGTTCTTTACCCCTTCACTCACAGTTCAGAGTGTTGCAACACTGGTACTTTTGGGGGAGGGGGTTTCTGTAATTTGGGTCTCCAAAGCTCTAGGTGTGATGTTGAGCTCTATTTTGAGCTCAGACACGTGTCATCCCCCTTTCCCTCTGTTCCTCTGCTCTCCTATAGAGACCTTTGGAAGCAGAGACCACTGCCTGCCATGGTACCGACTATCCATTGCAGTTCTGTGTGGCCCCAGCAAGCTTCTGCCCTGCATCACCACCACAGAGAACCTACTATTCACCAGGCACTGTGTCTGCAGCCTGGAGCTGGGATCTTCCAGGCACTGGAAAGAGAAAGTAGGGACAGGGATTTGGGGCTTGATTTTGTTGAAAGCTCTTTTGTCAGATCCTTGGGTAGTTAGTGCAGCTTTATAACTAGTAGTGTAGGAGGCAAGAGAACAGAGCCAATGGGTCCAAAGTATTATTATTTCATGGTGGTTGTGTTCTTGATCTTTTGGATACAAGAATCCTAGATTTTGGACACAGCTAAGTTGCTTTATCTTTGGCAGTTAATTTCTGTTTTGGAGAGGTTTGAGAGGTTGGGGAGATCAGAAAAAATGTCAAATTCTCCGTCTTGTTCTCCTCTCTATGAATATTCCTAGCTTTATTGCATAAATAAACCCCTCTTTCACGCATATTTCAGACAGAATGCTGTGCCATGTATTTGACATCCCATCTCTGTGCCTTTGTGTAGGCTGTTCTAGAAACTTCTGCCTTGCCCTTGCCTTCTGTAATACCTATAAGGTGCAGCTCAAGCACCTCTTCCTTCAAAATATTTTCCTGATCCTTTCACTTGCTAGTCCTCCCACTAAAATTACTTTGTACTTTGAGAGCAGAGAGTTGTCCTTAGAAAGATCCGAGTTCAAATTCTATCTCTGATACATATGACCCTTTATATGACCTAGACTTATGACCCTAGACTTAATCTTTCAGTATGGCACAATAGATAGAGTGCTAGATCTGGAGTCAGGAAAACTCATCTTCCTGAGTTCAAATTCAGCCTCAGACACTCATTAGTTATGTGACCATGAGAAAGTCACTTAAGCCTGTTTGCCTCAGTTTTCTCATCTTCAAAGTGAGCTGGAGAAGGAAATAGCAAAGCACTTCAGGAAAACTCCAAACATGACTGAGAAATGACTGAAGCTTTGAAGGAATTCTCCAATATTAGTTGCTGTTCTACATCTGTAGAAAGCAGTTTTTTGCCTGTTGTTTCGTCCACGGAAGGAAGGAGCAGAAAATAGGCATTATTAAGCACCTACTACGTGCCAGGCATTGTGCTAAACATTTTGCAAATGTTCTCATTTGATCCTCATCACAGCCCTGTGAGGTAAGGGCTCTCACCCACATTTTACAGTTGAGGAAACCAAGTTATACAGAGGCTAAGTGATTTGCCCAGCATCACACAATTAGGGAGTGACTGAAGCCAGATTTACAGACTGAGACCCGACTCCAGGCCTTGCACTCTACCCACTGCACCACCTAGCTGACCACACCTGTGAAATCACAGATTTAAACAGTAGCAACAACAATAATAATAATTTTTAAAAAAAAAGAAAGATGCTCTGATCAGTGCCCTGGCACATAGTAGGTACTTAAAATCACTTGTTGAATGCATATTGAATGAATTAATGAAAAGGAATTTGAATAGTATTTAAGTGGAAAAATCATAGGATAATTACATTTCAGATGATACTGACAAACATTAAAATGTTTCTCCTAGCACCTGTTGTGTGGGAGGGAATCCATAAAATAAAAAGGCAGAGATAAGACCTTCAGGAGCACTGGTGATCTCATTCAAATTGCTTATTTAAAAAAAATAAATAAATGTCTGGATCTTGAACTTTCCTGTTAGTCAGTACAGATCTGGAGATACTGTGACTGAATCAGGAACACGAAACAATAATCAACCAGACCCTTAATCTGGTCTCTTGTCTTGCTGCAGCTTACTTTTTTTGCTTTTGAATTTGGAGTATATCCTTCCTTTTTCACATGGATGACTTGTGATAAAACATTAATAAAATTTCCTAAGTAATTTGATTGTTTTTTTGTGTTTTTGAGAATTATTAGAAATTTATAGTCCTATGGAGGGCACCAACATCCTCTTAGCCATCCAGGTTTACAAACTTAGGGTCATTCTAAACTCATCCCTCTTCTTTATTCCTCTTGTGGACAAGTTTCTCTTGTTTTTATCATCCCTATCTCTTCACTCATATGCTCAACACTCTAGGGATGTAGCTCCTAATTGATCTCTTTGCCTTTAGTCTCTTCCCTGTCAAATCATTTTTCTGCACCGTAGCAGTATAATCATCCTAAAAGAGCAGGTTCTGACTCTGTCAGTCCCCTGTTTAAAAAAAACAAAACTTCAGTAATATTCCATTGCCTCGAGGCTGAAATACTCCTGAACCTAACATTTGAGATCCTTTGCAATCTGGTTCCAACCTACCTTTCAAGATACACAGATATCGCTTGCTTCACATTACTCACCTCCGAACTCTGTGTTCCAGCCAAACCGGAATGAATACTGGCTCTTTCCTGACTACCAGCATTCCACCCCTTGCCCCTCTGTGTTCTTTGCCCAGGCTGACCTAGAATACATTCCCTTTTTGAGTTCTTCTCTTAGAATTATTGTCTTCCTTCAAGACTCAGTTCAGGTGTCTCCCTCTGGGAGGCTTTCTCTGATCTCACCACGTGCTACCACTTTCTCCCTCTTTGTGTTACTTTGTATCCCCTAAGAGTTCTGGAGAGGAGGGACTATTTCCTTTTACTCTTTGTAACTACAATCCTTAAGTGCTTAGCACAAAGCCTTGCAGAAAGTAGGTACTAAATGTATATACTTTTTGAATTAAATGTATATTTTTGATAGTTTCCTTTAGAATATGGCAGATCTTGCCTTGTTATGCCTCAAACATGTGATAGTTTGATGGAAATCTTTTATGTACAACACTGACCCCTTGGCATATGATAGCTTTGTGACACTAGCTTTCATCAGTAGTAACAGATAGAATGACTCAAATGCTTATAGCATTTTAAGGATTTTATAAAGCATTTTTACTGTATATAATTGTACTTTGAAAAGCAGTATCCATAGAGAGTTGACCTCAGAGTTAGGGAGACCCTAGGTTCAAATCCAACCTTTACCACATACTGGTTCTGTGACCTTGGACAAGTCACTTAAAACTCCTAGGGCCCCAGGTAGTTCTTTCAAATTACAAATTGTCATAAAGGTAATTATTTGCATTTTAGAGATAATTCCTCCTTGGTAAGCTTCCTATACCGATGAAATCACAAGTCTTGTTTTTTAAAAAAATGTGCTTTGAGGGCCATGTGACAATAGCATTTTAAAAACTACTTCCAGGGGTAGCGAGGTGGTCCAGTGAATAGAGCCAGGAGTCAGGAGGACCTGAGTTTGAATATGGCCTCAGATTCTTACTAGTTGTGTGACCCTGGGTAAGTCACTTAACCCCAATTGCCTCCAAAAAATAAAAAAATAAAATAAAAACTGCTTCCATCATATGAGTTTCTAAAATACAAAAATGACTTGTACATTGTTACATTAACACTTCACTTATCCAGAAATCACATTCCTGGCAGCCTCAGGCACTTCAGAGAGAATCTGAAAATAAGAAAGGTCTCCAAACTCTAGAAACAGATGTATTGAAGTACATTTTACTCCACAGGGGAGACTCTTCAGCCTGCCTACTGTTTATTGACTCTTCATTTACGCATGTGTCTAACTTCTTAAATTCCATCTGACTTTAAACAGAAAAAAATGATAATGATAATAACAGCAATAATGATAATGATAAGTCATAATAATGGCAGTAATAACAGTGGATATCTATCTGGCGCCTTAAAGATCACAATACTCTTTTCACATATTGTTTCATTAGTGCCTTATAGCAGTTGGGTGAGATAGGTTCTATCGGTATTAGTCTCATTTTACAGGGAAGCCTGAGATTCAGAGTTTAAGTGACAACCACTTGACCATATAACTAGTACATACATACCAGAGGCAAGATTTGATTCCAGGCCTTCTTACATTTATCCACTATGTTGTGTTGCAGAGGCAGCTAGGTGGCGCCATAGTGCACAGAACCCTGGACCAGGAGTAGGGAAAGATCTAAATTCAAATTCAACCTCCGAGACTTCCCAACTGTGTAATCCCGGGCAAGTCACTTAACCCCTGTCTACCTAAGTTTCCCCAACTGTAAAATGGAGATAATAATAGCATTTATCTCCCATGATTGTTGTGAGGTGCAAATGACATAATACTTGTAAAATGCTTAGCATAATGCCTGGCATATCTTAAGCACTAAAAAAAATGCTAAGTATCATCATCATCCTTCTTACTAATTATTATTATTACAAATCAATGAAGATAGAGTGAGAAACAGTGGGGTGGAAGAAAGGATTTGCATCAAACATCACCAATTCTGTCTCGTGTCCCAAATATATAGGAAACTGAAAATTTATGATGCCAAGCATGAGTCCCCTATAAGATAACTGGCTAAAGGATGTGAATAAACAGTTTTCGGGAGAACTGCAAAGTATAAATAAAAAAGGACGCTTCAGATCACTAATATTAAGGAAAATGTACATTGAAACAACTCTGAGGTTTCCCCTCATACCATGCAAATTGGCAAAGATGACAAAAGATGGGATGAGTCCATGCTGGAGTGCTGTATGGGCATGCTGATGCACTGTTGGTGTGGCTCTTAAGTGATTCAGCTCTTTTTTGTCTAAGTTATGAAAGAAAATAGCTAAATTGTTCACACTCTCACTCCTGGGCATGCATCTCAAGAAAGTTGACTGAACTAAGGACTAATTATATATATCTATATCTATACACACATGCATAGGCACATGTATGTATATTATATATACATACATACATATACACATACATATACACGCATGTGTGTATATACTTACACACTCATAGGAACACTCTTTGTGGCAGCAAGACTGAAAGCAAAATAGGTTTCCATTGATTGAAGAATGGCCAGACAAAACCAAAAAACATTAAACCTGTTATTTGAATGTGATACAATTATACAGTAAGCTATGATGAGGAAATACAAAAAATGTGGGAAGATTATAAGAATTTAGGTATCATGACATAGGCAGGGCCCAGAGAGCACTCATACATACACAATCATGATGAAAATGAGATGGACTGATTCTTAAAAGGACGTTAAATACTGAGTAATGGAAAAACTAATAACGGTCCTGGAGAGCTTATGAAATGTATTTCCTGCATCATGGCAGAAGTTGGAGGGGAACTTACCACGACAGAATATTGACTCTAGGGTCAGATTGTATTAGATAGTTTTCTTAATTGGTGTTTATCACAAGAATAGTGTCTATCTAGAGGGGCATCAGTGAAGCTCATTTAAAATATATTTATGTAATTACATACATACATACATATATATGTATATGTATATATCCATATATATATATATATATGGTTAAGATATGAACTTCTTTTCCAAATTCTAGAATGCCAAATTAGGGGTCAACCCTTAAAAATGAAATAGTTTTAGGACAAATTTAAATTTTGTTTCATACTAGGGATCATATACTTATAAAACTTGTTAGTTCAAGAGATGGTGCAAGCTAAAAATATAAATTAGGTTCAAGAAGGGTTTTCATGAATTCATTGTGTCTAAATTTATAGTGGGTATTTTTTAAATTTTAATTTTATTTTTAAATTTATGAGCGTTTATGACAATTGAGGAAAATGAAAAAAGAAAAACAAAACTCTTGTAACAAGTATGCATAGTCAAGTCGAATAAATTCCTACTCTGGCCGTATCTTAAAATAATTCACAGTAGGTAATTAAGGGAATTTCCAGATGTTGGAAAATCCAACCTTTGAAGAATCTCAGAAAATGTCCCTTGGGGCTCCAAGTCATGTGCCACATTATAGTGCTTAGCAGTGTGTAAGATACCTCAGTCGACCAGTTTCTTACATTTTATACTTTTTCAAAAAACTTTTTTCATTTCTATTATCTTCCAGAACATGTAGCTGATCTAGCATGAAATTTCTTGTATTCTAATGTTTACTGAAACTGGGCTTCCAAGAGACATGAAAATAAGGCAATAAATACAGAACCTAGCAAGTTATATACCATAATGCCAACCCGGTATAGTTAGTCAAAATGATGTCCAATGTAAATTTGTTCAAGAAACTGGGAAAGGAGTAGTTTTTTTTTTAAAGAAAAGTTTCTATTTTAAGTTGCCTAAACATATTTTTAAAACTTTTATCCCTAAAATATCAAGCTTTGGTTATTAGGAAACTTCATTTATGTAGATTTTTTTCTTCTATGAGATTAGGATAAATGGGGCATTACTGTTTTTAAAATAATGATAATATGAGGAGTCAGAAAATAAATTTTAAAATACCAAAATTGCTTGGTTTTCAACACAGGCAAACTGGTGTATTATGAATGAACCTGAAAGATAAACATTTAAAACGTAGTGTTATATAGATATGAAAAAAATGGAGGGGGGGAATTTGTTTCAGAAGTAAAGGGATAAGCCTTATCAAATACCTTGTTCACATGCCTTTTTTCTTCCAGTTTTATAAAAGCTGGCTCACAGCTGCATTTATTTCCCACATGCTTTTCTAAATTTTTTACATTTTTTTTTTCTCTCCCCCTTTTCCCAACAGCAATCTCCTGGGTTAGGCAGGTCTGTCTGGCTCCAGATCGCTGAGTCTGCTTACAGATTCACTTTGGGTTCAATTGCTGGAGGTGAGTGACATGTCTATGTGCTGTTTCAAGCCTGGGTTAATGTAACTTTATCTCCTCAGAGCAGGTCAGATCACCAAAGGTGCAGTTCATTGTTGGGGCGGGTAAAGGCGGAAGGCTCTCTGAAATGTCCTTTATTTTTACCGATGATCAGAGGAATTGACCTAGCACTGCTCTGGCATCTCTGGCTCCAAAAAGTCTTCAGGCTAAAACCGTGGTAATAACCTGGAGCTCCCAGATACAGTGCCCTGTTCACGTGAATGATACAAGGTGGGGCCCATACCAAGAATGGGAGCTCGGAACTAAGAGAGAAATATCAAAGATTCAGAGACATGTCCTAGAGGCTGCAGGAAATACAACCTCTCTTTCTGAAACCATTTTCTCCCCATTCTGCACTATGGTTTGAACTGTAGTTTATTTAATAAAATTTAAAAAAAAACACCTTTGCTGATTTCTGAGTTAGTTTTTAAAAATTAAATATTCATCACATAGAAGGTCAAATAATCTGAGGAAACTTAGTTAAGAGGAACCAGCAGGAATAATTAAAATATTTGCATATGTATATGTGTATGTTCCCCACCAAAAACATTCCTGCGATGATGACTGATTTTCCTATCCCTGTTTTCAAAACAATGATTCTGAGTATGGTTTCCACCCCACCCACCAATAATCTAAGATATATTACTGTAAATTACAGTAAGAAATTTATGCTAGACATTTGGGATTACCTTTAATTTCTCTACATTGGATGAGTTGATATGATTTAGATATGTCCTTGTTCTCATACAAGTCTGTTGCATATGCAGAGAAGAAGGTTTTAATCTTTTTTTTCTCTTTTTTCTTTGATGTTGTTTTCTTGATATGGAAGTCCACTTGCTAGCCCTCCTTCCTGTGATTGCAGCTAAATGTAGTCTGTGCTGAAATACTTTAGTAAACTAAATTTAAAGAATTATAGTGTTATATGTGTAATAATTTTTAAAAGGCAAAATCAATATGGTGTTTAAGTGCCTCACAGAGAATGAAGGAAAAAGTGAAATGTTATAAATAGCAAGGAGTCTTATTGTTACAGGACACTTAGTGTTGATTATCTGATGCTGATTGATAATCTGTCCCTTAAATTAAATCCCTAAAATATCAAGGAGCATTCTCGGCAATTATCCCCTGATGCAGCTTGTATAGAACTCGAATTTATGAATCCCAAAGGTAGCCTGTCATCCTTTGGCTGTGTCTAACAGGACGAAAGTAACATGTTCTCTGCAAGAACAAATATTGTGAAGACTTTTCTGGTCCTTTGGCGATTGGATTTATTTTCATCTTCTCCCTATTTAGTTGTGCTGTTCCTTAAGTCTAAAAATGGTTCTATTTGTAGCTGTGGGTGCCACTGCAGTATATCCCATAGACCTGGTAAAGACACGAATGCAAAATCAGCGTGGGACTGGCTCTGTCGTGGGGGAGCTGATGTATAAAAACAGCTTTGACTGTTTTAAGAAAGTCTTACGTTATGAAGGCTTCTTTGGACTCTATAGAGGTAAGTAAATGAATCATAGCTACTCAAGTCAGATGATTGTAAAATCACTAGCAGCAGCAGCAGCATTTCACATCCTGGAAATCAATGAATACCTAGTTCAGCCTAAGCAGACTGTTCCTGTTTTTTCTTTGCTCTCTTTCTGTGTTGGGGTGTGTGTGTGTGTGTGTGTGTCTGTCTGTCTGTCTGTCTGTCTTAATAGCTATTAAATATGATAATAGCCAACATTAATATAGTGCCTACTATGTGTCAGACAGCTTGCTAAGTATTTTCACCAGTATTTTCTCATTTGATCTTCCTAACAACTCTGGGAGGCAGGTGCTGTTATTATCCCCATTTTGTGGTTGCTTTTTTCTTCTTGTTTCCCCCTCACTCTTCCTAGCTGCTAGCAATGTTAGCCAGGGAATGAAAGCTTCATTTTTTTTCTTCATGCCATTTATTTCTCTTGACCTTCTAATCATACATTTGTAATAACCTAGGTCTGGGGGATACCATGAATCTTAAAAAAAAAAAAGGCCCATGTCTACAGGTGGGAGACAAAGATAAGCATTTTTTTAAAAAAGATATTTTCTTAAAGAATTAGAGAAAGGAAAAATACATTGCCTTTTTTGCATCGTAGAAGCTAACTTCCTTGAAATGAAATTTATCCTTTAGCCTCTTGTTTCCATCCGCCATATTTTTTGTGTGTGTTTGGAGAGATATTTTTTCTCCTCTATCCTGAGGGAGACATTTATGTATTCTATTCAAGCTGTCATCTGAGGTTTAAACAATGCCTTTGGCTCCAAGTATCGGGTCCTCTTTTTTCCCCTCCTGGGACTCCATTTTGATTTTATTTTATTTTCCATTGCTTTCTAAGATTGGGAAAGTTGGAACATGCGATCCTGTCGGTGGGGAGGCATCAGAGCAAACCACAGGTGAACAGAATCAAAGCTGGGAGATTTTATTTTTCAAGGGAAACTTTCCCTCAGGTCCAGACTGTAGTCCTGACTGAATTCAGCACTCTCAGCATCAGAAGCAGCAGTCCAGCCTGCATTCATTTTCCTTGGCTCTGCAGGAACTTGTTTCTCTTTTGGAGTGAGAATGACTTTCATGTAAATGTTTTCGCATTAGAATTTTGTGTTTCCTTCTGGAGGGAGATTAATTTTATAATCCCCTTGGGCGCCACTTGGGATTCTTTGAAAACATTCTCTGCCTGCTCAGGTCCTGGGTATTTAGATGGTTTACAGTACTTGTTTGTTTGCAGAAACATTCTAGTCAATCCCTAGCTTATTATTTGAGTGCCCTGTTGAACTGCTCTCACAGAAAAGATGCTCTAGGCCTTATTTGTGGTTTATGCTTAAACACGTGAAGAAAAAATACTCCTGTTGAAGTTTGGCATGGTGAAAAGAGGCCCAAGACTTGAGGTCTCCATAAAAGATGTAGCTCTAACAAATTTGTATTGGAAGAGAAAATGGTCATTGTTAGCTAGGATTACAATTTAAGAAAAAAAGCATATCTTTCTGAAATAACACTGAAGAGCCAAACTGACTCCCTTCTGATACGGTCCAGAACCCTAGGCTTTTTAAATGTCTACCTTTATAGATAGTGAGTCCTCAGTATTTAGCCATCAAAAAAGTGATGGCAGTGTGTTATAGGGGTGTGTGTGTGTGTGAGATTTCCCTTAGGTATTTTACTAATAATAACTTGTCTTCTTTCCTTTCCCACTACCCTCTTTACCCTTTTCATATTTAATATCTTTTAAGTTGAAGATAAGAATAACAGACAATGCTGAAATCTGTCAAATCTATATATCTAGTCTTGATCTCTAGCCTGGACTTTAGCCCCATATCGGCAATTCCTGCATTGACAAAACCTCTTGGATGTCCCATAAGTATCTTAAACTCAGCATGTCCAACTTAAATTTCATTCTCTTTCTCCTTAAACCTGCCCTTCCATAAACTTCCTTTTTTCTATTGAGGTCACCATTCTCCTTATAGTCATCCAGGCTGATAACCTCACAATCCTCAATTCTTCAATCTTCCACACATTCCATAGCCAATCAATGGACAAATATCAGTTAATCTGCCTCCCCAGCATCTCAAATCTCTCTCCTTCCTTCCACAGCTACCACTCTCTAGTGCATATCACCTCTCACCGGGACTATTCAGTAACCTCCTAATTGGTCACCATTATTTAAGTGTCTTCCTCATTCAGTCCATTCTCCATAACTGCCAAAGTAGTCTTAAAGCATAAATCTATGTTATTCTCTTGCTTAAGAATCTTTGGTGGCAGGACAGCTAGGTGGTGCAGTGAATAGAGCACCAGCCCTGGAGTCAGGAGGACCTGAGTTCAAATCTGGCCTCAGACACTTAACACTTACTAGCCATGTTACCTTGGGCAAATCACTTAACCCCAACTGCCATGTCTTCCCTCCTCCAAAAAACAAGAAAAGAAAAGAAAAAGAATCTTTGGTCACTCCCTATTGCTTTTAGAATAAAATGACAACTTTTTGGTATTTAGAGTTTTATAGTCTGGGTCCAGCTTCCTTTTTCAGACTTATTTCACGCTAAACTCCTTTGCACAGTCTTTTGTTCCAGCTAGATTCTTTGTCATTTTCTAAACTCAGCCTTCCATCTCCCATCTCCATGACTTTGTATAGGGTGGTTTCTGCATCAAGAATACTCCTAAGTTCTAACTCTTAGAATCTTTAGCTTCCTTCAAGGCTTAGCTCACGTGCCTCCTCCAATATTCGAACCCAGGTCTTCCTGATTCCAAGATCTGCATTCTGCCCATTACACCATACTTGCCTCTCTGCCTTGCACATAATGGACACTTAATAATTGTGGAATTGAACCAAAGAAACCTTGGTACTAAATAAATACATTAATCACTTTTCTAGTGGGGAATGTTTATTGGTGGCTACTTTGGGGGAAGATGTCATGTTCATAAAAGTAGTCTTGGTCTGGGAAGGAGGCAGTCTCTGATCTTATTCAGGATATGAGCCAATAAAATCAGCTCTTTTAGATGAGAGACTGCAGTATTAGGGAAAAGACAGTGTAAACCGTGTACACATATACACTGTGATTGTTGAGATTGTCATATATTACATAGAACTGGCCCATTATTCTGTCAGATAATTGACAAAATTGTTGACAGATTAGCCCAAGATTCTTTACAAGCAACAATGAGATAAGAGAATGACACAAATCAGTACTTTATTAAAATTCTATGAGCCTTTATTTAGGCAAGTTGGACAACAAATGCACATGCTGACATGGCTGTAAGGGAGAGTTAGATTAAAAGTAATAGGTGCTGATAATCGCAAATGTTAGGAAGTTAAGACTGCCATCTACTGATTTTGTCTTTTAAATCAGTCTGCTCCATTAAAGGTATGTGACGATTATGCATTTGTCATTGATAATTCACTTTGACTGACAGTAGCCTGTGTGCACGATTGCTTGCTGGCTCCCAGCTCACAGAAAATCACTCAGCAGTGTCTTTAAAGTAGGCTTAAGATCAGCAGTGAGTGTGCAAATACACATGGTTCTCCTGTTCTTCCCTCTACCTCCAGGGTGATTTAAAGGGGAGAGAGCAGCTATTGGTAGCATCTTTAAAAATCCATGTCAATAATTTGAATAAGCCACAGTTTTTAGAATGCTGAGTCCTTTGAATAGCTGCAGGTGTTAAATTTTGGATTTTCCTATTCCAGTCTGTTACCAGCATATGAAAATCCAACCTCCCAACAATATAGCATTCCTTGTTGTTTTATTAAAGACTTAATTTGGACCTATATTTGTGAATAAGTATATTTATACATATAGGAGATTCAAGGAATGCTATATTTTCTTCCCATGAAGCTTGGCTTCCTTTTAAATAATTTGATTTCGTATCTTTTATTGTCCATTTGTTATTATTAAAAGAGAACCTTGTGAGTTAGTGTTATAACCATACCCTTCTAGCCTACTAAATAGGGATTTCCAATAGCAGTAAGGGTCTACTTAATAAATTTTCAGATGTTAAGCAAAACCTGTGACTTTTGTCTAAGAAAGGAACCTTTTTGTTGTTTAGGCATGTAGACTGATTAATATAATTTTACTTTTTATTGATACTGACTCTGTCTTAGGTAAGGAGAGGTTCATATTTTTCATTCTTTCCTTAGGTATTTTTGGAGAGGTGACGGATGTGTAGACTTAGTATGTGTAGAGAAATAATTGATAAGCTCATGATAACAGAAATTTTATTTTTGACACAAGTAGTCACTTTGTATTCACGTATGGAAGTTTCTGCTATAATCTAGTTAAAGGAATTACTAAAGAATTTGCTAGGTAGATTGCGATAGTGATAACGATTAAAATGATGATGATAATAGAATATACATAGCATTTAAGGTTCCATGGTTCCATGCTCTTACATATGTTATCTCATCTGATCTCACAACAACTCTGTGGGGTAGGTACTCTTATTATCCCAATTTTACATGTGAGGAAACTGAGCATGAGAAAAATAAGGCGACTTGTCCAGAGTCTCACAGCTAATTAAGTGTCTAAGGCAGGATTTATGCTCTAGTCTCACTGACTAGAAGTCCAACATTCTAATCCCGGTGCTGCCTGTCTTCCTGTTCTGAAAAATGGGTTCTTACTGGTCTATTACTCCTGATGATCATTTTTGTTTACCCAGGTCTGGTGCCACAACTTATAGGGGTTGCTCCAGAAAAGGCCATTAAACTAACTGTAAGTAATGTTCTTTCTTTTAAATTTGGAGTAATTCACTTTGCCTTGTATCATTTGTTTAAATTTTATTAAGAAAAACAGTGAGATTTGGGTTATTGAGACCAGCAAAGTCTTAAAAGGCAGTTTTGAAAAATGTAAATTTATAGATAGCTATGTACCAGTTTTGAATTATGACATACAATGTGCCCTTGATTGGAGAAAGAAAACAGTTATGTGTGTATAGAAGGAAAAGAATATGGGAACTGTTGGGAGAATTTTTATTACTACTCTTATCTTTTTGATCAGGTTAATGACTTTGTTCGGGACAAATTCACCCGAAGAGATGGCTCCATTCCAATATTAGCAGAAGTCCTTGCTGGAGGTTGTGTAAGTGTTAATCATGGGCTATTTATTCATTTGAAAAGAAACTAACTTCCTCATGGTCTTTTTTTTTTTTGGAGGGGGGAAGGCTGGGCAATTGGGGTTAAGTGACTTGCCCAAGGTCACACGGCTAGTGAGTGTTAAGTGTCTGAGTTCGGATTTGAACTCAAGTCCTCCTGACTCTAGGACTAGTCTTCTATTCACTGTGCCACCAGTTACCCCCTCCCCATGGTCATAGCCAAGAAAGAAATGTTCAGTTGCTCTTTTATCTGGTCCCAGGTGCATCAAAGCAGTTTCTTCTAATACATTCTGGGTTGTCCTCCTGGGAAATGGCCTTTGGATATTTTGAGCAGCCTGGTTGGCTTTGAGTGGACAGAGGTGGCAAGGGAGAATTGTTATCAGCTCTTTCTCTTCGAATCTACTGACAGAGCCTCACAGAGTTCTTTTTCCCCCCTTCTTCTAAATTTCCTGTTCTGAATCCCCATAAATATTGCAGAATGGAAAGAAGAGAAACTTAATTGGCCTGTGGCAGTATATTTACACTGAGTAGAACTTAAAATCAATGTGAGGTGACTGATTAATTGGACTATTATTACCTTTCAGGTAATGGGACTGAGGGAATACATTGTGGAATAATTTTCATTCCTTTTAGGGGAATAAACTCCTTTTTGGTTTTAGCTGCTCTGAGGCTATTGACACCAATCTCAAACCCAATGATACAGTTTTGGCATTTACTTAAATTAGAGGGAGCAGGGCAGGGACCAGAATCTCTGTCCTCATCATTTTTTGTGAGCACACTCTGGGGTTTAGACATCACAAAGGTAGATTTTCAGCTCAGCTAATTTTGCTTGTGGGATTGGCCCCACATTTGGTAACATTATGGTGTATTTAAGGCTAGTTTAGCCCATTTTGTCCCTGAGAACTCTAATAACTTCCAGTTGAGTTGGCTGACAGGCCAGAATAAACCCTCCTCAGCTGGTTGTGGAACCCAAGGTGACGAGGTTGATGACCTCTGCAGTTTTTAATTCAGGGAAGATGCCCTGGAGGGCCAGAGAGGAGAGGCTGCTTCTGGTTCTCCCTGATTAGATTTGGCAGCATGGCACATACCTGAGTCCTCACCTGTCAGCAATGTATGTTCTTATGGAAAAAGCAGCTGTGTGTGTATTGTGAGAAAGGAAAACCACCTTCATTGCCAAAAGCAGCTTCTTTTTCTGGAGGATAAGTGGTATGCACAGAATGCAGCATGTGTCCAAGCAGTCTACAGTTCTCATTTCTTAGGTCCTCCACCCCTACCCACATTGGATACAACCATGTTTTCTTTGCATCATTTTCCACTATTCACCAATCCTTCCTCCATAATCTTTCTCTTTCATGAAACTTCTGCCTTCCATCTAACCACTCCATAATCCCCTTTGTTGGAGTCGTTAATGTACTGCAATGGGTAGAGGGTTGGAGCTGGGAAGAACTAGGTTCAAAATTCACCAGAGACACTTAAGTCTGGGAGTCACTCAAGCTCTGGTGCTTTAGTTTCCTCATCTTCAGATTGAGAGAGACTAGACTCAATGGCCTCTCAAGTCCAGTTCAGCTCTATGTCTGTGCTCTTATGTTCATGATTTATCTTCTGTCCCATTAGCATAGGTGTCCTCTCAGGCTCTGTCCTGAACCTTCTTCCCTTTCTATGCTCAGAATCACAGGATTTCAGAACTAGAAGGGATCATCGAGCCTCTCTCTGGACAGCTGCCCTCCCAGATCTATATATTTAGCCCTAATATCTCCCCTGAGCTCCAGACTCATATTAATGACTGTCCCAGGAGGCGTTTCCTAGGCGTTCCAACAAAATCTCAAATTCGGCTTGGGTAAAACAGAAATCATTACCTTTCTCTCTAAACCAGAGACTCTTAACCTTTCTTTGTGTCCTACCTGCCTTCCTAACCTTATTTCCTATTGTTCTTTTTGAAGAACTCTACTTTCCAGAGGAATTTGATTATTAGCCGTCTCCCACACTTGACATGCCATCTTAAATGTCTTTTAACATGCATACGAGACATCCCCATTTCCTGAAAAGCACTCCCTCCTCTCTCGCCTTGAAGAATCTTGAGTCTTCTTGGGAAGGCTCAATTTGTGTTCAGCCATCTCTGTAAAGCCTTCCCAGAATTCCTCCCATCTGTTAGTGATCCAACCTTCCTCAACTTTTATTATAGTTATTTATGTTGGGG
>CM053582.1:300008998-300029566 GCA_028627135.1 Pseudochirops cupreus | reverse complement strand
TGAATATGGTCTGGGAAACAGATTATATCTGCTTTCTCCTTAAAGCAAAAGTTCATCTTTTTATTATTAATATTTTTACATTGATACTGTGCAAGTTATGAAATACTAGTCTTAGAAGAATTAAATTTGCAGGTTACTCAGAGGATAATGGAGCAGGGCAGGGTGGGCATCAACAGACTACATAGCATGTTATCAGCAATGAATAGCACTAGAGAAATAACATAATGAAGATCATTAAAGAGACCACAAAAGGATGTGAGCCAGTCTAGCTGTGAGATAGGGGAGACTGACAGCCTGTATGATCCAATGGTTGGGGCAGCTAAGGGGTGCCATAGTGCATAGAGTGCCTGGTCTGGAGTCAGGAAGTCTCATTCATCTTCATGAGTTCAAATCTGGCCTCAGATACTTAATAGCTGTGTGACCCTGGACAAATCACTTAAACTAGTTTGACTCGGTTTCCTCACCTGTAAAATAGACTGGAGAAGGCAATGGCAAACTATTCCAGTATCTTTGCCAAGAAAACCCCAAAAGGAGTCATGAAGAGTTAAACACAACTGAACACAATGGAACAACAAATGATCCAATGGCATATATGTAATATCAGCATATCTAGATGAAAGCCTCCAAGCAACTTGTGGACCCCATATGGATGATTTATAAAACAGGTCTTACAGGACAAAGAAAGTTGTGGAATTAATTGTTATCTTTACTACTGGAAGAAATATCCATGTTAATGAGATCACAGATCAATGGAAGGAATCAAAAAAGTTAAAAAAAATACATATCAGGGCAACGTTTTAATGTTCCTGATAAAGATGTTACCTAAACCTATTACCCATATGATTAAACATTACATAGAACTAAACCCATTACATTTAGGGGCATGGAATGATAGGATTTTGAGCTACAAGGAAATTTAGAGACCAGTGAATACAAGTCCATTGTTTTATAGATGAGGAAACAGACTCAAAAGAGGTGAAAAAAGTAGTTTAGAAGAAGATGAGAATACTTCCAGCTCAGGAGAATGGAAGGAGGAAATTGGTGAAGAATTCAGAGAGAAGATGACACCTGAACTGGACCTTGGGAGCTCCAGACAGTGTACAAAAAGCCAACGCAGAAAAACATGGAGTCTCTCCAAAGAACATTAAGCAAATTCTCTCGGAAATAATAATAACTAACATTTATATGGGAAGCTAGGTGGTGCAGTGGATAGAGCACTGGGCCCAGAGTTGGGAAGACCTAACTTCAAATATGGCCTCAGATACTTACTAGCTGTGTAACCCTGGGCAAGTCACTTAACCCTGTTTGCCTTACTTTCCTCATCTGTAAAATAAGCTGGAGAAGGAAATGTTTAACTAATCTAGTACCTTTGCCAAGAAAACCCCACAAGGTGTCATGAAGAGTTGGCCACAGCTGAAAACAACTAACCAACACAACATTTATATACATGTGAGACACTGTGCTAAATGCATTATGATTATCATCATCTCGTTTGATTCTCACAACAACCCTGGGAGGTAGGTTCTATTATTATCTTCTTTTACAGTTAAAGAAACTGGGGCAAATGGGTTAAATGACTTGGCCAGGGTCATACAGCTAGTAAGTGCCTAAGGCTGGATTTGATCTCAGATCTTCCTGACAGTAGGCTCAGTGCTCTATCTACTATACCACCTAATCACCTTAGATGAGGTCCTTATGCTACAGTGAGTAATATAGTGAGGTTCCTCTATTAAGGAGTAATCAATATATAATCTGAAAAAAGAGACTTGGAGTTCTCATTTAGTACTCTATTCATCAAACTATTCTATGTATATAAGAAATCTGGCTCTAAAAAGAGACTTCTGGATTTATTTAAGGGACTGTTGTGATTTTTTTATCATGTCAGGTAGACAGAGGCAAGGGGACCTACGGGTATGCTAAGTCAAGTTGATCAAAAGATTTTCATAGAGAAGATCTGATTTCATCAAACTGATCTAAATCTGCACCAAAGATGGTAGTCAAAAGCATCATGTGCTTATAGACATGCTGCTTGGAAACAGGAGACAGAATTTCATCTTCTCTAAAACTGGTTTATGGCAGTCAAGAAAGCTGTAAGACCATGGGTCTCCCTGAGATGTACTAATGGTGGCACCCTGAAGCATATCTTTTCCTTTGCAATAACAGAAGTAAAATGTATTTATAGAGGTAACAGAGGGCCTAAGATTAGCTCAATCCACAAAGAAACAGTGAAGGAAGGATAGTAGCTATGGACCAGATTCTCTGGTCTACAGTTCTAGCCACATCTCATACTTACACTCTATGTACCAGTCAATTCAGCCTTTCTACTGACTTCTGAAGATGTTCTATTCTTCTAGGTGACCCAGTGGTTAGAATGCTGATGGCCCTGGAGAAGAAGACCTGTGTGCAAATCTAGCCTCAGATATTTACTAGCTGTATGATCCTGGGCAAGTCATTTAACCTCTGCCAGCATCAATTTTCTCATCTATAAAATGAGGATAACAATAGCATCTTCCTCAAGGGGTTATTACGAGGATTAAATTAGAAAATAACTATTATTCTCTGCCTCTATGCCTTGACTCATTCTATTGCCTATGAATGATATGCCCTTCCCCTACATCTCTACCAATTTAAATCCTACCTATCCTTCAAGACTCAACTTAAATTTTAAATTTTAATCCTATCTCTCCTTTAAGACTACTTCCTCCATGAAGCCTTTCCTGATTGTCCCCAGTCAAAGATGTTCTTTCCTTCCTCAAAACCTTGTATAATGCTCTCTCTGCACCTCTTTCATGTTCTATTTTGTATAATAGCTATGTGTGTAATTACTATTACAAGTGAGCAGAAGGATCACTTATCTTTTTTTTAGTCTCCTTTAGATTAGTACAACAACCTTACACAGATATAACACTTAATAAATGCTTGTTGAATTGGAACTATAATACAAGTCATATGAGGATACACGTTTTAAAAGTTTTGGATTTAAATACCTAACTTGATATAGCCTACCCAGAGTAGGGGATTTCTACTATCATGAGGAGAGGAGTTTGAGGAAGAGGAATGAGATCAGAAGTAGGAGTTGATGTTAGAAAATAACATAACTGGCAATCATGATAAGAAGTTGGGAAAAAGAGACAGTGGCATTAAGTGACTAACAGTTCTCCAGTGGGGAGGGTAGGTGGAAGGAGAAATATGATGAAATTATAGATGTAATTGAATCAGTAGACCATTGCCACAAAAATCCCTGTGCTATATTTTAAAGAATTTTCTCTACTCAAAATAATCTTGTTCTCATTTGAAACAAATATCATTTTAGGATTTTAAAATCTATATCTGGTTTTATTAATCATTAATGTGTATATATAAATACGTATGTGTATGTATATATACACTCATCAGAAATACAGAAAGATACATGTATCTCAATAGATATACACACACATCTATATAGAGGGAGGCAGGGAGGGAGGGAGGGAGAGAGAAAGAGAGATTTATGTAGTTATAGCTATATATGCTAGTCAGATCCCCCCCATCTATACAATGCCCCATTACAGAAATGGATCTTATATACAAAATAGAAATGTACAAGGCTTGTGTTTCCATATTTTTCCATTTTGTAAATTAAACTTTTTTGTTTTCTGATGACTTCCTTTTACTGTTTCACAAAAATTCACTATTTAGAAATATTTTGGGTCACATCTAGATAGTTTGTGATTTGAAGTCCTAGCACCATAGTCAACTAATTATACTTAGCTGAATATTAACAAAACTGAAATGTCACACAAGGAAAAGAAATCACAGTAAGTTAGAAAAATGTTCTGTGAATGGGGTGAATATAGGCTATTAACACCACTGAGCATGCGAGGGATGGCAACATCCATATGTACATACCCAAGATTTTACATGTTTACCTTGGAGAGCCAAAAAATCCAGATGTGAATGCCCAAACAAACTAAATGCTTAGGTATTTTAAAAAATCAGCCCATCATTGTTCACTTTGGCTTAACAAAATCTACAAAACCAGATACAAATAACACTAGTTAGAGAGTTTAAATTTACAAATGCTATTTGATTGCATAGCTGATATGCTATCTTTTAAACATATACTCAAATGATTTTCCAAATACATATTTTTCAAAATTACAAAACTCTTGAAATAATAAAATTGAAGCTTGTTCCTATTTCATTCTTCTTATTCTATATTTTTGTTATAATACAGAAAATATTAAATTAAAATGCAAAAAAGTCAAAACATTTTAAAATAGAAACTCCAATAAGAATTATATAACTACATATTTTCCTATTCCTATATAGATTTGTCCCATTTTCAGTCACATCCATTAATTCCCCCCTTTTGAAGCATTTCTCTTTTCCATAAGCTTTATAAAATCCTACAAAAACTGTAGGACTACACTGTGCATTAGTTCTTGGCTTAAAATGTCTTTAGCTATAAATACTCAAATGCCTTTTGAAAGAAATGTCACCTCCATCCTATTAAATAGCATTTATAAGATCATGTACAATATATCGTTACTAAGATGTGTCTTTTAAAAAGCCTAGTTATCACTATAACTTATGGTTCACTTGTATTCAAGTATGTAAATTAATATAATTAATGCTATAGATTTCATTTCATGAATATTCATAAACAGAATGATACTGTAGCTGTCATCCCCATTAACTACTGTGTGCTGGATTTTTTAGCACTCAGACTTAAAGAAAACTTGGAACTAAGAAGAAAAACTACCGTCAGCAAGTGAGCCAAAGGAAACATCCACCTTTACATAAAGTTAAATTATGATCAAAGAGGTTTTTTTTTTAAAAATTAACATAACTACTTCCATGAGTTTCACTGAAAAACAAAAGTTGAGGATGAGGACATTTAAGTCATAGCTAATTTCTTTTCTAAGGAAGAGTGTTTTGGCTCAATGATAAACAGAAACATCTAGTGTAATTTTATGTATTTTTATTTCCTTAAAATAGTATGAGAATTAAAGAATAACTTGATCAACACATTATATCATTAGTTCTGCTCCACACCTATTTCACAACCAAAAACAATGACTTCTTCCAACGTGTATACTGCTTGGGTTTGGAAGAATTAAAAGGAAAAGGGAAGTCTTGAAATATAATGGTACTACCTTGTTGTAGTAGATTTCTAGGCATGGAGGATACCATTGAAAAGGTAGTGGAGAGGGAGAACATTCACAATTAGGCTCAGAGGTCAGCCCACAAAAGCGTATTTATTTTACCCATAATGTAGCTGAACTACAAAATCAATATTACTAGTCTGAGTAGGAGAAGGCATATGTGCTTCAGGGCACTCTGAGCACACACCACCACCTGCCATGGAGTTAGCCTTGAACAGTATAACCATCTGCCTTCCTCAGTGACCTTTCCCCATGCACTGATATACTATCTAAATTCACTAGTCAGTGGTTAGCAAACCTGCCCTCATACTCTCCTCATCCAGTGATTCTAAACAGTCTTATGCAAGTTCCCAAAACTGCCCTCTCCCTTACTTCATCCACTTCAACTCTAATCTTTCCAGTTTCTCATTCCCACTCTCTCTTTTCCACTGTGCCCTGTGGAACAAATGCTACTTAATACACTTCCTTTTATCTGAAACCTTTTCCCTTCTCCCTCCTTCCATCATCTTTTGGCATGAAACCTGGCTCCCTCCCCATGGCTTACCTCACAACCCTTTTTAACACTGGCTCTATTTTTTTTTTTTAATTTCCCTCCCCTCAAACTCACTAGTCATGGTGGAGGAGTTGGAATACTCCTTGACCGTCATTATCACTTACAGATTCTCTCTCTTGCAACCTCTCCTTCCTTGCACTTCAAGCTATCCAAAATTTATCACTCAATCCAGATCCTGATGGACAGGATCTTTAGAGCCCCAGCCTCAACAGGATGGACCTTCCTTTTTTCAAGAATTTCAATGTCTGGCTCAGTCTCTCTTTTTACTCTAACTCCTGCTCTCAGTCTAGGAGACTTCAACATGCATATTGAAGTTCCCTCAGGTACTTTAACTTCTCATTTACTTGCACTACACCAGTGGTTCTCATTTGGTGGTTCAAGAAACTCCTTGTAGAGTTAGTGATGATTGCCCAAGGAGTTTATGATCAAAATTCACTAATGATGCCTTAAGCAATAAATTGTAAAACCATAGTCTAAGAAGTGTATTAAATTGCTCCAGGAGTTCACAATATGTTGTTGTTGTTGTTATTGCTGAAAGGGGTTAAAGGAACAAAAAATTGGGGGGGACTATGGATCTACTCAATTTCTGTGACCTACTCCTCCACTCTACTTGAGGTATACTAAAAGAGAGTTTACACTTGATGTTGCTATCATCCACAAATATTCTATTTCCATGTTCATGAACACTGAAATTGCTTTATTTTATAACATTCTATTGTCATTCATAGCAGCACTATCTGCTGTCGTAAAAAAAAAAAGACAGAGAGAGAGAGAGAGAGAAACAAATTGTGTGTCCAACAATTGGAGAATGTCCAAACAAATTGTGGTATAAGAATGTAATGGCATATTGCTAGACCATAAGGAATCAATAAAATGAGGGGATTCTAGCAGATAGCCTCTGAGGTCTCTTTCAGTTCTATATCTATGATCCAGTAAAAAACAAACAGGCAAATTTTAAAGAAATATGAAAAGACTTGAAATAATACAGAATGAACAAAGCAAAACTAAACGGTGTACACAATTGCATTAACTATCTAATGATGACACTTAAAAATTTTTTATTAATTAATTTATTTAATTTTAGTTTACAACATTCAGTTCCACAATCCCTTGAGTTTCAAATTTTCTCCCCCACCCCCATGGTGGCATGCAATCAAATATAGGATCTACAAACATCTTCACATTAAACGTTAGATTGTAAAGAGGGATTATAACCAATGGAAAGAACAATGGGAAAGAGGAAACAAAACAAGAAAAAGAAAGAGAGCAAATAGTTTGCTTCAATCTGCATCCAGACTCTGTACTTTCTCTGGATGTGGATAAATGACAACACTTTTAAATATCAGTAACACTGAGATCAAAATCACTAGATAACTGGTACAGATTTACAAATAGAACCAATAGAACCAACAGAAAACTACTAAGAAATCATAAGGTCCATATAGTTTATTTATTTTTTTTGAAAGCCCATGGAAGTATTTATTTAAAGCCCATTATTCAGCAATGAAGAAGAATGAGACAATAAGAATACTGAGTCAGGATGGTTAGGTGGTGCAGTGAACAGAGCACTGGCCCTGGAGTCAGGAGGACCCAAGCTCAAAGACAGCCTCAGACACTTAACACAAAAAAAACTAGCCGTGTGACCTTGGGCAAGTGACTTAGCCCCAATTGCCCTACCTTCCCCCCTCCAAAAAAAAAAAAAAGAATAACAGTCTATAGAAATGTCAGAACAAAACTGATTTACATATAAATTAAATGCGTTTTTCATTAAGATACAAAAATCATTTCAGAATAGGATAAAAAAGTAAATCTCTGCAACCCCATTTTACACAAAAGGACAAGTAAGGGACTAGAATGGTATTTTGTAGACTGGTGTCACAGGAAGTTTAGTCTCTTGATGTTACAATCGAGGGGCTCCATAATCATCTGGTATCCTCTCGATGTTATACCTGTGGTTAGAAATGTACATGAAGGGAACTCCAGGGATCTTCCAGATTCTTCACTTAAGTTCTTGATCAATTGTGGCCACAATGTAACACTTGTGCTAAGTGACCCTCTGGACTAAGCAATCATCTGCATATGCTCCTTTGTGCCAGTACAGCAATTGTACAAATCGTGGGTCCTTTGCAATCCTCAGGGCTACTACATACTTCTGCCCCAGTTTTTTAATTTCAGCCATTACACAGTCAGTTATGTAGGGAATGCACTTGGCAATCCATCATTGACTGCACTAAGTCCAACTTGGCTTTGATGGAGAAGTTGATAAAGTTGGTATCAACCAAGATGTAATAAGGGGGTCCCAACTGTGTGTTATATTGGAAGAACAAGCAGGACGGGTGCTGGGGAACTTCTCTTTCTTTGAGAGCACTGGGATCCTTCTCTTTCTTTTTTGGTTTTAATTGATCTTTTTCTTTTAATCTCTCATCTCATAAACTAAGCATTCACTTCGTGGTCGCGTATTTCCTCGCTTTCTTTTGTTTCCCCATGTTACTAGAAGCCTTCACAGTCTGAAGTCTGAAGCAGGTCCATATACTTTAAAGAGGCACATTTTCTTTTACATAACTGCTTTGGGGACTGAACATTGCAGTGGATTCTACTGAAAGTATGCTAAGGTTTACATGATGTGTTGAAGCAAAATTTATAAATAAAAATTTTTTAAATCCAAAATTAGTACTAATCAAAGAAATGCAAATTAAAACTCTTAGACACATCTCACACCCATAAAATCAGCAAAGATAGATAAAAATTTGTAGAGACTGTGGAATAAGATAGCACTAATTTACATCTGGTAGAGGTACAAATTGACCTAACCTTTGGAAAACAATTTTGAATTACATTTTACAAAGGTACTAAATGGTTTGAACCCATAGAACCAAAGATCTCACTACAAGTTGATACCACCAAAGAAGTATAGCATCGAGAAAAGACCCATAGAAATATTCCTAGCAATAAAAGAGATTATGCAAAAGTAAAAGTTAACAAAACACACAAAATGTTATGAGAGAGGGGGAAGGGAGAAAAAGAAACAGAGACAGAGAGACAGAGACAGAGAAAGAATATGAAGAACTTCAAGAAATGAAGATGAATGAGAGGTCACAAGAGAATCTGGCTCTTCAACAACCACAAAGAAATAGCCAAAAAAGAAGCACAAATACAGAAACTCTCAAGAGAAAATTGGTTTGCAGGGAAAAAAGAACACCCAGTATTCAAGAAAATGAACAAAACCGTTACAAGACAATAAACAATAATATAGATTAAAAGAAGAAAAATATTCCAGAAGGAAAATATTTTCAAATATTATCAACAGAAGCACCAAAAACACAATTTGAATTCTCTAGACAAAGTAAAAGTAATTTATATATGTACAGAAGGAATCCTTAAAAATGAAATGAAAAAAACATTAGGAGATGAAATGAAAAAAGAAATTGTTATTGAGGATTCTCAGAGCAATGAAGGTACTGAATGGAATAAAAGTGAAAACTTCTCAGGTAACATTCCAGAAATCTTAACAGAATTATAATTAAGTACCAGAGACTTAGTAACCTGGGCTGGGAGCCCGGGACACTTGCCTTACTTCCCTGGTCATAAGTTGAATTTTTTGCTAAGCTTAGTTAATGTGTAGGAGGGGAAAGCACAGACCCTGCAGATTTAACCCCAGGCCCGAATGCCCCAGACTTGTTTCCACTGACCACCATCTGAACTGTACAAATATAAAACTGGAAATCCTGCTGCAGAACTCCAGGCAGGTCACCATGTCCTAAAATCCCCATGATTCATAAAATGCTGACCACTTTCATGTCTATATTGATACTGTTAAAACATTTATCTTCTGCTTTCATATCTGAGTTGATACTGATAACATATTTTGTCTGTTTTCATATCTGCTAGACATGTACCTTCTGCTTTTTGATATTACTGACATTTCACCTGCAAACACCAGCAGATTTTTGCAGTTAAGATGTGTGTCTCAGTTCCTAATTAATGGGAACAGGACAGAACAAGGGAGGGAGAAAAGGGATGGCCTTTTGGGTATATAACCAAGCGTTGCATTTTGTATTTTATCTCTCCTACTAGACTGCCTCTGGTAGCAAGAACGCCCTTCTTGCAAGAAGAAATAATTAAATAAATCCTACCTATCTCTACTTGGAGATATCTCTGCTTATTTTATTTTGAACAAGGGTTGTCTTTGTCCCACACAGCTGGGGGCTTGTCCAGGATCTAGCGCTATCCAGTTGCTGGACTCCCTCATTGCAAGTCAGGAACATGGGCTTTCCCATCCTTTTCTTAAAATCAAGACATAACAGAACATAACACAGCATAACTTCCAGTCATTTGTCAAACCCAGCTTAGCATAGAGAGACAGAGAGGTCTGTGTGCATTGAGGATGGGATATGACCCAGAGCATCCATGCCTTTGACAACTCAAAAGCCAAGGAAGGGACTGCAAACCAGGGCAAACACCAGACTCAAGCCTGATTTTTTAAAAATCATGGTGTTCAGAAAGTCCAATAATTCTTAAATTTTTTTCCTCCTCAGTTTGTTTTCCAGGACAATTGCTTTTGCTATTAAATACCTTATATTTTTATTTTTTTCAGCCTTTTGACTTGCACAGAGGGGTGGTGTTTCCTAGACAGAGTGACCTTGGACAGTATACCTGTACTGAGAAAAGAGGAAGCTCACAAGCATGCCAGAAGTCGTGTGGCTCAGATCCTCCCACATTAGAGCATGTCTCACTTCCAGCATCTAGTCCAGCCTTTAGAGGAATAACAAAGGCAGGAATCCCAGCTCCAAGAAGTTTACAATTCTGCCACTCTGAGCCAACACAGCTTTCTAGCTAGCTGATAGAGACAGAGTCCAGCAACAGTCCACTGTTCCCCAGACCTAAATCCAAGTTAGAAATTTGGAGTGCTCAGACCATGGGACCAATTATCAGACTTTGTCTTGGATCAGACCACTTTAAGGGCACTAAAAGCTCTCAAACTCCCAGTTTATCCCTAAGATCCTGTAATAAAACAAACAATATGCCAAGAAAGCACAAAAGGACCAGCCTAAACCTTCCCTTCATAAGTGTGGCAGAGCCCAGCCCTAATAACAAATCTGAAATCAAGAAATATGCTGGAAAATAGGTCAACAAAAAAAACCTCACATTATGAGCTACTGTTGATGGCAGCGATACTCAAGACATAAAAATAAAAATAAAAGGAATAAAAGCACTTGAGGAAAAACTTGGGCAAAATGAGAGATATAGAAAGAAATTATTGGAAAGGAAATTAACAATTTGGCAGAAAAGGTACAAATCTTTACCCAAGCAACAAAATCCCTGAAAATCAAAATAGACCAAAGAGAAGCCAATAACTTCAAGAGGTAACAAGAAATATTTTTTAAAAAGTCAAAAGGTTGAAAAAAATAGAAACAAAAGGTATCTCATAGCAAAAGAAATTGCCCTGGAAAACAGACTAAGGAGCAAAAAAATTTAAGAATTTTTGGACTATCTGAATACCATGATTTTTTTAAAAAGAGCCTAGATATCATATTTCAAAAGAAAACTGCACAGATTTCTTAGAACCAAAGGTCAAAGTAGAAATATAAAGAGTTTACCAGTCGAAAGGCTTATACAAATTGATGCTGAGTGAGAAGAGCAGAACCAGGAAAAATTTGTACACAATCACAGACACATTGTATGTGTGACGACCAACCTTGAAGAACTGGACTCTTCTCAGCAACGCACAGCTATAAGACAACTCTACAAGTCTCAGGATGGAAGGAGATATCCACATTCAGAGTAAGATCTAGAAAGACTAGAGTTTAAATGGAGACTGAAGCAATACATGCTATCTTTTTTTTCATGTTTGATTTTGTTTCTTTTTTCCCCATTGTTCACTCATTGGTTACAATCCTTCTATACAACCAGACTGTTGTACAATGTGAAAGTATTTGCACATCCTATACATGATTGCACGCCGCCATGGTGCGGGGGGGAAAGGGAGGGGAGAAAATCTGAAACTCAAGGAATTGTGGAACTGAATCTTATAAACTAAAAGTAAATAAACAAGTCAATGAAAAAAAAGAGTTTACCAGTCACCTCCTGAAAGAAACCACAAAATGAAAACCCCCAGGAACATAAGAGTCAGAATCCAAAGCTTCCAGGAATGTCAAAGAAAAAATACTGAAAGCAGTCAGAAAGTAAAAATTCAAGAACCAAAGTCAAGATCACACAATTTAGCAGCCACCACCATAAAGGAGTGGAGAACCTGAAATGTAATATTATATAGGGCAAAGGATATGGGCTTAACAGGCAAGAATGACTTGCCCAGCAAGACTGAGATAATGCTACAGAGGAAAAAAAATGGATCTTTAATGAAATAGAAGACTTCCAAGTATTCCCAATGAAAAGACCAAAGCTATGGAGAAACTCTGAAGTTCAATCATAGGAATGAAGAGAAACATAAAAAGGTAAACCTGGATAAGTGATAATAAAGGATTAAACAAGAATAAATTTCATCTATTCAAATTTGGGGAGATGGTACATGTGTCCCCTTGGAATTCTATCACCATTGAGAGTCACAGAAGGAATCCAATTAATTATTTACTATCCCAGGAAGTAGGGAAAAAGTTTTAAAATTGTTTTAACATGTAACTGGGGGAAAATATTATATTTTTTAAAAAGGAATAAAATTAGATAAGGTCTGGGAGTTATGTTCTGTTGCGTCTTGATTTTAAGAAAAGGATGGGAAAAGAGGGAAAGAGGAATACTGGGAGGCAGAGGGGAAGAAAAAAGAATTTTAGGAAAAATTATTTCACATAATCAAGGTGTAAAAGTAGACATCAAAACAAACCAAGACTGGTTTAGAAGGGCATGTTCAACATTGGAACCTCACTCTCATCTGAACTGGTCAAAAGAAGGAAGAATACATACATATAAATACACAGTTAAGGCCAGAAATACATTTCACTCAACAGTGAAATAAGAGGGAAAGGGGAGAGAAGGGGAGGGGGAATTGGAAGGGACATTAAGGGAAGGTTTAGCTGTAGGCAAAACAAACTATAAGGATATACAAAAAAATTTACAGCTCTTTTTGATGTGGCAAAGAATAGGAATCTGAGGGGGTGCCCATAAATTAGGGAATAGATGAATAAATTATGGTATATAGATGTGATGGAATACTATTGTGCTTAGCTTTTAAAGCATAATGACCAACTAGGATTCCAGAGTACCAATAATAAAACATTCAAGTATAAGCTGCACCTTTCCTCATTTCTCCTTAGTTCACTAGTTGAAGAGAGTTGGCAAGAGCCAAGAGGCAAGAGAGTTGAAATACTCATTGATCCCCATTACTACTTCCAGGTTCCCCCCCTTCCTCCATTCACTAAGACCTTCTCCTTTGAAGTGAATGCTATTCATATCTACCACCCAATCAAAATCCTGGTAGCTGTCCCCTACAGAACCTCAATTCACTCCCCTTCTTCCTGAATGAGTTCAGTACATTACAATATTTCTCTCCTTCCCAATTCTTCCCCTCATACTAGGAGACATCAACATATGTACTGACTCTCCCTCAAACACCCTAATTACTCCATTCCTCAACCTACACACTTCCCATGACCTGCTACTCCACCCTATCTTAAGCCACACAAAATATGGTCATACCTTTGATCTTGCCATCACCCACAAATGTACCACCTCCATTCAAGAATTCTGAAATCCCCTTATCCAATCATAATCTACAGGCTTTCCATTTCTCCCCCTTACAGACCCCTACTCTTTTTTCCTTCCCATGACCTCCAATTCATTGATACCTCAATTATCTCTGAAGCCATCTTCCCTGCACTAGCTACTCTCTTCTCTTTTCCCCTTCTTGATACACTGGTGAACCAATTCATCTCTATACAGTCCTCTTCTCTTGAATCCCTAACCCCTCATTATTTTATCAATTACACCCTGCCAAGTCTAAGCCTTGGATCATTGCCACCATTTGCTGCCTTTGTTCCTATGCACACGCTGCTGAAGAAAGGTGGATAAAATCATGCAAACATTCTGACTGCATCCCCTGCAAATTTACGTTATACAACCTCAACAGGACCCTCACTACTACTAGACAATCCTTCTATATACCTGTCTTGTCAACTCACCATCCCTCTCTCCACAGCAGCTCTTCCAAATTTTTTTTGCCCTTCCTCAAACCTCCTATGGCTCTCCCTACCCCCACATTCTCAGCTGAGAACTTTGCCTCTATTTTGCAGAGGGAAAAAAAAAATCACTCATTCACTTATTCTCCCCACTTCATCTCCTATCACTGAGATGGTTTCTGCCACTGTCTCTATCATTGTCTCACAAGATGAGGTGGTCTTACTCCTTACCAAGGCTAATCCCTCTACCTTCTCAAGCAATCCAATTCCTTTCTGTATCCTCCAATACTGTATCACTAGCCTCCCTGTCACTTGGCTTCTTCCCTATTGTCTATGACTCTCTCATCCTGAAAAAAAGACAAAACCTCTCATTTGATCCTTCCACCCCTACTACTATCCTATGATCCTTCCACCCCTACTACTATCCTATATCTCCTTTGCCCTTATGTCTAAACTCAAAAAGGCTGTCTCCAATACATACCTTCACTTTCTCTCCTCTCAACCTCTTCTTAACCCCTTATGATATGGCTTCTGTCCTCATCATTCCACTGATACTGCTCCACTCAAAGCTAACAATGATTTCTTAATTGCCACATCCAATACCATTTCCTCAATCTTCATTCTCCCTGACCTCCTTGCAGCCTTAGACACTGATGATCACCCTCTCCTTGATCCTCTCTTCTCTCCAGATTTTGGGGACATCACTTTCTCCCAGTTCTCCTCCTACCAACCTGACTGCTCCTTATCACTGTTCTTTGCTGGATCATCATCTAGATCATGCCCTCTAACCAGAGTTGTTCCTCAGGGCTCCTTCTTAGACTCCCCTTTTCCCTCTATACTATTTCTTTTGGTGATCCCCCCAGTTCTAGAGGATTTAATTACTGTCTCTATGCTGATGATTCTCAATTCTACCTATCCTGCCCCAATCTCTCTATGGACCTCCAATCTCAAATCTGCCTTTCAAACATCTCAAAATGGATGTCTAGTAGACAGTTTAAACTCACTATGTCAAAAACAGAACTCATTATCTTTTCCCCTAGAAATTTCCCCCACCTGCTCCCATCTTCCCTATTACTGAAAAGGGCAATACTATCCTTCTGGTCCCTCACACTTACAAGTGGGGACTCATCCTTAATTCCTCACTGTCTCTCACTGCAAACCACCACCCCCTAAAAAAACAATATGTTGACAAGGCCTGTCAACTTCACCTGTGCTAAGTGTCTCCCCATTCCAATTTATCCTCCATTCAGCCACCAAAGTGACTTTCCTAAAGTATAGGTCCAACCATGTCACTCCCCTGTTCAATAAACACCACTAAATGCTCTGGCATTGAAAGCCCTTCATAACTTAGCCCCCTCCCCCGGTTCAAGTCTTCTTAAACCTTATTTCCCACCACATACTCTTCCATCCAGTGACACTAGACTCCTGGATCTTCTACAAGCCAGACATTCAATCTCTTGACTCCAGGCAATTTTTATGTCTGTAGCCTGTGCCTAGAACACTTCCTCCTCAACTCTACCTACTGACCTCCCTGGCCTCCTTTAAGACCCAGCTAAAATCTCATCTTTTACAAGAAACCTTTCATAACTCCTCAATTCTAGTGCCTTCCCTCTCTTAATTATTTCCTATTTTTCCTACATATATTTGTTTGCATATTGTCTCCCCATTAGATTGTGAACTCCTTGAGGGAAGAACTGTCTTTTGCCGCTGGTTTTTTTTTTTATTGTTGTTTTGTTTTTGCCTTAGCCCTTAGTTCAGTGCCTGGCAATAGTTGATTCATTGATTAAAACATATTATCTGTCTCCTGATACAGAGGTGCAAAATGAGACACTTTTTTTTTTGACATGGTCAAGTAAAAATTTGTTTTGATTTACTATGCATGTTTGAAATGGATTTTGTTTTTCTTGTGTTCTCAGTTAGGGGAGGAAGAGTTGGTCAGAGAGTGAGAAGATGGATACTGGCTAATTAAAGCAAATTTTTAAAAAATAACTACAATTTAAAAAAACCCACAATAATGTAAATTAAAACAACATGAAAGGACAGCCTAACCCAAATTAATGGGCAATGTTAGTCATAGAGCATAAACATTTAACTACATTTTGCTCTTCTCCAAAAAAGTGGTAGAATATGGGGTGAAATTCTTCTTAAAGTACAGTTACTCATCTTTGCTTAACTTTTTGTCTTTGTTACTAGAGGGAGTTTGTTGGGGGTGGAGGAGAAATGGACTAAAAACTGTGGTGTAAAAAATAAAAGAAAAAATTTAAAAATAAACCAACACAACTATCTCATTGAATATAAAAGAACAGAAACTGAGGATGCAGAAAAAGATGAACCAGTTGCCTAGCTTGAAAAAGTACAATCAAATACAGCCAAAAATGATTCATCTAGTAGATGGGGAAAGAGAAGAAAACCTGTGAGTCACCAAGCTTATCTTCCCCTTACCTAAACTGTGTACTGTAGCCCTGAGGTGCCAGGCTCTCATTGGTGAGTCTTCACTTCATCCTGTCTAGATACAGGTCTCCACACCACTTCCCCACCATCTCCACACCATGGTGTCCATATTGCGGCAATCATCTTCATCTTTGTCCAAAGAAAACTCAGTGCTGGACTGCTTGGGATACAGGACTCTTGATAGGGGAACCTTCATCTTATCTTGTCTAATAGGTCCCCACCATACTTCCTGGTCATCTCCATACCATATCACTGGAAAACTCAATCATTCTCATATCCATCCATCCCCAACCCTGAGTCCTTTTTATATTGTCTTTGAAAAGAGGAATGTATGGGGTGGCTAGGTGGTGCAGTGAATAGAGTGCCAGCCTTGGAGTCAGGAGGACCTGAGTTGAAATCCGGCCTCAGACAATTAACACTTACTAGCCGTGTGACCTTGGGCAAGTCACTTAACCCCAGTTGCCTTGCCCTACCCTCTCCAAAAGGCAAAAAAAAAAAAACAGAAGAATGTATGTAAAACATTGAAGAGCAAAGAAAACAATCAAAAGAACAATTTACAAACTGAGAATAAATATATAAATGACAGGAATAACAATACTTCAATATTTTAATAATCTGCATTTCTTCAGTGTTAATGGATATTTCTTCTAGCAAAAAGACCACTGAGACATAATAGACATAGTCTTCAATAGATGCTATGACTAACATATTCACCAACCTATGGACAATCTAGTGAGAATCCTCTAAATTCAGCGAAGCTACTCTTCAGCCAAAAACAAATGCTGTCCGTTTATGGGTCTACATTTAAAGCCTTTCTAGTATGACAGAATTTGACAGAGCCTACAGCCTCTGTTCACTTCACAATAAGGCTATGAAGTAAGAACTCTGCATTGGTAGTGGTTCTACATTTATAATTTTTTTAAATACTAAGAAAATAGAATACCTATTATATGAAATTAATGGAAGTTCAAGTAAGATGAGGTGAAAAAAAGAAAAATTTCAAAAAATATGAGGAGAGATGATTTGAGGTCCACCCAGTTTTAGACCTATAAACTCAAGATATTTTTCTGGGAGTATGTGTGCACATGTGCACAGGCATGCATGAAAGAGAGAGAGAGAGAGAGTTAAAGAGGGGAGGAACTTGAAAAAATACAGGGTGTCCCAAAAGTCTTTAGTATAGTTTTAAGTTTTTAAAGTCCATACCTTGTATAACCTGGTGATCTACAAGTTTACCTGGGAGTCTGCTTCCCTAACCTGCTTCTGCTTTTCAATTTCTCATCACAGAGTCAAAATTCTCAAGTTCAAAGAGACTTCAGTGGTAATCTAGGTGCTAGGTGGTACCGTGGATAGAGTGTCAGGCCTAGAGTCACAACTTGTCTTTCTGATTTGAAATCTGGCCTCAGACACTTACTAGTTGTGTGATGCTGAGGAAGTCACTTAACCTCTGTTTGCCTCAGTTTCCTCATCTGTAAAATGAGCTGAAAAGGAAATAAAGCTAAGAAGATATTCCAATATCTTTGCCCAGAAAACCCCAAATGGGGTCACAAAGAGTTGAACATGACTGAAAACAACTAAACAACAACAAATGAATCCTCTCTTTGATAACACTCCAGCCTTGGCTTGAATAACTCTAGGAACAAGGAACTCACAATTTCAGAAAGGAAACTTAAAGGATTTCCTAAAGAAATTTTTGGAAAAAGAACTTTTTTAATATTTTTGGATTGTTAGAAATTTCTTTCTGGTCTTCTAGGGCAGAGCAAAGATGGAAGGGCAGAGGGAGCAGCCAAGCTCTCCCAACATTCCCCTCTAAACATCTTTAAAATAACACCTCAAATTTAATTCTGTAGAGGCAAAACAAACAAAAAGTTGGAGAAATTTTTATAGCCCAAGACAACCTAGGACATTGGAAGGAGAGGTCTGATACTAGGGTGGGGATTAGCCTGGAGGTCACATAGTGACAACATAAGCAGTAGGCCTTGGAGGTAGCAACAGCAGCAGCTTCAGAAGCTCTCAAACTAGAGATAGTAAGGGGATTGGGCAACTAGTCAGAAAGAGACTACAATGGAGCACTGTGATAGCACTAAGTGCAGGAAAGGGCACTATCCGGCAACTCAATTGCCTGTACCCATTTCTGGGTCATAATCCCAAGGCATAGAGAAGTACTTGCAGTCACGAGGGATTAGGAGCCCTGAGGATCAATATCTTTGGCAGTCCTAAGGGAGCAAGTGCCCTGAGGAGCAGTATGACTTCTGGTCATAAAGGAACAGTGACCTTATCTCTACCCAGATCACACTACCTTGGAAGTCCCAATAATTTTCAAACCCCCAGAACTTGATCTGAAAATAGCAGTGTGAAAAAGCTCAAAATTTTGGATAATGCTCTTTAATCCAGGAATAGAGTGCATCTTTAACATAAAGTTTAAAGTCAAGAAACAGCCTGAAAAAAAAAAGATCATTTGAAGCCAACCATAAAAAGCTAGAAGGGAACAGGGAAGGTCAAGACACAAACCCAGATGAAGATAACAATGTCAAAATAGATATAAGCAAAGCCTCAAAGAAAAAAAGAGAAATTGATACATGCCCAATAAGAATTCTTGGAAGAGATAAAAATTGATTTTCAAAATCAAATAGGAATAGTAGAGGAAGAATTGAGAAAATAAATGAGAGCAATGCAAGAAAGGACAATGAACATCTTGGTATACTCACAAAAAAAATACTTAAGTAAATAGATTAAAAAAAACAAAATTGGCCAAATGGAAGAAGAAGTACAAAAGCTCACTGAAGAAAATAATTCCTTAAAATATCGGAATAGGAAAAGAGGGAGCTAATAACTCCATGAGACATCAAGAAACAATAAAACTAAGTAGAAAGAATGAACAAAATAGAAGAAAATGTGAAATATTGTATCAGAAAACAACTGACCTAGAAAATGGATCAGAATGAGATAATTTAAGAATTACTGGACCACTTAAAAGTCATGATCAAAGAAAGAGCCTAGACACCATTTTAAAAAATTATAAAAGGAAACTGCCCCAATGTCCTAGAATCAGAGAGTAAAATAGAAATGGAAAGATTCCATCAATCACCATTTGAAAGAGAACCTAAAATGAAAACTTCCAGGAATATTATTGCCAAATTTCACAGCTCCCAGACTAAAGAAAAATTACTTCATGGAACCAGAAAGAAACCATTCAAATACTGTGGAGCCATAGTCAAGATCACACAAGATTTGGCATCTTAAAGAACTAAAAGGCCTGGAAGATGATATTCCAGAAGGCAAAGGAGCTAGGTTACAACCAAGAACAACAAACTGAGTATAATTCTTCAGGGGGAAAAATGAATATTTAATGAAATAGAGAACTTTCAAGCATTCCCAATAAAAAGATCAGAGATAAATAGAAAATCTGACTTTCAAATATAAGATTCAAGAGAAGCATAAAAAGGTACACATGAAAGAAAAATCATTAGAAACTCAATAAGATAAAACTGTTTGTAGTCCTATGTGGAAAGATGGCATATATAACTCCTAAGAGCTTTATCATTATTAGGGCAGTTAGAAGGACTCTATATAGATAGAGGACACAAGAATGAGTTAAGTATGATGAGATGATCTTTTTTTTAAAAATAGGCAAGAAGCAAATAGAGCACCAGCTCTGGAGTCAGGAGGACATGAGTTCAAATACAGTTTCAGATATTTAAGCCATATTTCCTTAGGCAAGTCACTTAACCCCAATTGCCCTGCCTTCTCCCCTCCAAAAAGCAAAAAAAAAAAAAAAAATAGGCAAGAAAGGGGCATACACTAGGAGAAAGGGAAAGGAAAAGGAAGACTAGGGGAAAGTATCTCACATAAAAAGACATGCGAGGAAGAGCTTTTACAGCAGAATAGAAAATGATAGGGAAGGGCAGGCAATGCTTGAACACCATTCTCATATGAATTGGTTCAAAGAGTGTAATGGTAATGAGAATTTGAAGATCTTCCCTGATCCTCAATAGGCCTAAGGGAATTTGAAGATCTTCCCTGATCCTTAATAGGCCTAAGGGAATTTGAAGATCTTCCCTGTCTCCTAATAGGGAAAATGTGGTGGGAGGAGTTTGCTGAAGGGTGGAACAGAACCCACAGGAAACTGGGAATCAGAGCAATTAGAGCTGGAAGGAGGAGAGGACATACCCAAGGAGAGAGGTAGGCCTATGAGTGTTTGCCCCCTGCTATGATAGCTAGCTTTGCAAGTGTTTGTTTGTGGGAAAGCTAAAGGATGGTGTGGCTCCCTGCTGTGCTATGGTGTATTAACTTC
>CM053582.1:299954917-300008898 GCA_028627135.1 Pseudochirops cupreus | reverse complement strand
ACACACACACTTTTCTATTTTACCTAACAGGGAACTAGAAGGGGAATGGGATAAGAAAATGGAGGGCAAATTAAGGGAAGAAAAGATCAGAAGCAAAATGGAGTTTTGAGAAAGAATAGAAGACAATAGGATGGAGAGAAATGCATAGTTATCATAATCATAACTGTGAATGTGAATGGGATAAATTCACCCATAAAAAGAAACAAATGGCAGAATGGATTAGAAACTAGACTCCAACAATATACTGTTTAAAAGAAACACACTTGAAACAGAGAGACTTACATAGAGTTAAAACGAGGAGCTAGAACAGAATTTATTATGCTTCAGCTCAAGTCAAAAAACAGGGGAAGCAATCAAGATCTCAAAGAAAGCAAAAGCAAAAATAGACCTAATTAATTAAAAGAGATAACACAGGGAAACTTCATCTTGCTAAAAAGCAATATAGACAATGAAGTAATATGAATATTAAACATATATGTATATATAGGTGTGTGTGTGTATATTGTGTGTGTGTGAGTGTTTGTGTGTGTATGCACCAAATGGTATAGCATCCAAATTCTTAAAGGAAAAGCTAAATGAGTTACAGGAGGAAATAGACAGAAAAACTATACTAGTGAGGGACCTCAACTTACCCCTCTCAGAGCTAGATAAGTTTAACCATAAAATAAATATGAAAGGAGTTAAGTAGGTTAATAGAATTTTAGGAAAGTTAGATATGATAGAGCTCTAGAGAAAACTAAACAGGAATAGAAAGGAATATACTTTTCTTCTGAGCTGTACATGGCACCTTAAAAAAACTGATCATTGATCAGGGCATAAAAAACTCACAAACAAATTCAAAAAATCAGAAATACTAAATACATCCTTTTTAGACTATAATGTGATAAAAAACTATTTTCAATAATGGGCCATAGTAGCATATATTAAAAATTAACTGGAAACAAAAGAATTTAATCCTAAAGAATGAGCAGGTCAAAGAATAAATCATAGAAACAATAATTTCATTAAAGAGAATGACAATAACGAGACAACATCCCAAAATTTGTGGGATACAGCCAAAGCAGTATTTACGGGAACATTTATATCTCTAAATGCATTCAGCAACAGAAAGGAGAAAGAGATAAATAAACTGGGCATACAATTTTTTAAAAAGCTAGAAAAAGAACAAACTAAAAAATCCCCAATTAAATACCAATGTGTAAATCCTAAAAATTAAAGGAGAAATGAATAAAACTGAAGGTTTTTTTAAAAATGAACTAATAAGTAAAACCAGGAGTTGATTTTATGAAAGAATCAATAAAATAGATAAACCATTGGTTAATTTGATTTTTAAAAAAAGAAAACCAAATTATCATTATCAAAAAAATGAAAAGGGTAAATGCACAACCAATGAAGATAAAATCAAAACAATTATTAGGGATTATTTTATCCAATTATATGCCAGGAAAACTGACAATCTAAATGAAATGGATGAATATCTACAAAAAATACAAATTTCCCAGATTAACAGAAAATAGAATACTTAAATAACCCTAGGCAGAAAAAGAAATTAAATAAGTCATAAATGAGCTCCATAAGAAAAAACTCCCAGGACCATATGAATTTAAAAGAGAATTCTACAAAACATTTAGGGACACTTTAAGCCCAATATCATATAAACTATTTTTTTAAAAATAGGTAAAGGAACATTTTTCTTTCTTTCCTTTCATGACACAATTCCTTTCATGACACAAATGTGGTTTTGATACCTAAATCAGTGAGGACAAAAACAGAGAAAGAAAACTACAGGTCAATTTCCCTAGTGAATGGTGGTACAAAAAATTTAAATAAAATACTAGCAAGGAGATTACTGCAATATATTACAAAAATCATACACTATGAACAGGTCAAATTTATATCAGGAATGCAGAGCTGGTTCAATATTAGGAAAACTATAAGTATAATCTACAATATCAATAACAAAAACAACAAAAATCATGATTATCTCAATAGATATAGAAAAAGCTTTTGACAAAATACAACAATCATTCCTATTAAAAACACTAGAAAGCGTAGTAATAAGTGGAGCCTTTCTTAAAATGATAAATAGTATTTATCTAAAACCAAGAACAAGCATTATCTGTAATGGGGTTAAGCTAGAAGCCTTCTCAATAAGATCAAGGGTGACCAATGATGTCCATTATCACCACTATTATTCAATACTGTATTAGAAATGCTAGCTTTAGCAATGACAAGAAAAAGAAATTGGAGGGATGAAAACAAGTCATGAGGAAACAAAACTATTATTCTTTGCAGTTTATATGATGGTATACTTAGAGAACCCTAGAGAATCGACTAAAAAACTCGTGGAAATAACAACTTTAACAAAGCTGCGGAATATAAAACAAATCCACATAAATCATAACCATTTCTACATACTACCAACAAAACCCAGCAGCAAGAGTAGAAAGAGAAATATCATTTAAAATAACTGCAGATACTTTAAAACACTTGGGAGTCTATCTGCCAAGACAAATCCAGGGACTATATTAACACAATTACGGAAAACTTTTCATACAAATAAAGATAGATCTAAATATCTAGAGAAATAATCATTGCTCATGAGTAGGCCAAAACAATATAATAAAAATTACAATTCTACCTACATTAATTTACTTATTCAGTGCCGTGCCAATCAGACTACCAAAGAATTATTTTGTAGAGGTAGAAAAATATAGTAACAAAATTCCTCTGGAAGAACGAAAGGTCAAGAACATCAAGGGAATTAATGGGAAAAAAATGTGAAGGAAAGTAGCCTAGCAACACCAGACTTCAAACTATATCACAAAGCTGTAATCATCAAAACAATCTAGCACTGGCTAAAAAACCAGAGCTGTGCACCAGTGGGATAGATTAGGTACACAACACACGGCAGTAAATAACCATAGTGTTTAACAAAACCGAAGAGCCACACTTTTGGGACAAGTTTGACAAAAATGGCTGGGAAAGCCAGAAAGCATTTTAGCAGAAACTAGGCATAGACCAGCATCTCACACTGTATACCAAGATAAGGTCAAACTGGTTACATCATTTAGACATAAAGAGCGATATGAGTAAATTAGGAGAGCACGGAAAATTTGGTCTGACAGATTTATGGATAAGGGAAGAATTTATGATTAAACAAGAGATAGAGAAGATCACAGGAAGTAAAATGGATAATTTTGATTACATGAAATTAAAAAGGTTTTCCATAAACAAACCAATGCAGTCAAAATAAAAAGGAAAACAGGAAACTGGGGGAAAAAATTTTACAAGTTCTCTGATAAAGGACTCATTTTTCAAATTTATAACAGAATTGAGTCAAATTTATGAAAATAAGAATCATTCCCCAAATGATAAACAAAGGATATAAAGAGGCAGTTTTCAGAAGAAATCAAAGCTATCAATAGCCATATTTAAAAAATGCTTTGAGTCATTATTAACTAGAGAAATGCAAATTAAAACAACTCTGAAATACCACTTGACACCCATCAGATTAGCTAATATGACAGAAAAGGAAAATGACAAATGCTGGAGAGGATGTGAGAAAATTGGGAAGATAATGTACTATTGGCAGAGTTGTGAACTGGTTTAATCATTCTGGAGAACAATTGGGAACCATGCCCTTTGACCTAGCAATATCACTACTACGTTTGTATCCAAAGAGATCAAACAAAAGGGGAAAGGACCTATTTGTAGAAAAAATATTTATAGCAGCTCTTTTTGTGGTGGCAAAGCATTGGAAACTGGGAGATCCTCATCAACTGCAGAACAGCTAAACAAGCTGTGCTATATGGCGGTGATGGAATGCTGTTGTGTTATAAGAAATGATGAGTAGGATGGTTTTACAAAAGCCTGGGAAGATTTATATGAACTGATGCAAAGTGAAGTGAGCAGAACCAGGAGAACACTGTACACAGTGACAGCAATATTGCAACGACTTATTGTAAAAGACTTAACTACCTTAATTAATACAATAATCCAAGACAATTCCAAAGGATCCATGATAAAAAATGCTATTCACCTATAGAGGGAAATCTGATGAACGCTGAGTGCAGAATGAAGCATACTTTTTTTTTTTTACTTTATGTTTCTTGCTTCTTACTGTTTGTATTTTGCAACAAGGCTAATACAGAAAAATATTTTATAAGACTTCCCATGTATAATTGATATTCTATTGCTTGCCTTCTCAATGGTTAGGAGTGGTGGGGGACAGAATTTGGAAATCAAAAAAATTTTTTAAATGAGTGTGAAAAATATATAAATGAGGGGCAGCTAGGTGGCACAGTGAACAGACCACTGGCCCTGGAGTCGGGAGGACTTGAGTTCAAATCTGGCCTCAGACACAAAAACTAGCCATGTGACCTTGGACAAGTCACTTAACCCCAATTGCCCTCCAAAAAGATACATATATCTAAATGAAAAGGAAAAGGGGGAAAAAGAAAAAAAGAAATTTCTGTCTGATATTTAACTGAAAATTCTTTCCCTGTAACTTCTACCTGTTGGTCCTAGTTCTAATCAGAAAACAATCTCTCCCTCTCTCCATTTTCTCTTTCTCTTCTTCTGAACTCTTGAATACCCTAAAATCTTTTTTTTTCACAATAATTCATACATAAGGTACTGTGATACAGTAAAGAAGTCCATCAGCATAACTGTGTATTTGTATTACAGAAAGGAAACTTCTGTTTGCCACTGTTTATAAGAAGCCATATAGCTTTTTGCCAGGGTTCAATAAATAGATATAGTGATTGTGACAATTCAAGGCTGAGGAGCCACAGAAGACCTTATATAAGGATGCAGAATTGGGGAGAAAACATAGAAGGCAGAAGAGAATGACAGGATAATAGAAAGTGCCCAGAGGACACCAAGGAATCCAATAATATGCTAGTACTAACTCTATTAATCAGATAACTACATAGCTTCTTTAAAGTTCTATCATGCCAAATGCTGGGCCTTCTCCAGTTGTCCTAATCTATAACTGGTCACCAGATCCAGAAAGCTCTGAAGGAGAAAGTGAGATTGGTGACTTTGCACAGCCATCCCTCACCTAAAACCAATTCACTTGCAAGTCATAGCATCATCTTCCTGATATCACAGTCCTCTTCCTGAATGAAGGACAAACCACAACCTGTGAGTAATCTGAGCTGCCCCACTGGGGACCCACCTGGCCAGTTCCAGTTGACCAACTCCTCTCTTTTCCTCTCTTCTTTTATCATGCCCTTACCTGAGGGGTTCTCTGCCCAAAGGAAGGTAAATTTTGAAGGCTGAAACCTCCCTAGATATCTTGGAGTTGAATGACTAGATTTCTTTCTTAAAGACCATGCTTTAAATGCAAATATACTTTGGTTCTCATTATCTGGCCAACAACAGGTCCCTACACAAGCACCACTTAATGGTTATTGTTTGGGCCCCCAGGATCAGAGCGACTATAAATAGTAACTTTTTCTCTTTTATTGAGAAACCCTAAGGATCTTCCCCTCCCAGTTTGACATTTTTATTAAAAGGGGACATCCCGTGGCTCATTTCTTAGACAGTCCTGATCACTAAATGGCCATTGCCTCAAAGTGAGAACTCAAAAAGACCTTGGCTTAAAAAGCCCCAAGGTCTTCCTCTGTATCCTAGGCCATCTCCCATTGTCCTGATCTATATATCTGGCCATTGGAACCAGATGGCTCTGGAGTAGAAAGTGAGACTGGTAACTTTGCACAGCCCTCCCTCACTTAAAATCAGTTCACTTGCAAATCATGAAATCATCTTCCTGAGGTCATGGTCCTCTTAGAAAACAAAGGACAGGAGGTGGCTAGGTGGCACAGTGAATAGACCACCGGTCCTGGAGTCAGGAGGACTTGAGTTCAAATGTGGCCTCAGACACTTAACACAAAAACTAGCCATGTGACCTTGGGCAAGTCACTTAACCCCAATTATCCTACCTTCCCCCCTCCAAAAAGCCAAAAAAAAAAATTTAAATTAAAAAAAAGGACAAACCACAATCATGCCAAATATTCTCATAATGGTTCATTCAAATAAAGAGACCCTTCATGTTCAAGTGATTTTTCTTGAAAAATCACTGTGAACCCAATGAAATCAGACAACAATCTTCAATATTTTAGTATTGTAATGAGGTAACATATGTCAAGATCTTTGAAAACCTTAAAGCACTGTACAAATGCTAGCAATAATTGTTAAAGGCTGGAACACTGATCTTGAGGTTGAGATGTCCTGACTCTAATCATGTTTCTAACACATAGTGCCTATGTGACCATGGGCAGGTGCTTAATCTCTCTGTATCCAGATGGACAAAAATCACTAAGATTAAAATCACAGGGGAACTGCCAATCTGAAGCAGTGAAGGGGAATTTCTTTGCCTGGATTTACTAAGCCAGCAAAATTCCAAATATAGAGATTTTCACATAGTGTGTATCTCTATTTTAAATGCATCGTATGATTTCCATTATTATTCCATGATTGGTTTTATGGACAGCTCTTTGTGGAGAAACTCTCTATATATTATTATGCCGATGGATAAGCATTAAGAGGGCAAAGTCTGTATCCTCGTCTTCTTAGAATCCCTCACATGGGCTATCAAGTGCTTTGCCCATGTCCATGATGTTCAAAAAAAACTCCTCACCTTCCATGTAAATGTGCCCTTCCCTGCAGTCAATCCGGACCAAAACTCAGAGTTATTTGTAATCTTCCCTCTTCCTCTCTCTCTCTACATCTACTTGCTATAAGTACTGTTGATTTCAAAAACTTATCTGTTGAATCTATCCTCTTGTGTCCACTCAGCCACCAGTGTGGTTTGAGCCCTTATTTGCCTCTCAGACTACTAGAGAAAATCTCCTAACTGCTACTCTCACTGTAGTCCAACCTTCACACAAGCTTCTGAAATAATCCTCCTAATGTGTAAGGGTACTCCATAGGCTGTACTCAATAAATGTTTAACAAATTAATTATCCCTGAAGAAGCCAAATAATACTTGTCATTCCTGGCAAGTCCATCAAATAGCAAGTGGGGATTTGATGGAATGTTTATTTTTACTGCTTTCAAAGCAAAAAAAACATTAATAATTAGCTACTATTAATTAGTGGTAAAGGATTATATTTTATTAGACTGTTGATACAGGGAAAATTATAAGGAAATTAAGATGATTACTAAAAAGGGAGAGTGACATGTTAATTGTAAATTTTGTGAGTAAAATAAAATTTAAGCAGATTAAATAGTTTTTGAAAATTATCTTCAAGGCTGCCCAACCCCTTTCATTTTATAAATACAGAAACTGAGGCCTAATGAGGTTTGGTGATACAATCAAGGTCACACATGTAATAGCTAATGAACTTAGATTTTATCCAAAGTCCTGTGACTTTAAATTTTGTAGACCTTCTATTACTCTACAAACTTCATTGGATTTAGAGCTGAAAGTGATTCAGATATCATTTAATCTAGCCCTCTTATTTTACAGATGAGGAATTAGAGGCCTAGATAATTTGTGATTTGTCTACTGCCACTAAGCTAAAAAGTGGTAGAATTCGGATTTAATCTAACTTCTTTCATTTCTATTATGCCATGCTGTCTCAGATTTTCTACCTTTTTAATTACAAGATCATAGGTCTCAAGACTTCTCTGGTTATATCCTCAACAAAAATGGTAATCGTCCATAAGGACTTTATATTCTAATGATGGTGGGAGAAAGGTGTTGGGATGTGGGGGAAAGGAGATGGATTCAGAGGGAAAGACACCTTCTATGTAAATGTACCCTTCCTTGCAGTCACTCCGGACTCTTTGTTATAAAGAATAGAGAGAAGTTTGTGTTTTTTATAGTGGTTGCCAAAAATTATTTAGAGTGGAGCAGCTAGGTGTCGCAGTGAATAGAGCACTGACCCTGGATTCAGGAGGACCTGAGTTCAAATCCAGCCTCAGACACTAAACACAAAACTAGGCATGTGACCTTGGGCAAGTCACTTAACCCCAATTGCCCCTCCAAAAAGCAAAAAAAAAATATTTAGAGCAATATGCATACTATTTCACTATATTCCATAAACAAAGTACCATGACAGGCACTGGGGACACAAACACACAAAAAAAATTAATGTCTCTGCTCTTAAGGAATTTATTAATACAAATGGTGTATGGAAATAAAGGAGACAAAGTTTGTAATTCCAACCTACGATCTATTGATACTACTCTAAAATGCATTCCCACAGCTGTAGCATAAATTCAAATCCCACCCATAATCCTATGGAACAATATACAGTTGCTCTAAATCTGCTCGTATGATCTCAGATATGTCCAATTATTTTTGTAACTTCATGCAAAAAACTAAAATTAAAATCATATCATGAATCAAAGTGAATCAAAATAAATTTCCCAAACTTTCTGATGCTAAGGAAATGGCACACAAATAGGAGAAGCTCTTAGAATAAAGAGTGGGGATCATCAATACTAGTTGAGTGGTGGGGAGAATGGAACAAATGCCTCCAAAGGGCCCTACTACAAATGGGCTAGACCCTTCATTTGGATCCCCAACAGCTAGAAAGCATCAGGGTTGCCAGAAAATGCTGTTAATTCAACTCTGAACCCTGTCTTCAGAGGCCAATTTATACCAGGAACAGTAATTACATAATTTTCCTAATATAAATGAGATAGGAGATATCTAGACATGAGGCGCCAGAAATTGCAACACATTTCTCAGACCTCCAAGGAAACTCTCCTCTGTGCTATGGGTAAGAGAATCAGGGCAGCATCAGGAAATTGAAAAAAAAAATTCTAGTTCATATTGTTTTTAAAAACCAACTAAATATGTTCACTGATAATATATATATGTACATATGTATAAATATATATGTATATGTATGTGTGTACAATTTTCCTTTCTGGCCAAAATTTCTGAGCAGATCCCTACTCTCTATTCTCAGAAAGGATAGACATTTTGCTCTATTAAGTCCTATTTTATCTTATTTTCTACTTTCTCCTCTTTATTTCTACAATTTCAACTTCCCGTTGGAGACAGCACTAACTCCCAGAGTATTTTGTTAAGTACTCTAAGAATCTCTACTTAAACTGGAAAACAATCAGAAAGATAATGACTATCTCCCAACAAAGCCCTCACTTCCTGGGTATCTGTTATCATCTTAAAATTTAATGTATTCTACTATAGCAAACTTTCAGGTGCTACAAAAAAGAAGGAATGTAGATAGGAAGGAATTACAATATACAGCTGGGGTTTTTAAATTAAAATAATTCAATTCAGTCCTTTAAATAAATATTTGTGAAATAGACTGGAATTAGGTTACATCTGTAAGAATTAGAAGATCTTATGTTAATCCTTTTTAAAATAGAAGAAAAATTTAAAGGTTTCCAATTATTTAATGATAGTCATGATTGTATCTATAATTCATGAATATATACATCATTTGGTTTTCCATGCATATATGTATGTATATGTATATAGACACTCATCTGATCACAAGCAGCCTTATAAAACACACCTATTAATGACTTATTTCATATAGTAGTAATGTTTTGGGTTATGTTGTGTGTTTTTTTTAAATAGCATAAAAATGTCATCTTAATTATAAAAAATGAACTTAATAACATTAACCTTTAAACATGACTAGACATCTGAAAGAAAAAGATTGCTGATCCCAGAGAGATCAATTCTATGTGTGTTTGTGCTGGTATTTTCCTTATTTTAATAAGGTACAGGGGAAAAAACAAAAACATAAGCCTAGTCCCTTTATCAGAATTTTTCTTAGGTGTGTGGGTGGGGGAAAGAAGAAAAAGAATTTTTAAAAAACCTTCATCCTTAGAGCAAAGTGAAAGTCTCTTTATGGAAAGCAGAATGTTAATTTTCACAACAAACATTCAGAAACTTTATACCCTCATTAACTTGTTGTTTCAGCATTTTAAAAAGTCATTATATTTATGGGACTCCTCCTACCTGCCTCTGAAGTTCTGCCAGGTTGTAAGGTAAGGCACCTTCGGCCAACGGTGCTATTCTCTCAATATCTGCCAAAGTCAAACGCCTTCAGGTGAGAACATAGAAAAGAAATAATTGTTAGATTAAACAACAAATATAAACCACTGGAGAAAAAAAAATCTTTACTTACTACAGTTAAAAGAAAATGCACAAAAACAAACAAAACTTTCAACACAAAAAAATGGGGAATTATATCATAAAGGACTTTGCTTTGGAAGAGACTAATGAAGTATATCATAAGTTATCAAGGTTCTGCATATATGGTAATTAAGATTTGCTGAATCAAGTTGAATTTATGTTAGAAATCAACACAAAGAAATTACCATATTACACACGTTATTATTGCAAGAGTCTATTTTGCCAATCACTTAAAATAGGTATTAAATTTATGGTCCCTTGCCCACGTAGCCCAAAACTTCTGAGTGTTATCTAAACCAGATTAAATGTAATCAGGAAATATTTAACAAAAGAAAAAAACACAGTACAGTATAGATAATATTAATTTGTGATTTTCTAAATCAATGTTAGGCTCAAGTTTCTAATTAAGTTTGACAGTACTGACTTAGAAGACCCTTTCAAATCACGTTTTGAGAACTACCATTTGTTGTCCTCAAGGTATCTTAAAACATTATACTCACAAAAACAAGTTTGCAGCAGTTTTGTCATCCATAGAGCAGAAAGATAAATTACATTTATGCAGATGAAAAAGAAGACTGAGCATTACTAATGGGGAAAAGACTTTAGAGATACTCAAGCCCATTTTATAGCTAAGAAAGCTTAGATTCAGAACCTTTAAATGACTTGTCCAGGGTCACAATGACAGATGATGACAAAGGCTGAACTAAAAAACCCACATCTCATAACCTCCAGATCAGAATTCTTTCCACTGCATGCTAATAAATAAATAGTAATTATCTAAATCTCTTTCCTGACCATTCTTTCCTTCTGAGGCAACAGATTACATATATACACTAATCTCAGGAGAGAATTCATGTTATTCCACAGTTCCCAACATTAGGAACTACTTTTTATACTGAGTTTCCAAAAATAAACCTAATTAGATTATCTTTGGGATAAGAGAATTCTGGCTGATTAAAAGATTCCAAGCTCACTTAATTTTAGTGGCTTTTCTAATGAGAATTAACATATGCAATAGTTCTGTGGAGAAAGAGCTACTAGGTATGAGCAAGAGAGATCCACTTTCAAAAGTTAAGAGTATTTTAATAGGATATACTTTCTTTATCCTGCTGAGAGCTGAATCCATTTTACTTTTAAATCCTTTGGTGCCTTGATAAGTTACACAACATTACTGTAGTTTGGATTCTGTTGCATGTAAAATATTGTCTGCCTCAACCCCAAAATGAGCTAATGTTTCATAGGGCCTCTGAGAGAGCAAGGAGGTGTTTTCAAAGTACACATGACCACTTATCACAGAAGATTCACTCTTCTTTGAATAAGGGTCAACTTCCATGATACCTTATTCATAACACCTTCTAATAGTAAATCAATAATACTTTCTTCCTTTCTTTCTTCAGAACATGACTAGACCCCAGGGGTTCCAGTCCCAACTCCACTTCTTCCTTGTTCTTCATCCCCTAAGGGATGTGCAGTCTTAGAAAAGAAGACCCAGTCTATCAGAATAGAGCCCATGTTTTTCTCTGTCTTTATGGATGCTTGGACATCTTTGGTACTTAAGAGAAGCAGACAATTAAATCTTTGATCCTGCTCACCCCAACCCAAGTTGTTTACATTTACATAAGACATACAACCAACATCTACATGGAGTTTTAAAACTGTTGCCTTACAAACTAAAATATCCTATCATTAGAATAGTTACCCAGTAGCATTGTACAAGTCTGCAAGCTGGTATAGAATATCAATTTCCAGTGGTGTAACTTGTCCATATCTTATCGCATTTTGAGCAAATTCCTCTGTGAGGAGAACAAGAGAAACAGTCTTTAAATTTGCAAAACACATACCAAACTCTTACTTTAAATTAATGCAGTCTGGAAGCTAAGGGTATATTGGACTTTGAACAACAATAACCAAAACTACCAACACTATACCTGAATTTAAACATTTATACACACATACACACAGAGAAAAACATATTCTTATCATCCTCAAATATTCCTAGAATTGATGGAGTTATGTAGATTGGAGCATCCTTTTTTTTTCTTTCTTTATTATTCTTGGTTTTTTGGTCTGTTTTCTTTTGCAACATGACTAATACAGAAATGTTTTGCATGACTGCACATGTACAATCTATATAAAATTGCTTGCAATCTCAAAGAAGGGTGAGGGGAAGGAGGAAGGGAAAGAATATGGAATTTAAATTTTTTAAAAGAAGAATATTAAAAAATCTTTGCTTACATGTAATTGAGAAAAATAAAAGTTAAATCAAACATTCCTAGAGCATTTTGGATACTTCCTTTGCCCCTCACCACTTCCTACCTTTTATTATATTTATCTGTGCATGGATTCTTCTTGGAATCCCTAGCTTCTTTCAAGGCCCAACTCAGATAACACGTGAGGCCATATACTTTCCCTCCACCATGAAATAACTTCCTTCTGTATGTACAAGTTGTATGCCCCAGTAGAATGTCAACTCCCTGAGGAAGGACTCTTTAATTGTTGTCTTTATATCCCCTGTGCTTAGCCCAGTGGGCACCAAATAAATACGTATTGAATTACATATGTCACGGCCACAACTTCCTCCCCAGTAGAATGTAAGTTACACAGGGGCTGGGACTATTTGCTTTCATCTTTGTTTCCCAAATGCCTAGTCCATAACAGATACTTAATAAGTGTCTGCTGAACTAAAAGACCCAAATATCTATTAAAGAATTACCAAATTATCACAAATGTAAAAAATTTTACCATGGTGGGTTATCGAAGGTGAACAGCATCAACGTAGAATTCTTTCTTTAGTATGCTCTTTGGCTTCAAGAGTCACAGGTGAAAATAACTAGCTCTTTTCCACTCATCTAAGTCTCCCTAACACAATTCACTGAAAAGGAATTACCTTCCTAAGGCGCCACCATGACTGTTTCAAATTCTTAGTTCCATCCACAGACCTGACACTTCAGTTCAAATATTTTTCTCTGGCAGCATCATTGCCCTGCTTCACAGCTTAACCCAAGGTTCCTTTTAGAGCCTGCTGGCTCCTTTCCTCCATTCCTCACTATTACCATTTCATTAAATCCCACTGAATTTCTGGAGATGCACGTGGGTTAGGTGGGACATGCAGTTCACCTGGGAGAGCACAGATTCTCCCAAACCTAAAATTAGGATAGTAAACTTAAGCCATTTTCCATGGAAGACTAAATGGAAAACATAAAGACAACAACAACAACAAAAACCCAACAAAACTTACCCTTTGTGACTTCAACATCCTTCCTTGTGCCAGCTAGAGTGCTGTATATCTTACGAACAAGTTCCATGTTATTCAGTAAGGAGTTAAATGCATTGAAGTAGGAGAAGCTAACCTGGTGGGCAATACTTCCACCAGCCGCCTAGAAATGAAATGACATAAAAAAAAAGAATGCATTTTCATCCGACTTGGCCTTTGCTTGAAATTGATCCAAAGCACTCGTCATCCTACAGAAAAGAACCAATCCATAAGTATAAGGAATGTGTCATGCTTTAAAAAAGGGGGGTGAGGGGAGGGAGGTTCCTCTTACCCTAAGGGGAAGCCCAGAAAAAAAGCAACATTAGCAGCTGGACTTCGTGGTTCATTTTTAAGGTCAGAACTACCAAATACAATTCACAATCTGGTAAAATCATTTCTGTTAAACATTTCTTGGCTAGCACTCATCTACAGAACTACTTGTCTGCTCTGGTCCGACTAAACCCCAGTCTGTTGACCTTCAGGAAACAATCTAAGTAGCATCTTATAAAACGGTTTTCTTCATAATGACACATTTTTCAAGATTTTAAGGCTTTTTAAACAACATTATCCTACTTAAAAAAAAAAGACTATTGCTATAATTTTATCTTAACATCTTAATTATTCACTTAGGTCCTGACACACAGAATAGGATTTAGAACTGGAACAGACTCAAACACATGCCATACTTTCCTGCTCTGGAGTGGGGGAGAGAAACTGTTTCTGTCATTCTAACCACCATTCGAAGCTCAGCTCAAAAGCCCAATATCCCCTCTCTTGTTCCTCACCCTTCTTTCTACTTAGAACTCATGTATCACCTTGTTAGTATTATATTTTGTTTTGTTATTTATGTCTCTTCTACTAAAAGCTTCCTAATTTTATGGACAAGGAAACTGAAGACAAGGAGAGATTAAAATGACCTGCCCCAGGTTATACAAGTAAGTAACAAGCAGAACCAGGATTCAAACTCAGAGGCTCTGACCTCAAATTCACTGTTCTTTCTCCTGCTATAAGTACATTAATGATACTATTAAGTATAGTTACAAATATTTTTTAATTGGCAGAGAGAAATATTTGGCCATATTTTCTACCTGAGCTCTATAGAGAACCACAATATGCCCTCTGGACTCAGAGAAGGAAAAACCTTCACTGTTCTTGCTGGGTAAGGAGATGATTTAACCTAAACCTACCTACATAAACCCACTTCAGGTTTATAAAAGCCTGAATTACAAAATGGATGTAAACCAAGATTGTCTGTTTTTTGGAGAAAATATTCAAAATTCAAATGGTTGCAAAGCCATTAGGATGATTGTTTTGATCCCAAAAATTATCGGTATAGAGAAAAAAGCACAGATAACTGCAACACAAGTGTCTCCCCGCCTTATCCAAAAGGGCCCCCGGACCCAAATTGGAGGCCAACTCTTCAACCTAAGTTGAGTCACCAGATATATACCAAAAGGATGTAAATGACTTAGATCCAAGGGGAACTGGGTGACAAGGGCCAGTAGCTTTCAATCTCTGGATCTCAAAGAGTTCTAATTCACAACCAAGTTGGAAGTTAAAAGAACTGCTTACTGAAAGTGTTTCTTTACCCCAAAGAATCAAATCCTTCCCTTGGGGCCTTCCCCTCCCCCTCTTTTCTTTGTTTTGGGGGACAGGGGAGGGGATGATGTAGAATATGTAAGAAGTGACATGTATCTTGTTAAAATTCACTGGAGAAAAAGAACAGGAGTTGATCTTTCTACCCCAGTGTAAAGTAAAGATAATGACCTTCAGCTGAAACAACAAAAGGGCTCACTGGCCTCTCTCCATGTAAAACAAGCAGTGATCAAAAACGTACACATATGTATAAGGCATGCACAAGAAAATAGACAAGTGAGGGAGGGTCACTTCAGAGGAAGTGCCTGAAAATCTAACATGTTCAGCTACTTGCAATTTAGGTGAAAATGGTCTAAATCTATTTCTGCATTTAAACCAGACTTGGGGAAAACTTGATCCATGAATAATTCAACTGGCTATTTTTCAGAGCTTGGTAGTTTAACAGAATAATGAGCAATGTCTAGACCATAGATGGGCACTGGGTGCCATTTTTGGCATACCAAATAGCTAAATGGCACATAGAGGGAATGGACAAGGGTAAGAGGTGTGGGCCAATTCCAAGCAGCTGCCTACATTAATGTAGGCTTTCCTAACTCAATACATCTTCTGCTGTTAGCACAAAGGCAATATGAAGGTAAACAGGAGACATGATGTCCCTACACTAGCAAACACTGGAAACAGAGCTGCAACATTTGGGCCACAATAAGTCTAGTGAAGTAGTGGAGGCCAAAGGAAAGGCAGAAGTAAGGAATATGGTCCACTGAGAAAAATAATCTACAGCTATATATGCTTCTCCCAAACCAAGAGCTGCAACAGGAAATGAAGTTTTAGAAGTTCATATTATCTTATCACCTCTTACATAGATTCTTAAAATAAGCCTAACTAGCCAATTCTAAGTCAATTTTCCATTTTATGTCATTCTACATAGTGTTGCCAGATCATTTTTTAATGCTTCTCTCTGACCAATCATTCACTATTCAAAAAACACTAATGTTTCTCCACTGTCCACTACACTGAGATCAAATTGAACTATTCACTATCCCCCAAACTTTCCTACTCTGAAGTCTTTGTTCATATCATTCATTCAACTCTATCCACCATTTAAGATTCAGCTCAAATGCCCAATACTACCACTCTAATTCCCTTCTCTGTCCTTAGAACTCATGTATCACCTTGTTTGTATTATATTTTATTTTGTTATGTGTGTATCTACCTTATCTCTCCTACTGGATAAGCTCCCTGGGGACAAGGGACCACATTTTATTTATCTTTGCAAATATGAAATAAGGAACAAGACTTTGCTCACAATAAGCACTTAACAGATATTTGGTAATTGTATGAAAGAGAAAGAGGAAAAAAGAGTGAGAGCAAAATGTTAGGTTTAAATAGAGTCCCTGTAGCTGAAACAACTTTACTGGCAATGCAGAAAGTACATCTCTGCTGTTTAACAAGCTGCTCTCTGTAAGAAGAACTTAAGTGAATAGGGTTTAGGTGGCTTGAGGCAAGAGAATGCAGGATCTAAAGGCAGTGACTTTATAAGGGATTTAAAGAAGCAGAGTTGAGTGCTACTCAGAGTCATGTAATGTCTACAAATAAATTTATATGGGGCTTGGAGAGCAAAAATATTCAAAGTATTTCATTCAATCTAATAAACGTCATTAAGCATCTACTATGTGGTAGGTACTGTGTAAGCACTGGGGACACAATTAATAAAAAGACAGTCTCTGCCCTCAAGGAGCTTATAATCTAGAGATGGAGGGATCTAGTAGCAAGAAGGCTCTAATTCATCTTCTTTTATTTCCCAATTAAAGGGTATGTTTGTCAACACTGGAACAACACGCTTCCATAAAGCATGGAATATACATATACATATGTATGTATATATGTATGGATATATATGTATGGATGTATACATACACATACATACATATATATACACACACGTATATCTTAAATATGTGTGTGTATATACACACACACACACACACACACACATATATATCCATCCCCTATATCCATGAAAATAACACACAATTCATTATTTAGGCATTATCCACTGCTCTACACACACAAGCCTTAATTCCCATGTAAGGAAATCTGGGCTTCAGGGACTTAGATGGTCTAGGCCATTCTTGGAAATCACACTATTCATCAGAATACCTGGGATAGAGGCAAAGAATTAAGAATTAAGATGAGGAAACAGTCCCTTGAACTATATTTCCATCCTGAGAAAATCAAAGTACTTGCTTTTTACTTACTGAAACCAAGTTTTCCTCCACAAAAGGAGTAAGCATGTGGGACCGAATAGTAACCATAATGTCACTGAAATCTAGTCCAGTGATCACTCCACTTTTGCTTTTATCTTTCAGGGCAAAGGCTTGCCTTGCATGTTCCAGCTGCAGCTCCTATAAGAAATAATTAGAAACAGAACATTAAATTGGCCTTAAAGTACATGTCATTAGCATATGTTGCAGGAGAAAAGGGAGTTTCATTCCAGACACAAGCCGACAACAGAAATGAACAATGAACAGCACTGTATTTACAACAAAGCTTTTGATTTTTTTCTTCCTAAGAGGCAAGATTTCTTGCAAATGGACTACATATTTTTAAAAATGCTCTCCATACTATTCCAGAGGAGAAATGATGAATCAGAGCAATGCAACATAGAAAAAGAAGGAAAAAAATTAGAAGAACCTTCAGATTTTACTTGAAAAGTAGCATTCAACACTGAAAATAAACTGAGTATGTTTTCAGCTCTTTATTTCATCTTTAAAATTATGTTGTAATTCATTCTCTCCTGCTTGGAAGTATCCTTGTCATCCACAAGTACTTCTTGAAATAGTGGTTTAGGTTCATTTGTGGCTTTCCAGTGTTAAATGTTGCAATCAAAGCCTCTCTCCCTCTCGCTAAATGAATTAGAGGTAATTTCTCAAACAATTTTTATTTCAAATGAACTCAATGAGAAAAGCCAGCAACTAGTTACTTTAATCTTTAGAACTTCAGACTTAAAAACTGTCTGAAAAATTTTATCTCTCATATTTATCTGTAATTTTGTTTTGCTTGAGTCATAAATGATAGTGTAATAACCAGTAATTTTTCTGAACTTTTCTACAGCCAAACTTTCTAACAAATCAGTAGTATTACAAATAAAGATCTGTCCACCAATAATGCCCTGGGTATTATACAAAATTTAGGTGATTCCTTCCTTTTTTGGCCTACAATACGATCCATAGGAACTAGGACAATAGAATAATAGTGAAATTCGGTGTTGTTTGCATGAAATTGAATGGAAATACCTAAACATGTATGCATTGCATTAAATACAAAAATAATATTGTACTTTTCATTAGTAACGTTTCTATAAACATAACAAACTGTTACTGAGAAGAGTCCTTTGCAAACCTCAAGCATCATGTGAATATATGCTATTATCATATTTCTTAACAATAATAACAACTACCACCAATTTTGGATGGATGGAGGTACTTAAAGTAGATCTTTACAGAAATCTCACTCTTATTACTAATTTATTTCTCATTTTCTTTCTATTACTCCCAAGAATTTACTATCTTCCTAGCTATTCAAGCCATTAAGTTGGGAGTGATAGTTCAGAATGCTGAAATTTGTCCCCAGACATTCCTTTAAAAAAGAATCTGATCTATTTGTAAAGACTTAGAAAAAAAATTTCAACATTAAGGCATGTTTGGATTTGCTTGTCATCTGCAAAACAGCATTTAGTGCAGGAAACTGAAAACCCAAACAATAAGCCATATGGACTCGTTGCAAATGACAGTACAGAATAAACCACCTGCATGCGTTTGCAGTCTTCACTTCCCCCACCCTACTCCAGTCATTCCCCCCAACAGCCTCTAGAAAATGAAGGAGTCTTAGCCGACACTTGGTCCTACTGCATGGCTGAAAGAAAGCATTTGCTGTGAAGCACGAGAACAGTATACACAATGACTACAATTATGTAAATGGAAATAACATGAAAAGGCAGCTGAACTCGGATGAATTAAAATGAACAATCTTGATTTCAGAGAAGAGAAAGGAAACCCACATCTCTCCTCTTGTTAAAAGGCAGAAGACTACAGGTTCAGAATATTACATACACCTTTCCACAAGGATGCTTTATTAGTTGATCTGGCTTAACTAGATTCAACGGAGCAGCTATATTAGGAAACTGAATGACAACAAAAGTCATCAACATGCTATATTTTATAAAGCGTTGCTATGAGAACATTTTGGAAAACTCAGAGAAAATCAAGGTAAAACCTACAACTAACACTTTAAAATGCCAGGAGTTAACATGTATCTATTGCATAAAGTGGGCATGAGTGACCCTTGACAATTCCTGACCATTTACACCTTTCACAGTATCTTTTGCTCTCCTTTTTAAAAATTCTTTCTCCACCCCATCAACCCCCACCAATTCTCAGTGCCTGTGCTTTACAAGGGCAATTTGAATTTGGTCAAAGGTCTACACTTGAGGACCCAGAGAGCCACATGGTCTCGAGGGCACTCTTGCTTTAGGACTTCATGGGACAGTCAGTGGCAAATATATCAAAGACTTTGGAGTTAGAGAAATTTATTAAACATCTAATTAAAAAGGGGCTTTTAAATGGTCGAAAATATTCAGATCCATTTCTTCGATAGATACTGTCAATGAGGAAATGGGAATCATCAGGACTATACTACAAAACAACCCCACAACCTAACCTTAAAAAAGAAAAATGTGCCTCTCCCAAACCTGCAGGAAGCAGAAAGGGGAGAGGTTTGGGCAAATAGTAGCAGACTTTGAGGTATTCACCCGCCTCCTTTGTTGAGGAAACAGACTAGAAAAGAAAAGAGAGGTGGCAGAGAACTCTATAAACACTGAAACCAGTATTGGGAGTTGAGGGTAATGGTTGCTAGAGGTAGAGGAAGGGAAGTTAAAAGCATAGGAAAAAACAGGATTGCTGTTATAGGTAGCTTTTGGTGATGGTGGCAGTCGTGGAGGAGGACTGGAAGATGTCCACCTGGGGTGGTTTGGCCTTAGTGTGTTATCAAAATCCATTATCTTTCATCTTTTACTGCCGGTATAGCATAACCTCTTACACAGGTATGCCCAAGAGAATAGAGAAGACCTGAGAAAGTGCTACCAAGTGGAGCTTCTGGAGAGCAATCTGGAACTATGCCCAAAGGGCTATAAATAAGTGCATACCCTTTGACCCAGCAATACCACTTCTAGGGTTCTATCCCAAAGAGATCAGAGAAGTACGAAGAGGACCCGTATGTACAAAAGTATTTATAGCAGCTCTTTTTGCGGTGGCAAAAAATTGGAAAACAAGGGGATGCCCATCAATTGGGGAATGGCTGAACAAGTTGTGGTATATGAATGTAATGGAATACTACTGTGCTATAAGAAATGAGGAGCAGATGGACTTCATAAAAACCTGGAGAAACTTATATAAACTGATGCTGAGCGAGAAGAGCAGAACCAGGAGAAATTTGTATACTATCACAGACACAACATATATGTGACAACTAACTTCAATAGACTGGGCTGCTCTCAGCAATATGAGGTTTGTAGGACAACTCCAAAAGACTCATGGATTGAAGGAGATATCCACATCCAAGAGAAAGAGATGCAGAGTCTGAGTGCAGATTGAAACAAACTACTTGCTCTGTTTCTTTTCCCTGTTTTGTTTTGTTTCCTCTTTCCCACTGATCATTCCATCAGTTACAATCCTTCTTTACAACCTGACTAATTATTAATGGGAAGATATTTGTAGCTCCTGTATCCAAGTGCATGCCGCCATGATGGGGGGAGGGAAATCTGAAACTCAAGGGACTGTGGAACTGAATATTGTAAATGAAAAGTAAATAAACCAATTTAATTTTAAAAAAAAGAAGGAAGTGCTATGAAGGTCACAGTTGTCATAGACCATCTCCTTAGTATCTATTATACCTCAAGATCTTCACTATGTAAGACTCTCCCCAGGTGTAAATACAGTTGAGGAGGAACACAACACATTGATAATGTTACACAGGTAACCAGATTTCCCACAGGTGCACTGCCTTACTACAAAGGTTTCACTTGGCAGTATGATTCTTCCTGATATTAACATTGTCAGTTCTGTGGTATAAGGGCCAACTTAGGAACATTAGGCCAGAAATTGAGATAGCTGTTTTTTAATTAGTCAGCTAAAGGCAATGTCAGAGGGGTAAGAGGGGAGAATGCTCCTGTCAGGATTACTGACAACAGCTGCCACCTTCCTGCCTCACAGATTCATTGGCTTACTTACTGATTGTGATAATATCATGGCCCCTCTTTCCCCACCCCCAGACTCCTTGCTAAAACACTCAATTTCATCACCTCTCCCAGGCTTTCAGGCCCAGGCTTTAGCAAGAGTATTGATAGCAACAGAGAATCCTCAGAGTGGGTAAGTGAATTGACTGCAGTCACACAGCTGCTGCCATGACAATCTAGTGACGAGTATTCCTTTAGTTTTGTGGTGGCATCAGAGCTATGGAGTCTATTTAAAAGCCAGATGAAAGGCTGTCACAGGTCTGATCTCATGGAGTCCACCAGCTCAGGAATGTAGGTGTCCCTCATTTGATTTTTTTAAAAACAGTAGCAGACATGTAGAAATAACACTTTGAGTTTTACAAAACTTTTTACATACATCATCTCATTTGATCTTTCCAACCAAAAAACCACTGTTCAAAAAGGCACGTCCCTCAAATATGAGGAAAAAGGAAGAAAAAAAATCAGTTGGGTTTACAGATGATATAATGGTTGGGAGAGTGAGAATAAGAAAAGGAAATCATTCATTCTTACTAAAAAATAGAACAAAAGCAAAATTGAAAGCCTAAGTGTATTGTGAAAGTGAATCTTGGAATGATCTTAGTACAGAATAAGAAATATTCTATCAGCTCTAGTTATAAAAGGAAATAGCTCACCTGGAGGAACTGAGTAAATTCTGTGTAGTTAAGATGTTTCTTCCTGTTATGCCCAAAATGCAGACGAATAAATTCACAGTCCCAGTTGAAGGGTATATGATGATGAACAATTGTCTGTCCAAAAATTTCTTTGACATTTTCTTGGGAGGGAAAAAAAGTCAATTACATTGAGAATAAACAATAAAATCCACCATAATGTTCCTACAGAAGAAAATCAAGAGAAGTTTTAAAAGTCAATATCATCCGCTTCTATTAAGATTAACTGCAAACTTTTTTTGTCCTCTCAGAAACATGCACAGGAACACAATTGCTGCAGAATATAATTTTACACTTAAGATTGTGTACTATTACATGTAAGGCCACAAGATTCTTAATTTCTCTTGATTTAATTTTAATTAGGAAGAGATTTATATCTTGCACACTAAATGGCTGCTACTTTGCATTCAGGTATAAAATCAATAGTGTTTTCCCCGTTCCTCAAGGAGTCGAATTAAGCCCTTTATCAGAGGCATGAATACCTAAATTACAGTATAATGCAATATTTGTCATACTAAGTATGGTTTGATTGAGGCTTGATTATTACATTCACACTAGCCTGAATATGTCTATTGAAGATAGGTATGAGGAATGCCACCAAAAGCATATCATTAGCTCAGCAGCAAGCACCTTATTAAAAGCTTCTGATATTGTCAAAAAAAAAAAAATATGGCCTTGACACAAAGCTTCAAAACTCCCATAAAAAGCCATGATTATTAGTCTCAATTATTAAAATGTTTTAAGATAAGTGAAATTAGTGATTCACTTTTAAATAAAGAAGGACTAAACACAGAACAGTTACTCTTAGACAGGAACCAATCAAGCTGTGTACCGTACAACGAAAACCCTTAAGTCTACTCTGATGGCCTGTCTTCATGCACTAAAAAATGTCATTAACTTTCTTACACAGTTCAACATTTCCAATAAAAGTCAATTCACAATTGACAGATACTTTAATGAGAATAGACTGGGTATCCTAATTTAGAAACTAACGCCCCCAAAAGCAATCATTAACAAGGCTTAGAAAGCAGGAAGCCTGTTTTACTGACATCTTAAGAACCAAAATTATTTCTAAATTTAAGTCAATTTTATTGTGAAAGGCTGGTACTACTACCAATAACTACCTATCGTAATGAAGAATCATCAAATACAGACCTCTTTTTATTTCCTCAGCCAACTTATACTGTTTCCGGCTCACCCCAAAAACCTTCGCTGACTCAACTAAGATGATCTTCGGGTTTGTTGATGGCTGTACAGCCTGCCTTCAGTGTATACCTTGAATACCTCCGCTTTCCTGATTAAAGCAGAAGAGTTACTAATAGAATCCTGAACTGGAAATCCTCTTGGTTTTGACTTAATAGAACCAGTCTTGAACTAAGTCATAGCAATTACCAAAGTTGGAAGAGAGCATTGGATGTCGCTGGGGAGATGGGATTCTTTCTCTCTCTCTCTCTCTCTCTCTTTCTCTTTATCTAATGGAGCACAACATTCATTTCTTGCCCTAACAGTTTGCAAGATATTGATTTCTAAAAATTATATCACATGGGTTTTCATCTCCCTTAATCATGAATAGGGTTACAATCTCCAAAAGCAAAGTCTAAACCCAAGAGTAACTTGGAACCCTAGCCTCTAACATAAAAAAGATTGTCCTGAAATCTCTAGAACTCTACTAAATTTCTACTTCAAAGCACATCATAACTCAACTAGTGAAGTTAAATAAAATTAAAAGACCTCTTGCAAACCATGAGGGTTAGAAATAGTTTAGCAGATCAAAACAAAAGCTATCAGGGCCAGTGGAACCTCCAATAGGATTAGTTCCGTCCTCATGATTAATTTATTTTGATGTCTGAAAACAAATGTTCTGGAGTAAAGAACATGAAGGAATTGATGAGGAACAAAAAGGGCTGCTGTTAAATGATTAAGCGACAAAATATTAAGATGAATTATTATATAACCAAAGAATCTAAATGGGGAAATTTTAAAGAAGCAATTTCCAGAAACCTCAATTGCTGGTTTATAAAGTGTGTATTTGCTACCTACACTTAATTTTAATTGAAATGTGGGATAGAGCAGACCCTCTTTTATATAACTACACATTTTGGACTCTCAGAGGAGAAAGTGGATATTAAAGAGGTAAGTTGGCGGTCATGGATACAGAAAGCTATCAATTCAAGAAATTCAAATGAAGTAGTAAAATAAATTTGATTTATTCCCCTCCCCAAAGATATAATTTATGAGGCAGAATTTCAACTTCAATGGAGACTTAAAAATTAATTGTAGGCAGGAGAAAGCTAATTAGAAAGTGCTGGGTAATTAGAAATACTATTCTTACAAACTCTGCAGCTATTGCTAGCAAATTCTTAAAATGTCTTTAAAATAGAATATACTAACTATATTTGAAAGTGAGGCTTTGATAACACAAAACAACCTAGTTCAACACTTTCACCTTTGGAGAGCTCTCATAGTTGTTTCCAGATATAGGAAATGTCATTTATCATGGGTTTTGTTTGACTGCTTCCTACTTCTCCCAGGCAAGTTATAACTTTTAGTGCTCAGTATGAGGTTCTACTATGCTCATCAGTGTAGAATGTGGTCTGTCAACCAACCCAAAGATCTTTTAAATATTTGTCTTTGACCTGCTTATAGTATTCAATGATTGTTGCTGGAGCTGGGTAACAATTTTTTACCTGCTTGGGCACTTAAGAGATTTTTCTTTTTCCTGACCAATTTTTTCCCTACTCATATTTCCTAATACATGCTTAATATAAGATTGATTAAAGCTACACCACAGAATTAATTAGTGGATTGTGAATCATTTATCTGATTGGTAGCTTAAAAGTCCAATTCTTATTCATCACTTAGCCATTACTAAGATCCTCTTATAAAAACCATACAAAGGCTCCAGAATTGGGGAATAATTCACAGAAGGCAGCATTTGAGTGTGTGTGTCTCCCCCCTTTCTTTTCTTCACTGGATTACACTCCTGTGATGCATCATCTCAAGCAGCTGGCTTTCTTCTTATCTTATCCAGTTTTATTAGGTCCTGTGTGGCATGAAAGGGAACACCAATAATCTTAAATACACCCAATGCAACTGACTAAAAGAGCACAGCAAGGTTTTTCCAAGAGAGAATCCCGTCTTTCCAGGGGCAAACAAGAATCTAAGTGGTCACTACCTGTAGTGTTGTTTTAAGTGACCATAGTTCTGGACTAAGTGTAAGTGATATGATGATCAACATCCCATGATTAAGTCATGAAGACCATGAGTTGAAATAGTGGGTTGTTGCTGTTGTCTTTTTAATAAGACTGACACTGTTAATAGGAGCAGGAATCAATATAAATAAGCAGGAAAGAGAAATGCTCAAACTTTCTGACACAACACTAGCAATAAACCAACCTCTCACTTTCTGCAGAATTTGGCTTATGAAATACTATTTATAATTTCCTTTGATTTGGACAATTGAGCCAAACACACAAGTGAGATAGAACAATGCTCTCTCTGATGGTATGAGAGGCAGCATTGATTTGGCAGGAGGGGAAAAGGGTAGAGACCAGGAAAAACTGTGTTTTGGAGAAAATTTCCACAGGCAGAGCATTAGTGATTTGAGCTGTGTTAGTCATGTATGACTAATGCAATATTTGATTACATGATAAAGTATATTATAGAACATATGATATAAATGTGTTTTAATGGTGGTTTCCAATTTCCCCATCAGCCCAACTGCTATCCCCCATATCATCCACCCTCATCCCACCCCTTTTTCCTTACAGGAGCCTCATACTAATCTTGTTCACCTTTCTGCAGTACAAAATTACCTCTGACCGGGGCTGGCACTCTTCTCCAAGACTGCCACCATGCCTGCTCCATGAATGAGCCTGGAAGGAGCTGCTGTACCAACGCTGTGGCCAGAGAACTCCTCCTGTAGGTATACAAGCCATCAGCCCTGTGACACAACCCACCTACCATCAGCCCAAAGAACGAGATGTCCGAGGTCATGTTTATTCCAAAGATTCCAGCCCAGGAGCCATGGCTATGAGATTATAGGCTAGAGACCAAACAGTTTTTTTTTTTACTTTCAGGGAAAAAAAGTATATACACACACACATATACACACATGTGTATATATGTATTATCTGAGTAGCTGAGTTCCACCTTGAGCATCTTAAAAAGGCCTTTTGAGAACTTCCACATATGTAAGAATATATAGAAAATCCTTGGATACAACTAGAAAAAAAGAAATGGTAAGACTTACGGAAGTAGATTTTCAGGAATTTAATGAGTTAGGAAAAAGAGGCTGGTGGGGCAGGAACCTAGAATTTATAGAGGCAGAAAGACATAGCACTAGCCTGAGGGATCAGATACCCGAATTCTACTTCCAAGGACATCATTAGTTCAGCTAAAACAGATCACTACCACCTTCTGTGTCTCCATGGGTGAGGGAAGCAGAAGAGACATTTGAAATTGCCCATTACCTACCTTAAGGAGAAAATGATGTGAGGATTTGTCAATGACAGCAAAGCATTCTCAACTCTAACCAATCTTTGTGCCATTTCACCTCTTGAGATAATGCATCTGTCACTGTAGACCAGATGCTTCAACAAGTACGCATGTTTTATCATAAAACAACATTAGAGGAAAATAATACCAGATCCTCCTTTGCCTCAAATTTCAAGCTACTATAGGACCAAGCTTTGAAGATTATATATGGCCCACTCAGGAATGGTTAAAGGCCACCAAGAAGAAATTCTACATCTTTCTTTGAATGGTGTCATAGGTATGCTCAGCTGGTACTCCAAAAGAAAGACATTTCATCATATCACACTCTTTGCTTTTTCTCACGTTTAGTCAGTGACTCAATTCCTGTCAGAACTACATATTCTTCCAGGTCAGAATTTCTGGTTCTACTCATTAGAGGTGTAGCTGCTGAGTTATATATGCTGCATCCTACCAGACCATTTATGGAAACTGCAATTACAATAGTTATCTGCCTCATCTGCCTCACTCAGGTCTTCTCACTGGGGAAAAAGGCAAAGCTTTCTAGCCAGGCAGAAGTAAAAAAGAAAACTCAAAATTGTATTTTAAACTACCGTACCCTAAACCACAAAGTGATGACCAAATAGAACCCCTCTTTCTAGAGAGTGCTACTTTCAGGGGAGAGGATGTTTTCTTCAAAAGAGATTATTTGTAGACTTCTCTCAAAAAGAGTATTTTCAAATAACTAAAATTCTCCAAAAATTTCCTGCATAAACCCCCCAGCTCTTTGGAATTAAAATATTTTTCTGTGGATAAAAATTTATAGAGAGAATGTAGCACTTTCAAAATGTCTTGCATTCACCTCATTAGTAAATAGGTAGGACTTTGGTTACTGTTGAGGCGATACACATTTTGGCTAAATCCATTATTGATAACTATTGCACCATATAGCATAATTGCTAATCCCGGGTATGTCAGTCAATTGTATTGAGCAGAAGTAGATAGTTTTGATGTGAGTTATACAACAAACTGTCATGCATTGCCTAGCAAACTCAGTGAGCAAGCGCTCAGCCTACTAGAAGGATAGGAATTATAAAAGCCATCAAGCAGTTATACATAGCTTGCAATGTTAGAAGTTTTGCTGAGGGTACATATCAAGGAGAAACAATGAAATCATTACCACATTCACACATCACATTCACACTTAAGAAGTCCATGGAGTCTCGTGCTACTCGAGGAAATAGTCAGAAATGGACTACGAAGACTTCTTTGTAAGGCCTCTCCCCCAAAGGTGGGCACCTCTAGCAATGCAAGTACACCCCCCCCCAAGTACTATACAGAGCCAGACCCCACTAAATGGGCAGTGATAAAAGTATGGATTGTGTTGTGAGTTTTTTTTTAAATAACTCAGTATTTTGGCTCAAAAGTATGGTATATCAAATAAGAACAAAGGCTATAAAAAGCTAATACAGCTTAGCCATCTCTATGTGATATATATACAAACACAACTATTTATACGTATACTGGCCAAGGTACATATGTCTTACATGCACAATAATTAGATTTATGTATTAAAGCAGATCTATTTTTTTTAAGAATACAGATAGATGAAAACCAAGTGCTTAAGTATATTTAAGTAATGCAATCATTATCAAGGTGAGGTACCAAGGACCAAAGAGTTTCTCCTATTCTATTCTAATCTTCACTCTCCCTTTCTACCTCTGACCTATATCCTCTATCTCTCCCACAAATAAAAAAGAAAGAGAGAGAAATAAGCTGTATGAGCAAGTGCCAATTTATAAAATTGACTGTGTGAATTGTGGTAGGATTCAGTTGGGTTTAAAATTTCCTTAGATATAAACATAGGCATGTTGGATAAGCACAATACTTTTACCTTTCTTTGTATCCTCAGCACTTACCACAGTGCCTGACACATAATACATCTTTAATAACTGTGTATTGGCTGTCTGCTATTCCCTTCAGTAAAATAAATGTGAGACATAGATGAAAAGTCTCATTGCAACCAAGTACAAGCAAATATCTAAATCAGGAGTTCTCAAACTTTTTTGGTTTATAGTTAAAAACTCATTGAGGACCACTCCCCTTCCCAAAAAAACTTTCTTATAGGTTATGTCTATTGATGTCTACCATGTTAGAAATTAAAATGACTTAATATTATGAAAATAGTTTTGGCCTTGCAGACCCCCTCAAAAAAGGTCTCTGGGATCCCTGAGAATATCAAGATCACACTTTGAGAACTAGCAATCTAAATTTTTCTATTGTATATGAACTTTGTAATATTGAACATTATTGGAAAGTATCAGTTCTCAGAAAACTTGTTACCACGTCAATGAAAATATCTGTGCATTTGTCACAATTTGTAATATTAAACTTTGATTTTGTGATAAGAATGACGCTGCTTCAAGGAATCAAATTTAAAATTCTCTCTTACAGTACCTCATTTATAAAGCTTTTAAGCTGAAATTTTCACACACTTAAGATCATCAAAATGCTTTGTTTTGGGTGTATAAAGTAGGGAAATGCTGATTGAAACTAGGAAATAGTAGCACTCAAAGATATCAAGTATTGGCCAGGAAGATCAAATAATTGTGTTGGAACCAGGGTCACAATATAGCAAGATACAACTATCTTCACTGTATTTCCTAAGAATCCTCTCATTCCACAATTATGAGACCTAAAAATGAAAAGAAAAGTAGGATGCCACAGGGGTAACAGTATGCAGTGAGCAATCCAAAATGCTTAAGTGTTTTCTCTTTCTGCCAGGAGCTATAGATACTACGTTTAGATTCAATTTAATTTTAATCCTTACTTTTAAATCTCACTTTGTTAAAATTAGAAGCACAAAAAAGAATAGCTAGGCACACTGTGCCGTATTATAGTTTGAGGGGATGTATTAAATTTTAAAATGAGGCCCTTTGTGGGAAGATGCAAGAATTGCAGTCATAAATCACAAGCCCCTAAAATAGTGCCTCACAACTAGGAACCACTCAGTAAATATTTGTGAAACTGAATTGGCATCAAGAAACTACTCAGCTGTTTCCTCCACTGGTTACAAATCTAATCATTTGAGCTGTGGCAATTTCTGGGGCCTGTGTTAAGAGCCTGCTGGGATCAACTGACTCAAGTGCTTTGTTTTTCAAATGGGAGGTGGAGAGAAACAATAAGATGGGCGGCAAAAGAAACAAAGAGCCACAACGCCAGGACGCTAAGGGTGAAAGAAGACAACCTTGCTTAGGTTTTCAGGAATTCTAATACACAAATGAGAGGCAAATGGTTTAATAGAGGCCCCTCTCACTAATTCTGAAGTATTGTTCCAACTACTTTTGGGGCACTATTGTTCCAGACTTGCTGGAACACACAATTTTATGTGATACCTACGGAGGAGAAGACAGAAAATGCGGCATTATTAATGCGTGCAGGTTTAAGGCTGAATGGACAGTGGGCAGATGCTTTGCTTGTGCTTTTTACTAGCTGCAGGAGAAAGGTGTTCCTAAAGCAAGTTAATATTTTTCATGAGACAGAAAAGCCACAAAGGCTACAAAGCAAAAGAAAAAAATGCGTCTCTAAGAGGCATGAGATGGTCTCAAATTACTGATCTTCATATTTCCATATTTATTTATCAGGAAAGACCTTTAATATACACAAAATCCAACTAGCTTAAGAGAAAGAACATTTAGGGACAAGGTAAAATGTATAATTATAGGCTTACTGAGCAGGCTCAGTGGCTCTCTCCCAAGTTACCTATGCTTTTTTACCCTTATTATGCTGATAGTAAACTTCCAGAGCCAGGGGCAAATTTAACTTTGTGCTCATCATGAGGAGATTGATTTGATTTTTTTTTAATTGACAAAATGCCACAGTAAATATTTTGTTTACGTGGCTCAGAAATGGCCTCATTATCCTTTTAAAAAATGGTGCCAAAGCCACAACAAATAAGGAGCTACAAATTCAAGAAAATAAATACATTTATCTTTATTGAACAATTTTATTCTGTTGCATGAAACCACTGAGGTACCACACTTCACAGTCCATTAGAAAAAAAAACCTACTCTTTATACTATACACATGCCAATCTTTCTAACTATACAGATATTAAAATTTTTCACATTGTTACAAATCTTTATCCTGGCTTGTATGCAAAGAAACCACATCTTACTGGGGGAATAAAATCAATTTCTATGTCCAACAAAGAATAACAATTATTTTATGTTGCTCTTACTTTTAAGACAAAAAGCGAAAATTGTGGTGTATAGAGGACTAATTAGACCTTAACTCACCCTCCCACTTCATACCCTATTCTTCTCTTTTCAAATAGCAAAATAACAATTCTCCAGTGATGCTACAGAAAAGTCCTGAACTTCTTACCCAGAAATCCCTTAAAGAATGTAGAGGATTATTCCTGCAGTTCATGCTCTATTTCATAAAGAATTTTGCCCAGGCTGGCCCAGAACAAGAAAATTTTGTAGCACCTATTTTAGGAATGTGAAAGTGCCAGTGATTCAATGAGCTGGAGTAATTACATTCCTGGATTCCTTAATCTTTTGCAACAGTCTAATGCTTTGAAGAAAACAAAACAGATTTTCTATTTTATCTGTATAAATCCTTTTAGGAAATTAGCACTGTATTTAATGACTGAGGTCCTAAATATACAGCAATCTATATCCACTGGTAGGTATTGAAGTTAAAGACTGGACCAACCTCACTACCTAGTTCTTAAGAGACACTTTTCTTTCTTTCTCTCTCTCTTTCCTTTTTTTCTTTCTTTCTTTCTTTTTTTTTTGGTCTTGAAATATCCTTACCAAATGTCACCTCTCCACTTCCACTCTTGTCAAACAATTGGAAAGCTACTATGAACATAGCATCTGGGGCACACAAAACAGACTCAAATGCCAAAAACTCTTGATAGGAGATCAACCTAAAATAAAATATAAAAAAAAATTTGTCAGGTTTCTAAAGGCTTAGTAAGGGCAGCAGTACTTGTAGTTGAGGAACAACTGTTTTGAAACTACACTCATTGAGCCAGTAAGGTACATAAAGTATAACTGTCCTCCTTAACCAGCTTGCTGCACAGGACTAATGGACACTCATACACTTGAGATTCCTAAGGAGTGGCATTATAGTAACATTATGCATAAAGTGCATATATCTACATGTTGAGTCTTCACCTTTACTGATATGCTTGTGTATTTTCTTCAAATTATCATCTCTTAGAAGCTGTAATATATAAAATCTGGTAGCAATGTGCACAATTTGGTATGGACTATGAGTCAGCAATACTTTTTTGATGAATGTAGAAACTAAGCTGCTTAGGAAAAATCTCTGCCTGAATGAAGGAAAAAAATTTCCTGAAAAGGGAAAAATATAGGCAATTTTTAAGTGGTACCTTTAGAAATAATAAAAAATATTTTTAAACAAATGTCTCTCCCCACCCCACCCCCAACATCATGTGAACATTGAATTAACTACAACCCCTAACTGGGAAAGTTTCCCAGTTAGAATATAAAATGAATATTATAATTCAAAGGATTATTGTGGGTGGGGGGAAGCAGGGAAAAGGAAGTCAAGGGGACACAGAAGCAAAGGAATTCCATAAGAAGTTAGTAAAAGATAAATGTACTTTAAGATTTTACATTTTATATTAATTCTAAACCGAATTCAGGTTTAAAAAAATCATGATGTTCCATATTTATTGGAATAACTTAAATTACAGAGGCTTAATTATATCTACCACACAGATGCAACATAATCTGTTCTAAATTATATAATAGAAGTATTATACATTGCTTCTGTGGTGCTTGCTCAGAAAGCAGCTTTATGAAAGTGTTGCTCCATAAATTAATGAGAATGACCCAATTCCTGCTTCACCATGCTGCCTAACTTTCTGTTAAGCAAGTAACTAAAAATCCTATCAGAGTCTAGGATAAAAATGCCCAGGCTTCAAGTAAAGGATGGGTTTGGCCATATAACAAGACGGAACCCTAAAAGGCACTCATAAAATATTTACTGAGTACTATGGCTAATTCATAGTAGTGGAAGAAATTTCTATACCATGAGTTCCCTACATCAATATACCTCTCCTCGCCCCCAAAAGTGCAAAGCCTATCCACTAAAGCATCTCTACAGGATATGAATTTACCTCAAGCAAATCTTAGGTCTGTGGTGACAGGTTAGTCTAACAGGATAAATGAAGCTACATAACTTTATGAGAAAGGAGTCTCAGAAATTAACTCAAAGATCTCATTTTATAGATGAGGAGCCTGAGGGCTAGAGAGTTTAAATTATTTGTCCAAGCTCATAAATGGAAATGGAAATGGCAGTGCACACATGTGATTTTAAAACAAGCGGACTGAACAAATTATAAATGAAATGCCGAGATCACATTTCCTCACAAGTGGTCACACCGTTTAAAAGTATCCGTTATAGGTGCAACTACCTACTGTGAAAGAAATAACATAGCGTTAAAAAACATGCTATATCTACTAGTCATATTTCCTACTATTTAGGAAACAAATTTATGAATTCTCAAATTGATCCTCAAGATCTTTAAAAAAAGGGATGATTTTAAAAGAATGAAAGATCAAAGATGGTGATTTTACTGAAGGAAAATAAAGGTGATTGAAGAGGCATTAGTAACTACCTACCCATATGACTTTCTCTTTTTGATGTTAGGTTGGTTTGGTCTTTTTGGTTCTAAACTTAACACCAAAAAATATTTTTCCATGTACGAAGTAGAAAAGAAAAAGAGGATTGCACAAGTCTGTATTATGTGCAGATTGCTTTTCTTTTTAAATATATGATAAAATCAACATGTTATAGTTAAAGCTGTCCTACTTATCTAAATTTCCTACTGACCTTCCTTTTCTTTTGTGTATTTTAAAAATATTTTTCAATGATCTTTTTTTCCTTATTTTTCATCTTTTTTTTTTCACTTTGCTATTGCTGGTTCTACCCCCAAAAAAATGAAGGAAAGAAAAGCAAAAACCCTTATGTCAAATGTATTTAACCAGGCAAAACAAAGCTACACATTGGCTGTGTCAAAAAAAGTGTATCTCCGTATTTACATAGTGCCTACTACTGAATGCATCAAGGGCATGCTTGACAAAAGGGCAACAGGTAGCTTTCACAGATGATTCTTAACATCTGTGCAATTATATAACTGATAGAATTAAAAGCAAGTAAGATCCCACTGTGCTGACTAATTTATACAAAAGCATTTGACTGAGTAGAACAAAAAGCAGGCTACAAGGCAACATGATATACATCCAAGTGTATACACATACATCAAAGTCAGAAAACTCCATGAGAAATTACATTAAAGCAAAAGTATTACTCACATTGAGAGAGAGAGAGAGAGAGAGACAGAGAGAGAGGAAGAGAAAGATCCATTGGGCCAAGGTCATGACTACCATCATGGAAAATGTGCTATATAAGGTCAAATCAAATATTGTATTGATGGTGAAGTTCTCCAAGCTCTATTTGGAGATAACAAATTAATTTTATTAAGTCCCAGAATATTACAAACCCTCCTTAGAGAGATAGCAATTTGAAAGATCAATCTAACTGTTCACAAAGAAAAAGCAAAGTGAATTATAGTTCATGAATACAAGTATTTTGAATTCTATAATAAATGGCTCTACTGCATTCTAAAAGTATCACCTGCACAAGAAGTTTTTAAATGATAGGAAAGAGAAGGGGTGGGTGGTAGGTAGGAAGCATTATATAGTGCCTACTCCTTTCCAGACACTAAGCTAAGAACTTCACAAATATTATTTCATTTATCCTCACAACAACCCTGTGAGGTAGGTGCTGTTATTATTCTTATTTTACAGTTAAGGAAACTAAGGCAAAGAGAGGTCAAGTGACTTGCCTAGGGTCACACAACTAGGAAATATCTAACACTGGATTTGAACTGAGGTCTACCTGTCTCCCTATGGAACAGTGGATACAGTACCATACCTGGAGTCAGGAAGGCCTGAGTTCAAATCAAGTCTCAGACACTGACCATGAGCAAGTCATTTCTATGTGTGACATTGGGCAAATCACTTTACCCTGTTTGCTTCAGTTTCCTGATCTATAAAAATGAGCTGGAATCTAAATGCAGATCAAAGCATACTATTTTCACTTTTTTGTTTTTCCTTTCTTGTGGTTTTTCCCTTTTGTTCTGATTCTTTTTTCACAACATGGCTATAGTGGAAATATATTTAATATGATTGTACATATACAACCATATTAGATTGCTTGCTGTCTTGGGGAGAAAAGAGAGAGAGAAAAATTTGAAACTCAAAATCTTATAAAAGTAAATGACGCCCTTCTATACAACCAGACTAATGTCCAACGTGAAAGTATTTGCAGATCTTGTACATGACTGCATGCTGCCATGGGTGGAGGGTGGGGAGAGGCAGGGGAGAAAATTTGAAACTCAAGGGAATCTGGAACTGAATCTTATAAACTAAAAGTAAATAAACAAATCAATTTTTAAAAAAAATAAATGATGAAAACTATCTTTACATATAATTGGAAAACATAAATACTATTGGGGGGAGGAGGGGTGGGGAAAGACAGACCAGTAGAGAGAATGAGCTGGAGAGGAAATGGCAAACCACTCCAATATCTTTGAGAAGAAAATCCCAAATGCATTCACAAAGAATCAGACATGACTAAAATGATTGAACAAAAACCAGGTTCCTATAATAATAAACAATAATCATTGTTTTTTCAAGTTCTAGCCAGGTTAAGGGACTTTTTTTTTAATTCATAGGAAAACAACAAGTGCATATGGTGGCAAAGTATAATATTCTGTCCAAAATTCAGTTCTTTGTATTATCACTTATGTGTATGACTACTATTTTTTCAGAGGTAGGTTTCAAGGAAAGAAAATTTCTATAGGAAACATTTATCATACTTAGTATATAAGACACTACCTGAAAGTTTGGCATGAAATTAGAGGACTTGTTTTCTGGGAGAAAAAAAACCCACAATATATTTTATTAAGCTGAACCCTTATATACATCATTTCCTATCTGACTCCTATACACATCACTCCTACTTGATCATGGATCATCATTTACTTCTCACAATCTCTTCCTACAAATCTATTTTTATTCTTGTTCTTACCTCATCTACAGCATCTTAATTTCCATTCCTTACTTTCTCTATAATACAATTTCCATCCTTTATATAGTTCCTCTTCTACTATATCCTTCTTTTATAGATTTTGTTTTTTGCTTTTATGTACTACAATTGTCCATCACACATTCCTGAAATATTCTGCAGTCTTCACTAATGAGAGGAATAGAAAGGCCATTAAAATAAATACCAGCTGAGACAGGTCCAAATATAGTTGTAGTGTTAAGTAATCAAAAACCATGTATTTTTGCTCCACATTGAATGCAATTTCTTAAATGCACTGAATTTATTTATTTTTTAACCTCCTAGGAACTGACTAATCTCCTTCAATGCCAGCTTTCAGGCTATCTACTCTATTCCTACCTACTAAAAAAATACATATCTTGATCTATCTATCAAACAAGGAATTATCTCAAGAATATTTCCCATAGAATCACACAGGATCAAGATCTAATCCAAAATAGTTCAATATTGCAAAGACATCAGTGGTAAAGGATGATATTTGAGATATTAAAAATTAAGATAGTGGAGAAGAATTTAGCCATTTTTTATAATAGCAACTGCATTACAAAAATTCATAGCATTTCTTCCAATCATTCCTCTGATCATGGTGTTTGAAAAATAAAAGATGCTTCCACATTTTTTTACTACATTCCTAACAAATAACAGGAAAGCTATAAAGCAGTTTATTCATTTGTTGACTCATTTAATTCTTTTTTTTTGGAGGGGAGAAGGTAAGGCAATTGGGGTTAAGTGACTTGCTCAAGGTCACACAGTAAGTGTGTCAAGTGTCTGAGGCTGAATTTGAACTCAGGTCCTCCTGACTCCAGGGCTGGTGCTGTATTCACTGTAGTACCTAGCTGCCCCAATTTATTTAATTCTTGTACTTCTCTTTCTTCTATCCCTTTCACAATTTGGCCTATCAGTGATTAATTATTGTATTTATCTATTGTATACGTAACATTCTATAATTTAGAAACAGAAAAAGACCTTAAAGGCTGGCTAAACCAACCACCACATTTTATAGATGATAAAACTGAGGACGAAAAAGGTCATGTGATTTGCTCAGTCACATAGGAAGAAAGCAGCAGAGCTGGGATTTGAACATGTGCTCTTGGACTTAGTTCATACACTGTTGCCCTGTCCAAGAACTACTTAGTGGTCACAGACTTGCTTACAACCTGAACCACTGGTCTATCTTTCCTAGGGATGCTCTGAATTTGATCAATGGGGGACTGAGAGAATCTTTTTCTCTCCTCATATGGTGATATAAATAAACATAAACCCAATCTATATCTCTGCCAGTCTTAGAACTACTTAGAGCAACCATTAAGATAGATTAAAAGTGGCAGTAAACATAGAAGCCAAAGATTAAATAAACAAATTGTTCATTTTTAATTAGAGATTAGGTGACCAATCAAAAACTAGGTATTAGTTTTTTAATTAAAACTAGGTATCTTTGAGATATCTACATTTTTTTCCAATTAAAATGTCCAAAAAGATAGGTGGCATAGTGAATAGAATGCTGAATTTAGAATCAGAAAGCCCTAAGTTTAATTGTTGCCTGGAGATACTAACTGGTTTTGTTATTCTTGCAAGTCACCTAACTTTTATCAGCCTTAATTTCCTCATCTGTAAGACCTGGATAAAATGGGATTTATGCGATAATCAAATAAGGTTAACACTTAATGCAAAGTACTTTGCTAATCTGAAAGTGCTATATAAGTAACTGTTTTATTATTATCATCATTGTTACTATTACTATTTATTACCTATGAATTCTATATCCCAGAGAATCCTGCTGAAGGGAAAACTATGCTGACTCAAATATGTATGGTAAGAGAATTATAACAAGGATGTTGGAAAATCTCAACACTCAAATGACCTTTGTTTTATTTAGAGAGTTCAATTAAAAAAGTAGAGGGTTCCCCTATATAATCAAATATATTAACAGTTTTCCCAAAAAAAATTGCAAACTATTCACAACCAAATGAAAGTTTGTTCCAAATCTGGAAGAAAAAAGATTTCACTTTATACTCAATAAGTTGGCAAAAATGATTAAAGGTGTAAATATTCAATGCTAGAAGGGCTAAGAGAAGACAGATAAATACACTGTTGGTGAAGCTGCAAATGGGTCTAGCCATTCTTGAAAACAATTTTCAATTATGCTATAAAACTGATTAAAAAGTTCATGCCTAGAGATCCCGCCAGTGATCATATACCCTAAAGAGGTCAAAGACAGAAAGAAAGGATTCACATATAGCAAAATATTCAGAGTAGCACTTTGGTGTGGTAGCAAAAATCTAGAAACAAAATGGGTAGCATGCATTGACCAAGGTACAGCTGGACAAATTTTAGTTTACAACTTTCACAGAACTTTATTGTGTTGTGAGAAATTTAAGGAATTCAGGGTAACATGGGAAGAAATGTATGAATCGAAACAAAGTCAAGTAGAACAAGGAGAATAATATCCACAGTAACTACAAAACATGGACAAAAATGATTAAATGAAGCTGAATGCTGAGTAATTATAATGAGCAATCTTGGCCCTAGGGAAGGAAAGCACATCCCTTCTTTAAATGGAGAGATAGGAGATTGGGGAAACTATGACTGTGGAATGCTACATACTCTGACAGACATGGTCACTAGCCACTTTCTTTTGGCTATGTTTAATGGTTTTTCTTTATTACAGGGGAAGGCTCATTCACAAACTAGCTGTGTCACTCTGGGTGAGTCACTTGACCTCTGTTTACCTCAGCTTCCTCATCTATAAATTGGGGATAATAATAGCACCAACTTCCCAGGGTTGTTGTGAGGAGCAAATAAAATAATTATAAAGTGCTTAGCATACGGTAGGTGCTATACAAATATTAGCTATTATCATGATTACTATTGTTATTACTAGGAAAATGAGAATATCTGAAAATGACTGCGATGTATAGAAAAAAGATATCAATAAGATTTTTTTTAAAGTAGCATAGTCAACAAATGATGCACAGAAGTATCTGTGATTTTAAAACAAATTACTTCACAATTTTTGTACCTCTGATCCATATACGTTTTATACTCTGTTATAATGTAACCGTATTCTTTTTTTTAAAAGAGAACAGAGAAGCAGTCTGCTCATGAAAGTAGAAATAAATTCCTAGAACAATTTTTCTTTAATTATTTTTCCCACTTCAGCTTGTTATAGATTCTCTTCTGATATCACTGGCAGGAATCTAACTGATTTATAATCTGCAAATGACAGAAATCTGAAAGAACTAAGCTCATACTGCAACATGGCATTCACTGTTTTCCTCAGGTCCCCCAGGTTCAATTTAACAAAGACCTAATGGCCCCCCTAAATGATTGATACATGAATTTTATAGCTATTATACAATATAACACATACACACACACACACACACACACACACACACACACACACACACACGACCTTTAGCTGTTTTCATCATAAACACTGACAAAATAAATTTCTGAAAATAGGGAAAACTTAAGATTCTGCTTTATGAGAGAGAACAGAGCCTTCATGTGAAATCCTGAGTGGGTCAAATATAGAACCTACAATTCAATAAGTTACAGCTTAAAACAAGCAACGGTCTAAACATTTTAGATTTCAAACCTAAATCGTACAATAATAGTACCTCAGATACCTGCACATGAAGTATAAAATAATTTTACTTTTCACTTACATGAAGTACTTCAAAGTTTTAGTTATAACTAAGAAAGTGACACATTTGGCTAATTGCTTCCACTTTTAGACAACAAATTGAACCATTTATAACACACCCAACTGTTCTTTTTAAAATATGTTGCAAATAGCAAATACTCATATAATATTCTGCTTTTACTTTCTGCCCATTCAGAAGGCAAATTTGGGGGTTTGCTGGCATTAAGAATATAAGAAAATCAGTACAATAAAGATCTGTGCATGGTACAAGAAACTCCTGGACTAATTTATCTAAAATACCCCATCCCTACTCATTCAAAAACTTAAGAGACATGTAGGCTAAATTTAGTGTTTCATTTCTAGTCTCTTGTGAGTATAAATATAATAATGAATAACTATGTAGAAGAATTATTCATGGCATTTTTTTCCATGTGCAACTAAAATGAAATTGAGTTTGGGTAAATGCATGAACTGAATTATACTATCAATTCCTCTATCACTTGTTAGGGTGAAAGATGAAAGAAGAAAAGTTATTCCCTGAATAAAATGGAATTCCCTGAAGAAAATGGAAGAAAAGGGGAATATTCAGAAGAGAATATCCAAATCATATATAATGACATCAGTGTGAAATATTTCAGTGTGAAAAGAGGTATTGCCATTTTCTCCCCATTTGGGTATAAAGATTAGTCAAGCAACACATTGTCAAAACATATGGTTCCATTATGATTTAGTGTTCAAGACACTAAAAATTCAACTGTGAACAGATTATATGTAAGCTCTCTCTCAGGGAAAATTTGTGATTCTAATTAAATAATGCTAATAAACCATGAAAATCTGAATCATTATTGGACAATTTAAGAACCATATACTAATTTGAAAGTGTATAGTATCAAAAAGAGCTGCATCCATCTCTAACCCAATTCAAGGTGAATTATCCAGTGGAATTTGACCCCTAGCATTTTAAAGTCCTTTTCTTATGTAGATTTCATTTCTTGGATCTTTTGGGGATAGTTGAAATCATCTGACAGAAATCAGAAGAGGTAACTTAGGCTTACCTTTGCCTTGATTTCAGTTATCTTTTGTTCAAAAAACATACTGAACTAAATGTTAATTTAAAAAAACTACAAATACTTTAAACATCAAATAATAATTATTTTTTCATTAACTACACTGAAACAGTAAATTATGTAATCAAAGAAGATTATGTAATGTGATGTGTAAATAAATTCTAGGAAAGTCATATTTTGCCATACTCTGTTGTATGAATTATATCAAGTTACATTTACACTATAAGCAACCCAAAAAAGAAGCCTACATTTTAAAAAATACTCTTTAGGTGATTTTAAAAAAATCTTCTCATATTAATAATACTAGAAAATTTAATCTCTCTGGGTTTAGAGGCAGTCCGTATTCTCAGTATGAGGATAGGTGAAGGGAATATAAATGTATTTATATATGTATATATACACATATGTCTATACAGGAGGGTATATATGTGTATGAATACATATATGAGTGTGTGTATATATGTGTAAATAGACAGAGGGCAGAGGATCAACTGAATAGAAAGGGATGATATTTTAAAAGGTGAAACTGAGAGGTAGGAGAGGAATAGAAGAAGACAGGGAAAGACAGAAGGGTTAATCATCTCACATAGAAGAGGCGAGGGATAACTGTTACAATGGAGGGGAAGAACAGGAATGCAAAAGGGAATGGGTCAGCCTTACTCTCACTGAATTTGGTTTAGGGAAGGAATGACATACACTCTAAACTGGGTATCTTGCCCTACAGGAGAATAGGGGGGATGGTGATTAGACAGGGGATGATGGAGGGGAGGGCAGGTTGGGGTGGAGGGTTGTTAGTAGCACACACTTCTGTAAAGGGACAGGGACAAAGAAGAGAATAGAACAAGTGGGGGGTGGGATAGGAAGGAGGGAAATATAGTCAGTCTTTCACAATATATCCATTGTGGAGATGTTCTCTGTAACTACACATGTACAGCCTGTATTGTATTGCTTGTCTTCCCAGTGGGGGTGGGTGACGAGAGAGGTAGGGAAAGAATCTAGAATTTAAAGTTCTAAAATCAAATGTTAATATATATATATATACACACACATATATATACATATATGTATATGTATATATATGCATATATGTATATACATAATAATAATTATTACTATTATTATTTACATGTAACTGGGAATTAAGATATACAGGCACTGGGGTAAGGAGATCCATCTCGCCCTACCAGAAAGTCAGAGGGGTGATGGGGGAGGATATAGGAGAGAGCAGATTGGGGGAGGGGGTAAACATGGGATACAAAAAAAAAAAGAAATTAGAAGTAATTTGTATCTTCCTAAACCATTTTACAATTTGCAACAATAAAAAGAAACAATAGAGTTAAGAGGTTTTCAATTTGAAATGAATGAGATCTCCCTTTTAAAAAGGTGGACAGTACCAAATTTTTAACCAAATCTGTCCAACTCTTCTTCAGTCAATACTCACTCCTCTAATAATATTTTTGACCTGCTCTCTTCTAACAACTTAACTTTTGGCTCTACTTGACTATATCAAGAGTTCTTTCTTCCAGGCCTGAGGCCAGAAAGCTCTGAAAAATAAGTAAGTGAAACTGCATTGGAGCAGAAGAGGTCAAAAGGAAGTATGTGAAAAGATGTGGACACTGTGCAGATTGGACTTAGAGAACAGTTAAAAAAAAAACCAAACCAATTAACAGTAAATGCTCCAGAAGCTACAAGGATAATAAGCTCCTTTGAAAAAATTTAAGGTAGAGATCTGTAGCAGATTTAATTAGTCTTCATAGTTCTATGGTTCATGGTGATTTTACCAGACGATATAACCATTCACAAAACTGTGAATATACTATAACTTTGATATAAAAGTACTCCACTACTTATATGTTACCTATTTCTACTATAACATCCTTATCTTATATAAAAAGTAATACATTTCCACTTTAACTTTTGTGTATTTCTGTAAACCAAATGTCTGCTCACAACCTTCAGTATTAATGATGGATATTCTTTCTTGTAATCATGTAAGAAACACATATGATTCAATCACAGGTGTTTGACTTATTTAGGGCTCATCCTTGTATACATAAAAATAAACAAAATTCAGCATCCCCTCTCTGTATTTTTGTGTATAATTCTAAAAAAACCAATATACAAAAAATTTTATTCATAATTCTCATACTGTAATTTTTACCAGGAGTAAACAAAAGCATTTTAAACACATATTTGATAATATTTTGTTTCAAAGTTCTAGGTAGGTACTAATTTCTCTCTTTTTTTTTAAAGATTGGTTCAAATAGCTTTTATTTTTTCAGAAAATGGTTTCAATTTCTCACCCATCCTTGGTTTGATCAGCTACTCCTGCCAAGAGCTGCACAGTCCATGGATTATAATGTTTATCAGCATATAATCCAAGATAACGCTGGACAAAGTCCTCTGGGGTCATGTAATGTTCTCCATCGACCTCAGTACTGGCATACTACAGAGGGAAGAAACAAACATTATAAGGGTAAGAATAACTTAGATGTTATTTTGTAACTACCAAACAACCCATGAAATAGTAAGTTAAAATTCAGCAGAGAAATGAAGGAACATTGACAGATCTTTTCTTTTTGTGTGAAAGGAAACAAAGAGGGAATATTCTACTGATTTAAGAATCTCAGAAAGAGAAGAGATTTCAGAATACAAAGGGTACAAGGGGCAATTAAGATGATGGCCAGAAGCTGAAAGTGAGAAACTAAAAAATCTCCAAGTTTCCAGAGACTTTCCTACCCATAAAAGAGGTCAAGAAACAAGTCATAATAGAAATTGTTGCTTAGGGAACTCCAGTTTTCTTATTGGTTCCAATTTCCAGCAGGTGATAAGAAATTAGAAGAGAAGATGCTTTTCTAAGAAATTTCTTGACAACTATATCACGAATTTTATTTATAAGGATGATCAAGGTGAGCAACCAAAGCCTCTGCTCTGTGGGAAATGTATCTTATTAAATTAGTATTGGCACATTTGACTCAAATCAATCTTAAACAAATTCATGCTGAAATTCTTTTGCTGAATCTGGCAATGCCAACAAACAATCACAGTCCACTTAGATGTTAACAACAGAAGCCCTAATTTCTGTAATTTCTTGTTTCTAAAATGACTTGTCAAATTCTCTACCTGAAAATGCCATAGAAAAGAAGTTAATATCAAATGCCAATGTTCTCTGTGCACTTTTGGGAAGAAGGTTTACCTTTCATTCTCACTGAAATTTGAATCCTTCTTTGCAGGCAGGAATTAATAAACTGTTTGTAATTCTGCAGAATATACTCATTCAACTAGAGAGTTCCAATCTTCAAAAGTCCACAGCACAGCAAGGATTCAAGGATGTCATTAATTTCATAGTTCAACCTAAGTAAAGCCTTCAGAAGTAGTTTAATTCTCAACTATCCTACTCATTACCTCTAAAATAGCTCTATCTTTATCTACCCTCCCCTCTTTCCCATCCGCCTGAGAGGAAGAAGAGACCCTCCTTCTAGCCAAGATGAATACCTCCATCTAAGACCTTGATCACACCCTCTCTTGCCTCTAGAATACTGCTTACTCAACCATTCCTCCTCTCTCTAGCACTTCCACTCTCCTCCACTGGCCCCTTCCCTTCTGCTTATAAATATGTTTAAACATGCTTGTATCTTAAAAATCAAGTAAAATCCTTCTCAACTTAGCTACCCCATAAGGCAATCACACCATCTCCTTTATTTCTCTTCACAGTGTAGTCAGAGGTGGGCTGGAGTCAGTTCAAACCAGCTTATAGATGTTAAATTTTTAGTGTGAGCATTCATACCTCAAATAAGCACACACTACAAATGAGGGCTTGATTTATTATTTTGTTAATTGTCTAGACTTTAAAAAGTGATGGAGAAAAAAATGTTAATAATGCAGGTTAAACCTTTCCATTGAGCTGTTTATTAAACATTTACCAGCACACCCTATTAAGTCTACATTTATTGCCTCTATTCCCTCTCACCTGAACTATTACTACCAATCATGAACCAATCTTTGTACACCAATCTTAACATGCATTTTTGAACATATCATCATCCTGCTCAAAAAAATTCTCAGTGGTTCCCAACTCTCCACTGAAAAAGGTTTAAATTCAGCTTAGGAGGCTGTTATTTTTTTTTTACAGACTTGAGGCAGGGACCCTCTCTGGGCTTTGTATTTTCCATTTCCTTCAGGTATAATATACTACTTTGTGGCATACATAAGTGCTTAATAAATGTTTGTTGACTGAATAATCTTAGATATTACCTAAGATCCCCATTTAAAATGGTTCCTACTTCTCATAGCCTCCATCAACAGTTGCCTTTTTTTTTGAGGAGGAAAGCAGGGCAATTGGGATTGAGTGACTTGCCCAAGGTCACACAGCTAGTAAATGTCAATTGTCTGAGGCTGAATTTGAACTCAGGTCCTTCTGACTCCAGTGCCAGTGCTCTATTCACTGTGCAACCTAGCTGCCTCTACAACTGCCTTTGATTATTATATCAACAGACATTTTTATCACACTTTAATATCGGCAAAATAATTTACATATGTAATCTCATGGCTGCCTTACAACAATAATCCTGTGAAGCAATTGCTACAACAGCTCTGTTTTATAGGTGAGAAAACCGAGGCTTAGAAAACTAAGAGGCTCACTCCTGGCCATACATCTAAAAAGTAGTAAAAACAAGATTTGAATTTTATGGCCTCAAACAGCCCACCCCTCAGAACAGTTTTTACCACAAGGTAAGCAGTAATTGATGTTTGTTGGATTGAATATCCCTTATAGTAAAGACTATGTCAAATCTAACACTTAAATTTTATTCACTGATCTACTATAATAGTCTGATCTCCTAAACTCTCTCCCTCTCTAGTCCAATATCCACATAGCTATTGAAATGACCTTCTTATTGGTAGCTAGGTGGTTATAGTGGATAGAGCTCTGGGCCTGGAGTCAGGAAGACCTGAGTTCAAATCTGGCCTCAGACACTTACTAGTTCTATGACCTTGGGCAAGTCACTTAACCCTGTTTGCCTCAGTTTCCCATTTGTAAAATGAGCTGGAAAAGAAAATGGCAAATCACTCTATTATTCTTGCCAAGAAAATCCCAAATGGGGTCATAAAGAGTTAGACATGACTGAAATCACTCAACAACAATGCATAGTCCCAGTCATGTCACTTTCAGGTTCAAAAAACATCACTGACTCCCTATTGCCCATAGGACAAAATAACACATTTGATCCAAAATTACCATTTTGCCCATGTAGAGCATTTAAGAGCCTCCACAATCTGGTCTCCAAACTTCCTCTCCAATCTTATTATTCCCCATCATGTACTCTTATATTCTGGTGAAACTGGACACATTCTTCCCTTATTTTGTCTTACTTGGATGCAAGGCTAGAAATCACTTACCCTGCTAAACTCTGACTAAAATCCTCCTCCTTCAAGGCAGCTTAGGTACCATCTCCTCCATGAAACCCTTCATGATTTTCCCAGCTGAAAGTATTCTCTATCCTCAAATTTTCTGAGAGGACTTTTTCTGGAACTCCCCCTCATGACACTCTGTTTTGTACTATATTTGTACAATATTGTATTCCTTAAGAGCAGAAATCAAAGAATTTTTCTGCTTTGTTGTCCTGGGGCCTTGCTTAATGTTTGCTGAATTTAATACCACAGTTCAAAGAAAGACGTCATAAACACAGAAGGCACGCAAAATTAGGATGATGAAAGAATGTGGCTCTGCAGTTATCTTGATTCCTGGTGGTTATGTTTTTTCCACTTTTAGCTGTTGTCAAAACTCTATTGGTTTACTATTCAGAGGCCAAGAACCCATCTGATTCACCAGAGGGTATCTGTCTCATAATTTCTGAGTTTGATTGCTAACATTGTGACCGATATACACATAAGGAGGGTAGAAGCATATTGCACTTGTTGCAGAAACAGCACATCACAGTTTTCTGGAGTTGGAGAAGCAGTGACCTGCAGAGTGCCAAGAAGTGAGGCTGCATTCCCACAAGCTACCAAGGCCACAGCTAACAACCAAGAAAACAATTGCTTTCATTGTTACTACTCATTGAAGCCAGGTCCTATGAGTGCCAAGAGTTACAAATGATGCTACAGAGAATCACTTTCCTTGGGGTTTTTTCCTTTTTTCTTTCTCCCTTAAGTATTTTTTCCTAACCCTCCCAATCAATTTTAATTTGATTTGAACAGAAAGATAAAGTGTAAACAGTCTTAGGTATAGCTCAGAGGGGTGAAAAAGTCTTCTCATTCACAAGAAGTATTGTGCTTGACTTCTACAGGAGGCAGTTAACTAATTAACTCATTAAATTAAAGGCAATTACTTGGCAAATTCAGTGGGTGTTTTGTCTGAGGAATGGCAGTCTCAGACTAGTAAGTAAAGAGCTGAAAAATCCATGCATGTACTTGGACATACATATGTGGTCCTTACATAATAATCACAGGGGCATCTAGGTGGCACAGTGACTACAGCACCAGCCCTGGAGTCAGGAGGACCTGAGTTCAAATCCAGTCTCAGACACTTGACACATTTACTAGCTATGTGACCTTGGGCAAATCACTTAACCCCAATTGCCTTACATTAAAGAAAGGATTTCAGAAATCAATAGTCAAGAAACTCTTATTAAGAGTCTATTTTGTGCCAGATATTGAGCTAAGTGATCCAGAAACAAAGAAAGGAGAAGACAGTCCCTACCCTCAAGGAGCTCACAATCTCAGGGAGGAAGACAACACTTGAAAAGAAAATGGGGGAAGAGGGAGGAAGGGATAGAAGGGTACCAATCAGTGGAACACAATAAAGTAGAGAGAAGTACAGCTAGGTAGAAAATTATGAAAGGGCTTTGAAGATCTGGGAGGAGGTGTCCAATATCTGCTCTTTAATCAGAGAGGAGGGACCTCAGGGGCCGAAGATGTAAGGACCAGTTAGAAGATTTTTGCAATAATCCAAACTAAAGATAATTAGAAACTATACCAATATAGCTGTATGATTAGAGGGAAAGAGAATTATGAAAGATGCTGTGAAGGTAGAAAAGACAAGATTTGGCAACGGATTGGGTGTGTGGGCTGAGTGCAAAAGGAGCTGAAGATGATGCTAAGATTGTAAAAGTGTTGCCTACAACATAAATAGAAAAGTAGGGAAGAGGCAAAGGTATGGGGGAAAGATAATGAGTCCAATTCTGGACATGTTCAGTTCAATAGATGTCCAAGACATACTTGGTGATGGAGGACTAGAGTTTAGGAAAGAGATGAGAGATAGAAACAGAGCTGGGAATCAATCATCTACATAGAAATGATAATTGAATCTATGAGAGCTGCTGAAAACATCAAGCCAGATAGTATAGAGGGGGAAAGAGTGCGGAGGAAACTTAAAACAAGGCCTAGGGAAACACCCAGTTAGTAATCCAGATCTGAAGATATAGCAAAGAAGACTAAGGGATGGTCAGACAAGCAGAAAACCAAGAGAGAACAATATCCTGAGGAGAGACTAATAGTTGAGAAAAGGCATTAAGAAATCATTGTGGGGCAGCTAGGTGGTGCAGTGAACAGAGCACTGACCCTGGAGTCAGGAGGATCCAAGTTCAACTCTGGCCTCAGAGACTTGACCCTTACTAGTTGTGTGACCTTGGGCAAGTCACTTAACCCCAATTGCCTTGCTTTCCCCCCTCAAAAAAAAAAAAGAATCTTCATATTTCTTAGGAGCAGCTAGGTGGTGCATTGAATAGAGCACGGGCCCTGGAGTCAGGAGGATCTGAGTTCAAATGCAGCCTCAGACACTTAACACTTACTAGCTGTGTGACTTAACCAGTCACTTAACCCCAACTGCCCTGCCTTCCCCCCTCCAAAAAGACAAAAAAAAACCAACCAAAATTTAAAAAAGGAAATCATTGTGCTTGCCTTCCCAATGAGTAGGGGGAGAAGAGAGAGTGAATTTGGAACTTAAAATCTGAAAAGACAATGTTAAAATTGCTTTTATATATATAACTGGGAAAAAATAAAATATTAAATTAAAAAAGGAAGAAATCATTGGTGACTTTGGAGAGAGAAATGCTAGATTAGGACAAAAGAAAAGAAAGTTGCTGAAACATTCAAGAAAATAACTGATTGTATTTTGATATTTAATCATCAAATTCATTTCAATACCACAAGTATGTGTTATGTTCCCATCATATATATGCCTGGTACTGGGCATAACAAAAAGAAAAAGAAAAAATGATGTTTCTGTCATTGAAGAGCTTACATTTTGCTGTAATATAGGTAAAAAAATATTAAAATAAGCTATCATACTTAAATACTCTTCATGCTTCCACTGTGGCTCTATTCCCACTATGAATATTTTATAATGACAATACAACTTCTTACTAGGAAATAGAACAGTCTAACTTTAGGTAAACATCTGGATTCTTTTTACTGTCTCTGCCTTATGAATCAAAGTGATTAAAATTATTTAAATGGAATGAGATAAGAAAAAATAAGAAAAAGTGTCTAGGGGCCTGTCTGGCAGCCTGCCTCCCCCAGGCCAACCAACAATGAGTTTCAATAATGTGCAAATAATTTAGTATGAGTGTAATAATAATATCCAGTTTGATTCCAACCAGCTTCTAAAGACTGCAATGATAGTGAACTCAAATGATTATGGAGACAATTCATACAAACTAAAATATACTTCAATTTCAAAGTCAATCACTTGCTATTTCAAAGATGCCTTCTTAACAGCTAGGAATCCTAAATGGGCACCAAGTCAAGGACAAGTGAAAGACAATCCCAGTGTGAAGGCAGCACTGGTATAAAAATAGTAGAGAGGCTATTTCTTGGTCAAACTTTTCAAATGCAACTCAATTATTTTTCAAGCAAAAGTATACATGCTCTGACAAACAACTCAAAACTTTAAAAAAAAAGAGTTTGTATAGGTGACAGAAAACCCTAATATTCTGAAACTCGAAAATCAGACTGATTTTCTTAAGACAGATACTATTGGTACATTAAGTCTAAGTAGTTGCTTGTAAAAAAAAAATAAAAAGGTAAGTATCACATGCAAATATGTGGTGATTAGATCAAGTTACTTCCAGTTCCAATGAGGTCATGATATCTGGCAACAATCCAACACATCAAGATCTTGATTACCCAAGTAAACTGATTTGGCAAATTGCCTAAATTTATCAGTTATTGACTCTAGTCTTAAATGACCTTGGGATTTACAAAACAATTATCATAAGCTAAGCTTAGGAACTGAACCTAACACAGTCCATCTATAACCTTAAATCACATCTGTGTAAGAAATAAAATGAAAATTACATCCAAATAATGTGAATGTTTAGGAGTCAAAGTTCATGGAACCTTTGTTTAAGTGCTATAAAAAAAAAACTATGGGCACATTTTTATTTCTCTCAGATTTATAAGAAAAGTTTTTTGAATGGAAAAAAATAACCACAAGTGCTTTAAGAGAAGAATTCAGATCTGGGGCATATACTATGACTGATTTGTTTCTTTAGATTTTCTAACATGCCTGAGGAAAGAACTTTCTTTAAAAACATGCATATAATACATGTAAACCACATATCCAAAAATAATACTTCTGGGCAAAAATCTGGAAAATATTCCCAGAGATTAATATTTCTTAACACTTCTAAAGGAAAGGTCTCTTCAATGAAAACATGAAGTATATACTGTAAAAAACTACATTTCTCCCATTCATTGAAAGACCACTTTGTCTAACGAACAATGGGGAGACTAAATCAGTAAACTAAGACTCCATCCCTCATTAGCTGTAAGGCTGTGAAGGGTATTTAAATTCTCTGGTCCTATTTCCTCACCAGAAGTTGGGGATACCACAACATTCTCTGCTTACTCAACAGAGCTGTCAGGATCAAACGAGATAAATGTAAGTGAAAGCAATCTGGAAATTCTAAAGTGCTAAACCAATGTAAGGGTTAAAACAAATGAATGGGTAAGATATCCAACAACTCTCTCTGTATGTCGGTCTGTCTCTTCTCACTGGGCTTACTAAACAAGTGGGAAGAGTTATTCCAATACTTTTCTTTGTCTTCAAAAAGAGGTTTCTTGGGTTTGGCCTCTATGATTACTCAGCTCCCTAGGGAGACCAGTCCTGACTGGCACAGGTAAACTTCCTTGCTTTTCCAGTGTGCAACTATAATACGAGCACAAACTGTTGCATGACTTTGTTTCACTGGAGAACTTACATAACATCTGCTTCTTAACATCATTTCAGTTTCAACAGCGAAATGATAACAATATCAATTGGGTGAGGTAACAAAATATATAACTGCTGTTCATTTCATATAAAGCAATGTATACATGACCAGACACCAAAAATAGGTACAGCATGTACTGGGTCAAGAATTGAATGCACAAAGCTACTCCTTCCTGATGGTCGTTCCCCCTTTCCTGGGCTCTATTTCCAACAGAAGCCAAATTTAGGCAGGAATGTATGCCCTTTAGCAGCACAGCATGCTTTTTGCACAACCAGTTGTGAGCAAAGCAGGCCTACAAAACTTTTCTAAGGCTGTAATAGATAGGTCATCCTGTTTTGACCTTCTGGTCTCTCTGTAACATGAAAACCTAAGTTATGCTGTAAAAAATATGCTAACAAGAAGCAGTAAATACCAAGCCTATTCAGCCACACAGATCAAGAAAGACAATTCATATTAGCAGAATTTTAAAAATTATGTGAAGATTCTCATTTGCATTAACATTAATATAATTTCACATATATAATTTCTATGGTTTTTCTTGTACATTTCGCACACATATCACATACATACATACATATATATATATATACACACACATACATGCGTACATCCACCACACATACACACACAAAACTGGACTATTATACCACATCCTTGTTCTGTACAAATAAAATCCACAAAGAAACTTAACATCTCTAAACAAGCTGACCTATTTGCTATTCTGAAAATTCATTCCATCTTCTGTCTGTTTCTGCACAGGCTCTTTTCTTCACACCTGGAATGTACTCCCTCCTTACCTCTGCCTCTTAGCATCCCTTGCTATCTTGAAAGCTCTACTCAAAAGCTACCTCCTACATGAGGCCTTTCCTGATCCTTCCCCCCAGCTTCCATTTCCTTCCCCACCCCAAAAAATGATCTCATCTGAAATTCTGCACATATTCTGTATTTCCTTATGTGAGTATTTGCCATGTGCCTTGGCAGACTGTATGCTCCTTATGGACAGGCACTGTTTTGTGTTCGTATTTCAATTCCCAGCACCAAGCTGAGTGCCTGGGACATAGCAGGTACTTATAAGTGTTGCTTGATTGATTCATTCATTCATTCATTTTGCTTTGAAATATATATTTTTGTATTGTCCATACTTTATGGAAGCTTACTACCAAATTACTACATACTCCTTTTTCCAAAAAGGAAAATGGGGAGGGGTTGTTAATTTCACTTGTTAATCAATGAAATTAGCTGCTGATATATATAATATACAAATTCTGAAAATATTTTTTTCCCACAAAATGGCCAAAATCCTTGAAAAGGAAAATGGTGACCATGGTGAGTTGAGTAACTAGAGCTAGAAGGGTTTCTAGGGCAGATTAAGTTGAATAATTAATCTGTATTTTTCCCAAAACAAACATTCAATTTCTCAGTCTAGGAAACCATGGGAACGTAGAAGGAGAATATGTGTGTGTACACATGTGTGTGTATACACCCGTGTGTGTGTGTGTGTGTGTGTGTGTGTGTGTATTTATCTGGCCAATTCCTAACTCTTGACAATCAAGATAAAGCTCCTAAGGACCTGTGAAGCTTAGACAGTGATAAGAAATAGATCAGCCTGAGTAACTATCAATATTTCTGATTAAAAGAAGCCTTTCCTTAGCAAGAAGGAGGAAGATATGCAGATTCCCATTTTTAGTTAAAAAAAATTTTCCTTCAACTCAAGAGGAGTCTCCTTCAGAGCCCATGAGCTGGTGCTCTTTGAAGTATATCAAAAGCAAGTAGTTCTCTGGTTCAGTGCAGCAGCAACATCCTTGAAAGACTAGCCAATGCTGGTAGACTCACTCTGACACAGAAAACAGGAAGGATGCATTTTGGTAGAACAGAAAGAGAGCTGGATTTCAATCCATTACCAGGTTCATACTTTTTAGCTAAAATCTCTAATCAAAATTTAGAACCCAGCCTTTGGGAGTCTAACATCTTGATTCTGCAATGAAACAATGTAATATACCCATGTTCATAAATACATGCATTACATATATGTATATATATGCGCAATTATATGCATACATACATATTTACTAGGTTCAAGTATCTCAGTGTGATCTGACTATCTAAGCAAAATAACAGTCTAATACAATTGAGATAACAAAGTTGCCTTGTCTTAGAATCAGTACGCAATCCAATAGTAAAAGACTCCTAAGGATGGAACCAGCTTGCAATCAGCTTGGAACCAGCTCAAGAATGGGAAAAGGTAACCACAGTGAGGAAAAGCCAAGGAAAGAGAAGTAATACAGTTGACTCAAATTAGGTAATCATCCCTGAGGAATCACAAAAATAAATGCTAGTAATTAGCTCAGGCACCAAAGGGGAGGAAATATTTCCAACTTTAAAAATAAGGCATTTTCTAATGAACATCTCCCCAGAAATGATCACTTGCCTCCATTTAGTGCTATGTTGGTATTCCTTTCCTTACCCATTGCACTGGTAATAGGGAGCAAGCTATCAGAATAAAAATATATTCAGACCATTTATTTAGCCGTATTATCAATTTTCACTCCATTTATATTGTAACATATAGAAATATGTAGGCTTCGAATAATGGGCACTTACCACTCAATTCTTGTTTCTTTTGATACTAAGTAGCATTAAGTCTTTCAGTTTAAAAAGGATTAAAAAATACACTTTCTAAAAATTTTATTTTACCAAAAATAGTTCCTGATAATTTTAGCAAATAAACACAGCACAATTCTGCAAACTACAATCCTTAAATAATCAAAGAGAGTCTTGAAGGTTCTTACTATCTTCCACCCTACCTTCTCTGCTGCTGGGTTCCCCCACACACACCCATACACTTTTACTACCTTATACTGTAAATGAAACAAAAGCAAGTCAGTGAGAGTTATGAATGGGAAAGAAGCAATAAACCAAGAAATGATCTTAAGGATAACAACAGTACATTTTAATTTAACAATTAACTTGGAAATTATTGCTCAGGCGACTTAGATTGACATGAATTCATTTATTGCTCTCAGGTCAAAGATCTGGGAGACAGACTGGGTATGAGAATGAGGAATGCTAGCAGATACCATCAATGATATTTGTAAATACAGAGAATCTGATTCATTCAAATGCTAAAAGTTGACGAAATACAGCAAGGCAGAATGATAGAGTGGAAAGCACACTGGACTTTGCATTAGGAAACCCAGGTTCAAATATGGGCTGACAGTAATATAGTCCTACAATTCATCATCTTACCCCTCAGAGCTTCATTTTTTTAATCTATAAAATGGGGAAAATTGGGGCAGCTAGGTGGCACAGTGAATAGAGTACCAGCCCTGGAGTCAGGAGGACCTGAGTTCAAATCCAGCCTCAGATACTTAACACTTACTAGCCCTGTGACCTTGGGCAAATCACTTAACCCCTATTGCTCTACCTTCCCCCCTCCAAAAAAAAA
>CM053582.1:299922559-299954417 GCA_028627135.1 Pseudochirops cupreus | reverse complement strand
TTTTTTTTTTTCTTTTCCCAGTGATCACTCATTGGTTACAACTCTTCTATATGACCAAACTATTGTACAATGTGAAAGTATTTGCAGATCCTATACATGATTGCATGCCACCATGGGGGAGCGGGGAAGGGAGGGGAGAAAATCTGAAACTCAAGTGATTGTGGAACTGAATCTTGTAAATTAAAAGTAAATGAGTAAATAAGAAAAATTAAAAAAAAAAGAATGTAAGTGTATGTGACCAGAATTAGGTAAAACTAGGTAGCCTCAAATAAGAGCTTTCAGTAGAATCGTTTAAAATTTAAAGTAAGCCATTATTCTGCATAAATTCACCCAAGTGATTCTAAACCTAATCTTCTACCAAGAATGCTCTCAAAATCAAAGTGCTTAGTAGATAATAGGATAATCTACATATCTGACACTTTCTATACTCCCTTTGGCTTCCCAGTCTTTACTACCTTATACTGTAAATGAAACAAAAGCAAGTCAGTGAGAGTCATGAATGAGAAAGAAGCAATAAACCAAGAAATGACCTTAAGGATAACAACAGTACATTTTAACTTAACAATTAACTTGTTCTCTTCTGCCTAACCCTTTTATCTCTAACAATCACCTATGGTTTAGTTCTTGATCACTTCTCATTCTGTAGTATCTTCCTTCAATTTCATGGGTTCATCCGTCATCTACACACACCTCTACCTCCAATTTCACTCTCTCAGCTTCACATTTCCATGACTTGAGGAATACATTTGACAACTGAAACTTGAAATGTTAAAAATAAATTAACAAATATTCTAAATCACTATTGATCAGAGAAATGCAAATCAAAACACCTCTTAGGTACCAAATCTCACCAGTCAGATTGGCTAACATGATAAAATAGGAAAATGATAAATGCTAGAAAAGATGTGGGAAAATTGGAACTAATGCATTGTTGGTAGAGTTGTGAACTGATCCAACCATTTTAGAGAGCAATTTGGAACTATGCCCAAAGGGCTATAAAAATGTGCATACCCTTTGACCCAGCAATACCACTTCTAGGGCTGTATCCCAAAGAGATCATACAGTAGAAAAAGGACCTGTATGTACAAAAATATTTAAAGCAGCTCTTTTTGTGGTGACAAAGAATTGGAAATAAAGGGGATGCTCATCAATTGGGGAATGGCTAAACAAGTTGTGGTATATGAATGTAATGGAATACTAATGTGCTATAAGAAATGAGGAGCAGATCGATTTCATAATAACCTGGAGAGACTTATATAAACTGATGCTGAGTGAGGGGAGCTGAACCAGGAGAACATTGCACACAATTACAGACACATTGTATCTGTGATGACTGTCTTTGATAGACTGGGCTCATCTCAGCAATGCAAGGTTATAACACAACTCCAAAGGACTCATGATGAAAGAGTCTGAATGCAGATTGAAGCAAACTACTTGCTCTCTCTTTTTCATTTTGTTTTGTTTCTTCTTCCTTGTTATTCATTCCATTGGTTATAATTCTTCTTTACAACTTGACTAATGTTTAATGTGAAGGTATATGTGGAACCTATATCAGATTGCATGCCCGTGGGGGGAATGAGGAAAGGAGGGGGAGGGAGAAAATTTATACCTCAAAAACTTGTGGAACTAAATGTCATAAACTAATAGTAAATAATTTAAAAAAAAATTAACAATGATAATAACAGTTCACATTTTTGTGGTACTATGAGGTTTACAACATGTTCTTCTAATGACAAATTCAAGAAACAGGCAATACATTTTACAAATTAAGAAAATGAAGATAAAAGAGTTGAAGTAACTTGTCCAAGGTCAAACTGCTCATTAGTAGCAACTAGGTACTCAACTCAGATCTTCTGACTTTGAAGCCAATGTTCTTTCCACTACAATACAGCTGCTTCAAGACTACCTCTTGTCCCCTTTCCTTCCTGAAAACCCTGCATTTAAAATTTTGGCATTTTTCACTTCTTTCTCTCTTTTTCATCTTGTGCCTCCTCACTATCAATCCAGGCACTAAATTCCATAAATTTTAAGAATCAAATGTTAAAAGTTGGAAGGTACCCTACAAATTATTTAGTCCATTCTCCCTTCACAGATAAGGAAACTGAGCTTCAGTTTTTGAACTACATGCCCAAATCCACACAACAAATCTGTCAGTCATGAAGTTATAAATGGAGCCCAAATCTTCTGCTTCTCAGACGTGTGCTCTTCCTACCCTAAGAATGACTAGGGTACTTTAAACAGAAAACTTCACAATGCCTCTGGATTTATCCCCTCTTTCCATTCACGCAGACAGACTCCTTCCAAATTGTGTTGCCTCTTACCTGCATTATTGTAATAGAGAATCTGGCAGGTGGTCATCCTTTCTCTCTCCAAGTTCTTCCCTCCTTAATCCATCATATACACAGCTGCTATTATGAATAGTCTTCTATAAACCCAATTTTCTTTACATCCTACTTAAGAACCTACAATTGATCTTTACTTTCTCATATACAAAGTCTTTTGCCTAGTATTCGAGGCTACTATACAGTGCAACACTGTTTATGTTAAATCCTTTGGTATCAGGGTTTGTTCTAATAGCTTTGTAACAAAAATAACCTCTGCATTTTGCCAACACCCCCCCCCCCCATCCCATACCTTTCTGGTTAACCTCATCTCAGCATTCTACAAACTGGCTGTGGTCCTCCAGCCAAACCAATCTGCTTATTGTCCTCTCCATTCAAATCTTCGTCCTTGGCAAAACTCTTCCTCTTGACCTGCATACAACTACTGTCCCTCAAGATGTGGTTAAAAATTCATATCCTACGGTAAAAACAATTCTAGATTTAGAGTTTTAGGACCTGAGTTCAGTTTCTGTTTCTTCAACTTACTCCCTGTGACCAAGCAAGTTATTTAACCTCTCTGGACTTTGGTTTACTCTGTAGTAAAATAAAGACAGTTAAACTACATGACCTTGAATGTTCTTTCCAACTCAAAATATGTGATTCTATTATTTTATTCTAACCACATCCTGTATTACTCCACTCTGATTCACCTTTAGGCACAAAAAGGAATACAAAATAACACAGTGAGCATGTATTTTTTATTTTTCACTTACTGACATGTTACTTTGCAACTGTCCTCAAGGCAGTTCAAGTAAATATTCTGAAATTTCCTATGCTATAATCTCCTTGTAGTCAGACAGCCTGGCCTCTAAGAATGTGTCAACCAATAGCAAGTGCTCAAAAATAAGCTCATTAAAGAGTTCCACCTTACTTACTACTTTTTGCTAAGGGGGAGAAGGGAAGAGTGTCCAGATTTGAGATTTTATCAGTGTGGAGAATGTCCTTCAGGGTGCAAATCAGCAACTTGTCTACTACAAAGTTTTAATCTGAAAAGATATTTTATATTATGATTATATTGTTCAGTCGGGTCCAACTCTCATTATTCCCAAATGGGGCTTGCCATTTCCTCTCCAGCTCATTTTATAGATGAGGAAACTAAAGCAAACAGGGGTAAGTGACTTGCCCAGGGTCACACAACTAGTGAGTGGCTAGATTTGAACTCAGGAAGAGAAGTCTTCCTCACTCTACCCACTGTGCCACCTGAAAGGATATGAAGATGCCAGAATATTGTGTCTAAAATATTCAACTTAATGTTGATAAAATTTACATGGAGGAAGAAAAAAGGCTCTACTAATCAGAAAGCATTCAGTTGATTTTTCAGATATACAAAGGTCTATAAAATATATCTGGTAACTTCATCTGGCAAACAGATATGATGGTGTGAACAACTGTGATTGGCTGGAGGATGCTTATTAGTTTTAAAAATATTATGAACTAAGATTTTTAATTCACAAATAAAGGAGAAATAACATTTCTATTTCATTCATTGATATTATTATTATTACTTAGTTGGAAGTTATATCCGTGATCAGATATTTCTAAAACCTAGGCAGAATGACTTTGTGTATTTAATCTCAATCTCTTTATCAAATCTCAATATTTATACACATATGTATTTAAATTAGTCTACAGTACACTTACACATAATAAGCAAGACATGGCTCCCTTTTAAAAAATCTTTTAACTACAAGATATATATGAACCTATTACTGTCTCTAAATTATCACACAGCTACAGGACTTAAAGGGACCACAGCATTTTACTGACAAACAGAAAGCTTAAGTGTCTTGCCTAAGGTCACAGAGTTGGCAAAAGCTGGGACAAGAACTCTGGTTTCTTGACTCCTACCACGATGTCTAGAGATCACAACAACTTAGAGAAAACTCTTACAACATTCAACATTCATTCACCAAACTTAAATCAAATGCCTACTATGCGCTAACAGCAGGCTCAGGCTAAGTGCTGAGGATACAAAAATGAAAAAGAGAGCAGAAAACTACAGTAAAATATAAACTTGGCTTCTCACTTTCATTTCTGTTTAAAGAGCACCTCCCTGTACATAGAACTTCTGAAACTTAAGGAAAGTAAAACAACACACACACACACACACACACACACACACACACACACACCCCTAAAGTGAAAAAAAAAGGTCAGAGCCAAGGTCATTATTCCTGAAGTCTGAGCAGACTTCAAGACTGCTATATATTGTGGGATGTCCTTTAAAGAATTCTACAAAGGCATATTTTGATACAAAGATAACAATGACAAATTGTTTTAAAAAGCACAAAAACAATGAACTCAGAGTAAACAAAAAAGGGTTACAAGTTATCATCTTAGTAACAAGCTACATTTCTTATTTATACATCCAGGCAAGGATTAGTTATGATCAAGAAAACTATTACAAATTTCCAGAGGAGAATGACTGTCAGGTACTATATAACCCATTAATCATTCTTTGAAGAGAATGAACACAAGCAGATTCTGTAACTAAGTGGCAGGAAAATTGGAAATTCTTTTACTATCTTTCCCAGAGGTCTCTGTATTTACATATCTGAAAAAAAAATGTAGAAAATGTTTAATGAAATTTCTCTAGTAGGTCTGAGAAGCAGAACCATGGGATGCATTGTTCAGCTCCCTTTTGAAAAATAATAGGCCATTTTTGAAAGTTAAGGCCTAACCATAGCTCCATGTGAATCCCAATTAAAACTATGACGCATAAACAAGTTTACCTGCAGGAATATGTTTCTTAACTCATGAGGATCACCTCGCTTGGTTGTCTGCACCTGTAAGGCAAAAAAAAAAAAGGCTGGTTAATGCTTCACTAGAGAAATTTACTACAATCTAAGCAGATAAGAGTTTACTTCCAGATAATCAATATGCTTATCTCCTTAATAAGTGTATTTAGTTTAAATTCAAAACAAAATAAAAAGACATCAGCTGTTGATTACAGCTGTCACATTGGATAGCTGTGACCTGAAGGGCAGAAGGATAACTAGTAGTGTGAAAAAAAACTGGAGGAAGCTGCAAATTGAACATACAGTGCTTCTGTGACGGAGGAGATAGGTACTAAGATTAATTGTTTAATTTTTTCCCCCATTCTGCTAGCAAAACAGTACAAAAGCCCACCTCCACACCAAGGGGCCAGGAAGGGGTCACAACAGGGAAGTCAAAATGCCCAAGTAAAACTCATGGCCTAGCAGCCTTCTCCATGAAAAACGATCCTGTAAAACATGCCGGTGAAATGAAATAAAAAATTGTCTTCTTTCTACTTCCAGTTAAGACTGTGGCAACATTCTCAAAAGCTCTCAACTCTGCAACCTGCACCGTTAATACCAACGTTGGCCCCTGATTACTGAACTAACGCCCCTAATTCCTGCACTGAGGTCCCTAATCACAAAATATCCATTCCCTTCCCCCACTACAAGTCCCTACCCCCCCACCTTGGCCTGACATGCAACTTCCTCCCACCCTCTTTCCGCCACAATTTCCTCAGGCTCACGGGTGTATGCCCCCGAATCCAACCCCTTGGCAGGGTGCCCGAACCAGATTCATGGTTCACACAAGACCCTCAAACTCCCTGTCCCTCCTCCTCCCCTCCCCCAGGCAGGCATCTTCTCCTCCCAACCCGTGCACAGCTTCCCCCCGGACCCCGGAGCTGGAGACCCGAAATGCGTTTATCGGAGAGCGAAGCAAAAAGGGAAATGCGAAAAGAGAAGAAATTTTTAAAAAAAGAAAAGAAAAGCCCCGGTAACGTTCCCTATGCCATAAGCAGCAGCAGATAGATAGTTGGAGTCACCTTGACCGCCATGCTGTGCTCGGAAGCCGGGAGCGAGCGAATGAACGAGCCAGCGAGTAGAGCTGTCAGGGTGCGCGCGCGCCGCCTCCCTGGCCCAAGGCGCGCGCGCCCCTATGCAAATAAGCCCTGGGAGAGGACTGAGACTTGGACCCGGCTGGGGGTTGTCCAGGTGTGAGGTCGCTAGGCCAGGAGGGGAGCGCTTAGACCGGTGAAACCCGAGCTGGAGGGTCGCATGCTATAGGCTGAGCTGAGTGTGCTGCTTAAGGGCCCAGAGGCCGCCGCCGCCGCCGCCGCTGCCGCCGCCACCACGGAGAAAGCCCTGGTTCTCCTTGGGCCTCTTAGTGGGTGTGGTTTTGCACACTGTCTTGGGCAAGGCTTGGGCTCCGACCTCTGAATCGTTGTATCCCGACACTGGGCCAGATTCCCAAAGGTTACAGAATACTACCTAGTGTTATTATTGACAGTAATAACACAATAAATGAAAATTACAAATAACGAATAACAAAGATTCAGTATTGTTTACGTTGGGGAGGATATGAAAGCAAAACGTAAAGATTTGATGAATATTTTTCTGACTGGAGTAGGGCTAGTCTCCTCCTCAGTGAAAATTCAGTTAACTTTTGAAGCTTTTATTATTATAAGGTACCATTAGCAATATCCCCCCTCCTTCCCACCTTTCCAGGACTCAGCCTGTGTCCAGTGAGTACAGATAGTTGAGAAGAAGTAACTTCAAATTTTATTCCTCATCCAACTGAGAAAACAGAGGTGTGTATTCCCTTTCAGCTTCAGCTCCTGGAATTTTATTAAATTAAGATTTTCGTTGTCTCTCTAGCTTGGAAAGACGTGCATTCCTCCCTCCCTGACTACCTCTACCACACTCTGACCATATGATACCTGATATATGCCTTTTAACTGATATATGCCTTTAATTGTCAAAAGATTACTTCAGTTTTATAAAATCAAAAAAAATTACAAAGTGGAAAGGAAGATCACAGGCCATGTGGTCCTACCACTCCCTAAACAGGACTACCCTCTACATTGTCTGAACATACCTGAGTCACTGGTCTAGACTACTAGAAAATGTTTAATAATAAGGAACTCTTGCCTTCTGAGATTTTATTCTACTTTTGAAAAGTTTAAGCTGTTAGAAAGTTTTCTTTATCTTAAATTAAAATCTGCCTCTCTGCAACTTGTACTCATTACTTCTAGTTCTGACTTCTGGAACCAAGAAGACTGTATCTAAAGCTTCTCTATATGTCAGCCTTTCAAATGCATGAAGACTGTAGTATTCAGGGCCTCCCTTCCCTCTCTTCCTGTCTTCAAACTTCATTTCTCCAGCCTTACCTCTTGCTAGCTGTGGGATGGTGAGCAAACTATTTACCTCTCTGCCCTTCAGTTACTTCATTTGTAAAACGGGCACAATGATGCCCCTAATACCTAATGAAGTTGTTGCAAGCCTCAAACGACATAATGTGTATTTTTGTAAACTTTAAAGCACTAACAAAATGTTAGTTATTTGTAATTCTCTAGACCAAAGATCCCTATTTACTTCAACCAATTTTCCTATGGCATGGCCTCCAATGCTCTCACTATCTCCCATCATCCTTCTTTGGAAATCTTCTAGCTCAACAATATTAGTGATTTTGTTAAAATATTAATGATCTGGTGTCAGTAACTGAAGTCTCTATTACAGATGTGATCTGACCAGGGACAATGGAACAGTCACCTCCTTCATATTTGACACTATGCCTCTATTAAGATAAGTCAAGGTAGAGAATATGGAATCAGAAGACTTGGGTTCAAATTCTGCCTCTGATAATGACTATCAACCAATCAATAAACATTTATTAAGTGCCTACTATGTGCCAGGCACTGGTGCCACTGTGCACTGGGGATTCAAAAAGGCAAAAGACAGCCCCTACCCTCAAGGAGCTTACAATCCAATGGGGAAGACAACATACAAACAAATATATACAGGATAAATTAGAAATAATTAACAGAGAGAAAGCACTGGAATTAAAAGGAGTTAGAAAAGGCATCTTACAGAAGAAGATAGACTTTTAGTTGAGACTTAAAGGAAAGGGGGGAGGGGGTCAGTAATCAGAGTGGAGGAGGGAGAGCATTCCAGGTATGGGGGACAATCGGAGAGAATGCCTGGAGCTGAGAGATTGGAATATCTTGGTCTTGGAACAGCCAGGATAGAAGTATCACTGGATTGAAGAGTCCTTACTAGGGAATAAGGTATAAGAAGACTGAAAATGTAGGAGAGGGCTAGGTTATAAAGGGCTTTCTTTGAATGGCCAAACAGGAAATTTTGTATTTGATCTTGGGGACAAAGGAGAGCTACAGAAGTTTATCGAGTGGGAAGGGGTGTGTGTGGTATGTGTATGAGAGACAGGATTGGATCTGCACGTTTGGAAAATCATTTTGATTCCTGAATGGGGGATGCACTGGAGTGGGGAGACTTGAGGCAGGTCGACCCACAAGGTGGCTACTGTAATAATCCAAGCATGAGGTGATGACGCCCCATACTAGAGTGGTGACAACATAAGAGGAGAGAAAGGGATATATGAGAGATGTCGCAAATGTGAAATTGACAGGCCTTAGCAACAAATTGAATAAAGGGGGTGAGAGATAGTGAGGAATTCAGGATGACTTCTAGGTTGTGAGCCTGAGGCACTAGGAAGATGGTCTTAAAAACAGGAAAGAATGGACAGAAAAGAGACAGAAGTAGCAGCCTCCTGCAAGCTCCAGGTGAGGGAGGGTCAAAGGCCCCTCCTCAAACTGCCTGAAGCTTGTCCTCTTTATACAATGCTAGGCAGGTCAGAAAGACCCCAAACCTAGTGACTCATCTTGACTATGCCCCAGCTTTAGCTACACTAACAATTAACAGAACATCTCATCATGTCGGTAGCACACCAAAATGTATAGAAAATCTGTAAAAGCTCCATTTTGGGAAACAGAGCTCTTCTATTATGTTACGTGTCTTTCTGGATGCAGGTTCCCCAATCCCTTTCATGTACAGGATTGCCTCAGGCCTCTTGTGACATGTTCATACACCAGAATTTCCTAATTTGTTCATCTGTTCCCCTGTTGATTAGTACACTTACTTTCCAGTTCTTTGCCCTTACAAAAAGAGCTGCTATTGTTAGTCATTTTCTTCTTTCTTTAATCTCCTTACTGTATTGACCTACTGGTGATATTGCTGAGTTGCTGAGTCAAGGAGTATGCAACATGTAATGACTTTGGGGTTATAGTTCCAAATTGGTTTCCAGAATAACTGGATCAATCATAGTTCTAAAATCTGATACCTAAAAAATCGGATAAGTGTCTATACCTTCATCTAAATCACTGATGAAAAAAATGCTAAATACAAAGTCAAGGATAAAATCCCTGGATTATTCTACTACAGATCTCCCTTCAAGTTGATATAATTAGAACTGTCAGACCACTCTTAGACTCTAGCCATTTAAACCATCTCAATCTAGCCCCCTCTCGTCCAGAACCATCACAGTCCAGTGGCAGGACAGAGTCAAGACAACTGGTGATGGCTCAAGATGCAGTGGCTGACCTTGGCATCTTCAATGTCTAACCAAGCTCTAAGCACTCCACAAGGTCTGCTTCAGCTTCCTTCATGGCAGTTGGGATAAATTACTCTCATCTACCCATTCCACCAGGGAAAGGAGGAGAGGATGAAACCGAATACTTCCTGAAACTCTGCCTCTCTTAAATCCAACTTACTCATGAATCAAAAAAAAAAAATCTATCCCACATTGATCCATTGAATCCATAAGGATATAATGACACTCTTTGTAAAATACTTTCTTGAAATCTAGACTAAACTAGGTCCTCTGATCTAGTAAACCTGCCAAAAAATGAACCATCACCCTTTCTTTTTCTAAATGATCATAAGCCATCTCTTTAATAATATATTCTTGAATATGTACAATCCTTCCTTTTTTACCGAGGTGGAGTATGATTATGTATTACTGCATATACTGTCAGATTCTATTGTGTTGGCAAGTTTTGCAGAATTTTTTGCCCTCCCTCTCTTTTTTAAATCATTTGTTGTAAGGCATGGCTCTTTGGATTAAGGTTGGAGATATCTGGAAATGAAGGCAATAACTAAAAAAAAAAAAGATGTCAAAACATTTTAAAATAATATTAATGATTTTTGTGAGTAATCAAAATCAAGCTCGCTGGTCTCTCTTTAGCATGTAGTCTACAAAGTCTTCCCTTTCTTGAAAATTGGGACATTTGCCAATATATAGTGTTACAACACCACTCTTCCTATCCAAGATTTTTCAAAGATCACAGAAAATGATTCAGCAATCATGTCCCCCAGGTCTTTTTCAGAACCCTAGGATGTAGTGACCTTAACTCACAGAAACCAATTAAATGCTCTCCTACTGGCTTCTCAGTTATCTTGGATTTCAATTCCTGGCTAACCATTTTTGATTCTCTTCTCCCCAATCTGAAGATATTTCTCTTTTTTAGAGAAAACAGAAGCAAAATAGTTGAATGGTTCTCCTATTTTCATTAACTCATCCACTCTGAGATATAGACATTTTCCTTCTTTGAATTTCATTTTACTTCCCTGCAGAACTAAAAGGCCCTTTTTATTTTCCTTAGCACTTACCACCAGTTGTGGTCTATTCTGAGCTTTAAAGTTCCTTATGCCAACCTTATTGCGCCGTGCCATTCTTTTGTAATCATCCTTAGTTTTCCTTTCTTCTATCAACTGTACGTCATTTAAAAATCTTGGTGGGTCAAATCCTTATGCATCCACACAAATCTATTTAGACAGCTCAAACTTTTCCATCTCATCAAAACTATTTTTGCTTGTTTTCAGAACTTCATTTCTCAATGCAATTATATGTTCTTGAAAATTTCTCATTCCATTTGTCTCAGCTTCCTCTATAAAATTTTAGGTAATGGAAGTTTGCCTCTCCTTTCTCTGAAATCATCAAAGTCCACTCTTCCAAAATAAAATTCATTTGATTGCATCAGTACTTTATGCCCCATTTCCATTCCAAAATAGATATCATTTAAATTTAAAAAATAATGAAATTAGAAATGAAAATAGAATTTTCTATTGGCAAGAAAGCTCATTCCATTCCTGATAATCTCCCTACAGGTAGCTTCTCTAGATTAGATTGTCAAGGTATTTATATGACTTCATAATGAAAATATTCCTTTTTTCCAGTTGCCCAAACTGAAAAAAAGTTTCATGTGTAAGAAGAGTTATCTATTTCAAATGGAAGGAAAAAATTTCTACTTGATTTCTCAAACTCCTAGAATAAGAAAAAAAGCTTAGCATTAGGCAGTCTATTCCTAGTGAAGGAAGCAGCAACACTGTTTGTCCTACCATAAAAGCCAGCATTTAAAAGTGAAGACACTAGATCACAATGAAAGTTTTCTTGATAAGGTATCCACATTTTGTGCAAATTCATAGATTTTTTTTTGGATGCCTACCTGGCACCAGCAGTAGAAACCAGTAGTAAATAAATAAATAAAACTCCTGCTCTTTGGAAAAGCTAAGAGTACTTCATCACTTTCCTCCCCTCCTGATGTTCCAGGTAATGGAAACTCCATTGGATTTTTCACATTTGCCCAGATATAGTAAAATGTGATCAAAGTAAATCAACAAATTCATGTGGAGAGCCTAGAGCGTGCAAATCACTGTTCTAGGCTCCAAGAAATGTGCAAAGAAATTTAAGGTACAGTTCCCACTGTAGTGATTATGTACTAATATTAGCTAGAACTAATACAAATTGAATTATAAATTGTTTAAACTATAAAATAAGTACACTTTGCAGGAGCTGAGCAACCAGTTGACTAGCAGAAAATGAATCTGTTAAGAACATTTCACAGAATTTCATCTGTAAGTTATTCTTTTCATTTTGTAGAAATATAGTAATATAAAGCAGCATTATTACTTGTGCTATTGTGAATGAGAATTTTGCCAATTTTTTTCTGGATTGAAAGAATTTAAAAACTATAACAACAAATTTGAATAGCTAACCTGGAAATGAATTTTCAGAAAAATCAACAAAGTTTTTTTTATAAAGACTGGGGGTGGAGGAGGGACTGTGAAAAGTATCTTCAGGAAGAGAAATTTAAAAATCAGCCACCATTTTAATACACATTCATTGCTGCCATCTGAAAACTATAAAATCAGTCAATTGCTAGCCTGTAATCCCTGCTACCTGAGAGGCTGAGGCTTGTAGATGGATTTCTTGAGCTAGAGAGTTCTGAGCTGCTTGAGGACTTAGGTGACTCTGCAGTAATTCCAGTATCAATATGGTGAACCCCACAAAGCCACCAGGCCTAGGTTGGAAACCGAGAAGCTCGAGTCCCAGGCCAATGAGAGAGGGGCTAGGACCATGAGCCTTTGAACTTCCAAAAAGGGTGAGATAGGGAGCCCTGAGTCTTTTTTTTTTAAGGCCAATAACTATTCTTTTAGACTTGGCTTCATGGAAGAACTGATGTACAATTTGAGTGGACTGGGGATTTAAATCTGCTTGTGAAATTACTATTCCTGGGAAAACATGTTGGTGGCAAGTATAAAACTGTAATGTATACATATTACACAAATCCACAGATACTTTGCCTACAAACCTAGTCAACTTATTTTTCATTAATGTTTTCAATTATTAAGCATTCTTTTTTGCTCTTCTTTCTGTCCACCCTCCTGAACAAAAAGGAAAAACAAAACTTTTATAACGAATATGTATAGTGAAGGAAAACAGTTCATTTTATATTTCATTTGTAAGAAGCTTTACATTTCATAGGTACATAAAATTATACCAATTTTAAGTCTCCCCTTAAACAAATGTAACCAGGCTTTGAGGCAAACCCAGATCACATAAGATGGAGGGCCCAATGTGGGAAACCCCCAAGGAACTGCTTCTGAGAGAAGACATTTTGCATTCTCCTACCATGTGAGTGGAAGCAGCCTCTTCCATTGACTGTTTAGCTGGAACTGGCTATATCTTTAAACTACCAGAGAGAGAGTCTTACTCTTTCCAGAGGTGAAGATCTTCTCCCACTGCCTACACACTATGCACTGAGCAAGGCAGGGAGAAGAACAACCTTCCCTTTTCCTTTAAGCCCTGTAGTCTGAAGAAACTTGCTTGGAGATTTTGGTGTTAATTTGTCTTCAATTCTAGGTGTAGGGAGAGGAGTCTGTGACCCTGGAGATCTAACCATGGTGGTCTTGGAGACAGGATTCCAAGCCAGAAGTTGCTGCCAGAGTTCAATAAAGAATCCCTGGTACGTAAACCCAGGGGGACTTTGGCTTCAGAACTTGGTGGGACTAATGCCATATAGCAGCTAAGTGAAGCTAAGACTCTAATTCCCTTCCCCTCCCCTCAAACTAAGGAAGTATATAAAGGTTTTGTCCTTGGGTTTTTGGAGAACTGTTTATATGTTTGCTCTTGTTATATCTTTGAAATAAACATTCCTTTATAAAAGCTAATCTGATTGCTAATTGGTTAAATGGAACTTGGATATTTGAGGAACAACACAATCTGTGGGGAATTGAGCCCGTGGCAGAGACTAGACCTCAGCTCTGTCCCCTAAGAGTACCCAAGAATCCTTGCTGATGAAACCTAAGACACTTGACCTTCAGACAGTGAGTGAGGGCCCGAGATGTCACTGTTATACTATAGAGTTAGAATAGAGACAATTCTAAAACGTCCCTTCCCCTTACTCCAACTCCTTTTCCTTATCTCCCATATATCTTCGAGTCTCACATAGTTACTTTGTTGATTAAAAAAAATTTTTTTTTGCTTATACAACTATGCTGCATCTCATTTTATAAGAAATAAACTCAATGATGTATAGACCTAAACAATAATAGCCATTTTAACACTAATTCACCCAACTTGAAGAGGAGCTGTTCTTGGGTTATAGTGTAGGGTGGCAATTTTAAAGGCATAGACACCACTATACAAAAGAACCAGGTGGATTCCACACCCTTCAACTCCAATTCCAACCTGCCTAAAACATTTGTCACGACTTCAATAAAACCATCTGACCTTGACACAGTAAAGATATTTGAAGGGAATTATAGGGCTTATAAAGGCAACTTCATCCTAACCTTTGCCTAGAGTTTCTAAAGTAGTCCCTACACTCCCCTGAATCATCACCGTCATTTAAGTTTTGTTTTCAGTGTATTTCTGACTAGGCATATGGGGTGTGGCCAAGATTAGGACAGGGGTGAGGGCATAAGAAGAACAAGGAAAATCATCTGTTTCTTTAACTGAAAGACTCATTGTCTGGCTTCCAGGCAAGTCAACCCCTGTTTTGTAGAACCTGAGCCAAGCTGACCTCAAAGTCAGTGAATAAGAAAGAATATCAGTCTTGCAGTTATTTTCTAAGTTTGCATAACTCATGCATCTAAATACAAGGTAAATTTTATGGCTTCAGCTCCTCAAAATGCAAAATCTTTTATTTTTTCCTGTTATGTTAGCCTTGATTAAACCAAGGACATGTTTGTGGGAAGGAGGAAGATTTAAAAAAAAAAGAATGACATTTCTAAACTTGATATGCCTCAATGAATTGGAAATAACAATGAGTGAACTCTTGATCTGTCATTTTTTTTTTAACATGGAAGGCAACAACAGCCAATTTTTAAATTGAATTTTGGAAAGATTACATAGTATGAGTCATTTTTCCCTTTCTTATCACAGTATTTGAGTACCTACTATTTGTACTATATAAAATAAGATAATATTTGAAATGCTTAGCACAGTGTCCAGCACATAGTGGGTGATAAAAAATGCTGGCTATTATTATTGCCAATAAGAATAATAAATACGTTACAGTTGATTTTTACTATGGCTATTGCCAGTTCTATTAGTCTTTGAAGCAGAAAGACTGAAACTCAAAACTTCTTTGGTACAACAAGGTAATTGTATCAAATTGACTTTTGTATTTTTTTTCTTTAACAACATTTTATATAGCAATTAATTGTATATATTTCATTCACCAATTCTTTCATATGTGTATGTATCTTCTTCCCAAATAAATTATAAGGACCTTATGGACAGGAACCCTGTCTTATTCTTTTTGCATATTTTAAGAACTTTACATGATAAATACTTGATAAATCCTGGAGCTGGGCACTTAGTACATTCAAAGGCATAACCACATTTGTTTACACAGGACTTGCTCATTTAGTATTTGGTTCAGAGTTCCTCACAGTTATTTAACAGAGTTATAAATCTGGTTAAAAGAGACTATATGGGAAACAAGAAAGATTTTCCAAATTACCTCAGTATGTCTAAGTTTTGAGCTTGAGTCTACTTGGATGGTAATAAGAATAAGCAGCAGCTGCAGTAAAATACAGGACTAAGACATTCCCTATTATTCTAGATCTAGGACCAAATTTGTTTGATTGTTTTTGTGTAGATACACTCACACCTGGAACACCTGGTACTTTACCCACAGTAGGTATTCAAATGATACATTATTTTAAAAAAATAAGAGTGATCGATCCCCCTCTGCATAGAATAGTCCCCCATTCCTATTATGTAAATTCCAACTTATCTCACATCTCCATAAAGAATGAGTGGTATGTTTAAGTAATCCAGTTGATTTTCACAGAGATGAGATAGCTTTGAACGTTTATGAAAGTGTAGAAAGGCAAAGAGAAGGAAAGGTATTCTATACAAGAAAAGTAATAGAGGCAAAGGTGTAGAGTTGGTTAGAGGAAATATTTTAGGTCAAAAAGAAGGAAGAACTGATTAAATTCACTGTATAAATTATAGAAGTAAATGCTGGTCAGAGAGGCAGCATAACAGTCAAAAGTAGGCTGGAACCTTGGAGTCAGTAAGAGCTATGACAAAGAGTTCCTTTGACACAAATGAGCCAGGCCCTGTGGGTAAGTCACTTAGCCTCTGAGGGACTGGTAACTGCCTAAGATTATAAATTACAGATAAATTGCCAATCTATATCGGTGGAAGAAGTTTCTAGATCAGAAATTCTAATACATTCAAATCCCTTGCCTCCTTGTCTTATCACTGATCACCCCTTGCCAAAACCCAATTTTGGTTTATTCCCAATATCCACCTTCTTTGATCCTATTCAAATGCTACCGAACAGAATGGAGGAAATCACAAAAACATATTTATTGGCCTCACTATAAATTTATGTTACAAAATATCAACCAGGACCTCACCACAAAAAGGCAATCCTTTTGCATCTACCTAATTTATCCCACTCACCTTAAAGCTATCCTGACTCAAACCACCTACCACATACCCTCACTGCATCTATTCACTTAAAGACTCTACCTCCTAGTTTACTGGGAAAAAATTAAGCCATTTGAAGAGAGCTCCTTCTTCCCTCCTTCTGATATTATATCAGCCAGAGACCTTTGCCACTAACTCTTCTTTTATCCTTGTCTTACATGAAGAGGTGGCCCTTCACTTACCAAGGCTGACCTCTTTACATGTACCCTTGATTCCATCCTCTCCCATTTTTGCAGCAGATTGCCCCCTCTATCATCCAAACTCTAATCTTCAGTCTCAAATCCTGGGATCTGTCCTTGCTGCCTAGGAACACACCAATGTCTCCCTCATCCTTTAAAAAACCCTCACTTAATCTGACCATACCTACTATGACCCTACATCTTTGCTCCCTTTCTCAACAAAATTTGAGAAAGGCTTCTGTATTAGGTATCTCTACTTCCTGTCACCTCAATTCTAATACCTCTACAATCTGACATCAAATCTCATGCAACTGAAACTGCTCTCTCCAAAGTCACCAGTAGGCATTTATTAAGTACTTACCATTGCTAAGCACTGTGCTAAGTGCTAAGGATACAAAAAAAGACAAAAACAGTCCATGCTATCAAGAAGCTCAATATGCAAACACCATACAAACAAGTCATATACAGGATAAATTGGAGATAATCTCAAGAGGGCAGGCACTAGCATTAAGGGAGACTGTTAAAGGATTCTTGCAGGATTTCCAGCTAGGGAAGTCTGGAAGCAAAAATGAGGATGGAAAGAATCCCAGAGAAGGAGGATGACCAGTGAAAATTTCTAGAGTCAAGAGATAACGAATATTGTATATACAACAGCAAGAATGTCAGTGTCGCTATCGTTCTCTTTCATGCCTGGTTTTGCTTTTTTTTCCCAGTGATCACTCATTGGTTACAACCCTTCTATATAACCAAACTATTGTACAATATGAAAGTATTTGCAGATCCTATACATGATTGCATGCCACCATGGGCGGGGCGGGGCAAAGGAGGGGAGAAAATCTGAAACTCAAGTGATTGTGGAACTGAATCTTGTAAACTAAAAGTAAATAAACAAGTCATTCAAAAAAAAAAGAATGTCAGCGTCACTGGATTATAGAGTATGTGGACGGGAATAAGGCTTAAGAAGACTGGAAAGGTAGGAGGAGGCCAAGTGATAAAGCACTTTAAAAATCAAAGATAAGATTTTGTATTTTATCTTGGAGATTATATGGAGTCATTTGAGTTTTTTAATAGAGAGTGACATGCATTCCCCAATTGATAAATGATCAAAGGTTATGAATAGACAGTTTTCAGAAGAAGAAATCAAAGCTATCTGTTGCCATGTAAAAATGCTCTAAATCACTATTGATTAGAGAAATGCACATTAAAATATCTCTGAAGTATCACGGGAGTTGTGGGAAAACTGGCACATTTAATGCATTTTTGGTGGAGTTGTGATCCAACAATTCTGGAGAGCAATTTAGAACTATACCCAAAAGGCAACCAAACTGTGCATACTCTTTCATTCAGCAATACCACTACTTGGTTTGTATCCCAAAGAGATTTTTTTTAAAAAAGGAACTATTTGTACAAAAATGTTTATATTAGTTCTTTTTATAGTGGCAAAGAATTGGAAATTGAGGGGAGGCTCATCTATTGGAGAATGGCTGAACAAGTTGTGGCATACAATTGTGATAGAATGCTATTGAGCTATGAGAAATTACAAGGGAGGTAGTTTCAGAAAAAAATCCAACATGATAAGACCTATACAAACTGATGCAAAATGAAGTGAGAAGAGCTGGGAGATCATTGGGCACAGTAACAGCAATGCTGTAATGATGATCAGCTTTGAAAGACTTGGCTATTCTGATCAATACAATGATCCAAGAAAATCCCAAAGGACTCATGATGAAAGATGCTATCCATTGCCAAAGAAAGAACAGATGGAATCTGAATGCAGATTGAAGCACATTATTTTTCACTTGTGTGTGTGTTTTTAAAGATTTTTTGGTTAATGCATTCTTTTACAACATGACTAACATGGAAATATGTCTTACATGACCACACATATATAACCTATATGAAATTGCTTACTAATTCAGGAAGTAGGGAGAGAAGAGAAGTGGGGAGAGAATTTGGAACTCAAAATTATTTTTTAAATCCATTTATTTATTTATTTTTAGTTTAGAACATTTAGTTCCACAAGCTTTTGAGTTCCAAATTTTCTCTCCATTCCTCCCTTCCCTCCTTCCCCCTCCCTAAGACAGCATGCAATCTGATATAGGCTCTATACATACATTCACATTAAACATATTTTCACCTTAGTCATGTAGCAAAGAAGAACTAGAACCAATGGAATGAACTATGAGAAAGAAGAAACAAAACAATAGAGAGCAAATGGTATGCTTTGATCTGCATTCAGACTCCATAATTCTTTCTCTGAATGAGGATAGCATTTTCCATCATGAGTCTTTTGGAGGTGTCTTAGAACTTTGCATTACTGAGAAGAGCCAAGTCTATCAAAGTTAGTCATTACACAATGTGCCTGTGACTGTTCTGTTCACCTAGTTTTATTCCCCTCACTCAGCATCAGTTCATATAAGTCTTTCCAGGTTTTTCTGAAGTTCACCTGCTTCTTCTCATTTCTTATAGCACAATAGTATTCCATTACATTCATATACCACAACTTGTTTAGCCATTCCCCAATTGATGGGCATTCCCTCAGTTTCCAATTCTTTGCCACCACAAAAAGAGCTGCTATAAATATTTTCGTACATGTGGATCCTTTTCCCACTTGTATGATCTCTTTAGGATATGGCCCTAGAAGTGGTATTGCTGGGTTAAAGGATATTGAGCATTTTTAGAGCCCTTTGGGCATAGTTCCAAATCACTCTCCAAAATGATTGGATCAGTTCGCAACTGCACCAACAATGTATTAGTAGAACTCAAAATTTTCAAAAATATTGAAAACTGTTTTTACATGTAATTGAGAAAAATAAAAAACTATTCAAAAAAAGAATATGGGGTGACATGGTCAGAGCTGGGTTTTTAGCAGATCATTTTCATCTTCTGAATGGAGGATAAGCTAGAATGGAAAGAAACTTGAGGCAGCAAGACCAACTAGAAGGCTATTGCAACATTACAGGTGTGAGGTGATGAGGGCCTGCAAGAGGATGGTAGAAGTGTCAGTGGAGAGAAGGAGGTGTATACAAGAGATTTTTTTCCCCCTAAATCTAATGGCCTTTTTTCCTTTGGGTTTACTGGCTAGATTTCTTTCTCAAAGGCCAAGACTTAAACCCAATTCACTCTGGAGTTCATAGATTGGCCCTGCCCTCCTAGCACAGAGTGAATTTAAATACTAAACAGTAAGTATTTCTCTTTTGGTCAAGAATCCTGAGGGTCCTCTCCTCCCAGTTTGATTTTTTTTTATTAAAGGGGCTCCCTTGAGTAAGTACTTCAAGAGGCCTATTCATAGAAAGGGCATTATCTCACTGAAAGTGAGAACCTGAAAAGACCTTACCCTTTTAAGGGACAGGATCTCCCATTACATCCTGGGTCATCTCCAGTCATCCTGATGGATATCTGGCCACTGGACCCAGATGGCTCTGGAGGAGAAAGTGAGGCAGGTGACCTTGCTCCTTCTCTCACTCAAATCAAAGTCAACTCCAAATGATGTCATCATCTCCCTGATGTAATGATCCTCTTCCAGAACAAAGAACAAACACAACAATCTCAGTCCTCAGCCTTCTTGACCTCTTTGCAACTTTTGTCACTTTTGAATACCTTGTCTTCTTTGATATTATATCTTTTCTAGGTTTTTGTGATATTGCTTTCTCCCGGTTCTCCTCCTAACTGTCTGACTAGTCCTTCTCTGTTGTCTTGGCATAATCTTCATCCAAGTTTTCCTAAAAGTCTCTGTCTTGGGCTTTCTTCTCTTTTTCCTTCTGCACTATCTTACTTGGTGCAGTTAAGTGGCACAATGGATAGAGCATGAGGCCTGGGATCAGGAAGATTCATCTTCCTGAGTTCAAATCCAGCCTGACACATGTTAACTATGTGACCTTGGGCAAGTCACTTAAACCCTGTTTGTCTTAGTATCTTCATCTGCAAAATGAATTGGAGAAGAAATGGCAACTACTTTAGTATTTCTGACAAGAAAACCCCAAATACAGTCACAAAGAGTTGGACACAATTGAACAGCAATAACAATTTTCTTACTTGGTGATCTAATTTAGCTCCCATATGTTCAATTATCATCTCTATACAAATGATTCTCAAATTTGTAAATTAGCTATAATCTCTCTCAAGCTATAGTCACATACCATTGCCTTTGGACATTTTAAATCGGAGGATCTGTAAAGCTCTCAAATTTGACATGTTCAAAACAGAACTCATTATCTTTTCCCCAAAATTCTTTTCTCTGACCAACTTGCCTTCTTCTTGTTGTTGTTACCTGTACTTTGTTCTAGAAGAGAACCAGGACATCAGGAAGGTAATGCCATGACTTGCAAGTGAATTGGATTTAAGTAAGGGAGGGTATATTGGTAATGGAATTTGGAGATGCCCCTGTATTGGCTTGGTTTTTGGGTTGAGTGTTAAAACCCAGAGCTTGTGAACCCCACTTGTGGGATAGACTTGTTGACCTGAAGAGAACTGGGAGGAGCTGTGAATTGGGAGAGAGGCCCAAGCCTAGAGAAGGCCAGAAGGACTTTGGGAGAGCAGTATCCAGTATCGTTGGAACTGCCGCCTGGAACTGCCACCTGGTACTGCCAAGGACTGAGGAGACGTGGCTGTGATGCCGGTATTTTGTCTGTCTGTTTTGATGTTGTTTTGCCAGATTCACCAGATGGTGAAGGACAGTGCTGCTGTTGTAGAGGTCCTGGAACCTGGCTGTTGGTTCAGAAGCCCTGAAGGAGGATTTTCTTGTGGTACCTGCACAGAAGTCCTGGAAGAGGGCCTTGCTGATGTTTTCAGGGGTTCTGGGACTGTTCTACAGGCAGAGAGTGACTTGATTAGGACACTGGCTATGGCTTTGTTGAGCCTTGTCTCCCCAGGAACTAAGATTGCTGAGGGCTTGCCTCGAGTGAAGATGAAAGAAGGCCCTTTTCTTGGGTATTCAATGCTGAGTTTAACCTTGTAACTTAAGGGTAACTTTTGTGCTCTCCTGCCCCTTTTGAGATTCAGGGGTGGGAAGCCTGTGAGTGATTGACCAAATGAATGTACTTTATTTATGGTTGGAGACTAATCTCCATTTGAGAAGAGACTTTTGACTGACTAAATGAATGTACAGTCTAGGGGTGGAGTAGTACCTGGATTGAATTGAGAACTTGCTAAAGGAACAAGTTACACTGTATTTTGACTTTTTCTGTTCTGTGAATGTTTGCTGAATAAATGGGGTTTACTATGCTGGTAATCCGAACTTTGGAAGTTGCCTTTGCTTGGCATTACAGAAGGCTATTCAAGGACACCAGTCTCATTCTTTCCTCTGGAGCCATCTGGGTCCAGGGACCAGGTATTCATCAGGACGACCAGAGATAGCCCTACACCAGCTTGCCTATGACAACTAAGAAGTGCATCATACTTTCAGTCACTGAGGCTCCCAACCTCTGTCTTTCACTATGCCTCACTTACTGTTACCTCATATATCCACACGTTTGACATATCTTATTGTTTTAACCTTCACAACATCTTTCATACATGTCCCCACCTTCACTGACATAGCCACCACTCTAGTAATGACTCATCATTTCTCCCCTGAACTATTGCAATAGCCTCCTAATTGGTTTCCCTGCCTCCCACCTTTTCCCAGCTCTAGTCCATCATCCCCTTAATTGCCAAAGTGATTTTCCTAAAGCACAGGTTTGATCACATCACACACACATACACGCAGTTCAATAAACTCTAGTGACTCCCCCTTAGCACCAAGATCATTGGTAAAATCCTCTATCTTTTTAGGCTCTTTATAACATGCCTCCTTCCTATCTTTCCAGTCTTCTTAAACTTTATTTAATGTGTTATTTATTGGAGGCAATTGGGGTTAAATGACTTATCCAAGGTCACATAACTAGTGAGCGTCTAAGACTGAGGTTGAACTCAGGTCCTCCTGATTCCAAGATTGGTGCTCTATTCACTGCAGCACCTAGCTGCCCCTTTCTTAAACTTTAAAATCCCCTTCAAGCACTCTACAGTCTAGTTACACAAAACCTCATCTCCTGGCTCAGTGCCTTTTCACTGTCTCCTATGTTTGAAATTATCTTCCTCCTAATTTCCTTGGCTTTATTTAAGTTTCAGTTCAAATCCTCTTTTCTGCAATAGACTTTCAGGGATATGTTGGAGCCAGCTTGGACACCTCTCCAAAGCCAATTGTTGAACTTTCTGGGTAAGCATTTATACTCCAAAAATTCATAAATGCTATAAATCAGGGCTTGATTTATTATTTTTTTTTGGAGGGGGGAAGGCAAGGCAATTGGGGCTAAGTGACTTGCCCAAGGTCACATAGCTAGTAAGTGTGTCAAGTTATCTGAGGCTGGATTTGAACTCAGGTCTTCCTGACTCCAGGGTCAGAGCTCTATTCACTGTGCCACCTAGCTTCCCCTTGATTTATTATTATATTTAATTAACATTACTGGATTGTTGCCATACCCCAGAAGAACCTTGTTGAACCAATAACACTAGAGAAAACCCCACTGCCTCTCAGTGGCACACCTATAACACTTAGAGAGTGATGTAGCCAGTCATATTCTGAAAACCTGACCTGCTTCCCTGCTTGTGCAATTACAGGTTGAGAAAGTCAGTCCAGAATAAAATGAAAATACTGCCCTTGTACTCACCTTGTAGGTATATTGCGAGATTCAAATGAGACAATGTACTTAAGGTCCTTTGAAAACTTTCAGGAACTATATAAATATCTGTTCTATAGTGCATAGAAAACTGGGTTCAAGTCCTTTGTCTGACATGTTCTGACTGTGGCCTCGACTATAACCTCTCAGTGAGCCCCAAGCAATGCTCTGAACAGTAAGTTGCAGGAAAGATACTGATCTGCATTATTTTTTTTCCAGTTTTGTTGCTAGTTTGTTTATTTTAAAAACTATATATATTTCAATCTGTATTCAAACACCATCAGTTCTTTCTCTGGGGATGGACAGCATTTTTTATCATAAGTCCTTCAGAGTTGTCTTGAATCACTGTATTGCTGAGAATAGCTAAGTCATTCAGAGCTGATCATCTTATGACACTGCTGTTACTTTATAGACAGCTACATTTCACTTTGTGTCAGCCCATCCAAGTCTTTCCAGGTTTTTCTGAGAGCATCCTGCTCATCATTTCCTATAGTACAATAGCATTAATCATAATCATACTACAACCTGTCCAGTCATTCCCCAATTGATCAATTTCCAATTCTTTGGCCCAGAAAAGAATTACTATAAATATTTTTGTACATATAGGTCCTTTTCCTTTTTATTTTGTTTTTTTAATTTCTTTTTGGATACAGACCTAGTAGTGATATTGCTAGGTTGAAGGGTATGCATGGTTTTATAGCCCTTTGGGCCTAGTTCCAAATTGCTCTACAGAATGTTTGAATAAGTTCACAACTCCACCAGCAGTGCATTAATGTCTCATTTTTCCCACATCCCTTCCAACATTTGTCAATTTACCTTTTCTGTTTTATTAGCCAATTTAATAGATACGAGACAGTACCTCAGAATTGTTTTAGTTTGCATTTCTCCAATCAATTGTGAGTTAGAGTATTTATTCATATGGCTATAGATAGCTTTAATTACTTCATCTGAAAACTAATCATATCTTTTGATCATTTATCAATTGGGGAATGGCTTTTATTTTTATAAATTTGGTTCTATATGTTTGAGAAAGGAGATCTTTATCAGAGAAACTTGCTGCAAAATTTTTTCACAATTATTATTGCTAATTGTATTTCCCTTCATCCTATTCCCCCATTTATTCTATTCTCTCTCTTCTTTCACCCTCTCCTTCCTCAAAGTGTTTTGCTTCTGACTACCCCCTACCCCAATCTTAACTCCCTTCTATCACCTCCCCTTTCTCTCATCCCCTTGCCTTTCCCCTTCTACTTTCCAGTAGGGTGAGATAAATTTTTACACATGCTTGTGTGTGTAGATTCTTTTCTCTTTGAGCCAATTCTGATGAGAGTAAGGTTCACTCACTCCCCCTCACTTTCCCATTCTTCCCTTCCACTGTAAAAGCTTTTTCTTGCCTCTTTTATGTGAGATCTTTTACTCCATTCTACCTCTCCCTTTCTATTTCTCCGAGTGCCTTCCTCTCTCATCCTTTAATTTTATTTTTTAGATAGCATACCTTCACATTCAATTCATACCTGTGCCCTCTCTATATATATATACTCCTTCTAACTACCCTAATAATGAGAGGTCTTATAAATTATAAATATCATCTTCCCATGTAGGAATGTAAACAGTTTAAATGTATTAAGTCCCTTATGATTTCCCTTTCTTGTTTAACTTTTTGTGCTTCTCGAGTCTTATATCTGAAAGTCAAATTTTCTATACAGCTCTGCTCTTTTCATCAAGAAGGCTTGAAAGTCCCCTATCTCATTGAATATTCATTTTTCCCCCTGAAGGATTATATTTAGTTTTGGTGGGTAGGTGATTCTTGGTTGTAATCCTAGCTCCTTCGTCCTCTGGAATATCATATTCCAAGTCCTCTGATCTTTTAATGTAGAAGCAGCTAAATCTTATGTTATTTTGACCATGACTCCATGACACTTAAATTGTTTCTTTCTGGCAGATTGTAATATTTTTTTCCTTGAACTGGCAACTCTGGAATTTGGCTATAATATTCCTGGCAGTTTTCATTCTGGGATCTCTTTCAGAAGGTGATAGGTGCATCCTTTCGATTGTTGTTTTACCCTCTGGTTCTAGAATATCAGAGCCATTTTCCTTGACAATTTCTTGAAAAATGGTTGTAATATTAAGGGAATTTGAAGATCTCCCCTGCCCATTAATAGGCACATAGAACACTGGCCCAGAGCTAGTCAGGCTCTGGGAGTTTCCAATTAAGTTCTGGGGCATGAGGATTTTCAAGTTCCTTGGCACTCAGCCAATCAGATGTTGAGTCTTTGTTATATATTCTGGGAGGTTAGTGTTTTACTTTGGGGATTTGCTCATGAGAAGGATCTTTTGATTTCCTGGTCAAGACTCTGAGTAGCTATATGTTTAGAGCCCCCGATTGCTCAGATTTCTGTGCTTCCTCAATCCAGTGATGTATGTAAATTATATAGCAATATTGCTTTGCTCAGACAGTCGGAGCCCCGTCTGTTGGTCTTTGGGCTAATTTCTCTGCCAGTAATGTCTCTGCTTGTATTTTCTCCATGTTCAGGGTGCTGACCTTTCCCCTGAACTAGTGAATGTAATTAAAGTAGATTATTGACCCCTTTAAAAGTTGCTTTCCTTTAAGAAAAGCAGATCAAAGAACCTGTGCTAGCAGGCCATCCTGGGTGTGCTAGGGTACTTGCTAATAGAATGATGTCCAGGCTCTTTTTTTTGATCATGTTTTTTAGGTAGCTTAATAATTTTTAAATTATCTCTCCTGAATATACTTTCCAGGTCAGTCATTTTTTTCAATGAGATATTTCACATTTTCTTCTAATTTTTTCATTCTTTTGGTTTTGTTTATTGTTTCCTGATTTCTCATAAAGTCATTAGCTTACATTTCTTCCATTCTAATTTTTAAGGAATTATTTTCTTCAGTGAGCTTTTGGATCTCTTTCCATTTGCCAATTTGGCTTTTTTAGGCATTCTTTTCCTCATTGATTTTTTGGACCTCTTTTACCATTTGGCCTAGTCTGGTTTTTAAAAATACATTTATTTATTTTTAGTTTTCAATATTCATTTCCACAAGATTTTGAGTTACAAATTTTTCTTCCTGTCTTTCCCCTACCCCCACCCCAAAATAGCAAGCCCACTGAATACTGCTTCTCCTAATCCGTTCTCTCTTATCTCCTCCCCTACAATCCCCCCAACTTTCTAGTGGGGCAAGATGGATTTCTATACCCCAGTGCCTGTATATCTTATTTCCCGGTTGCATGTAAAAAACCACAATTTTTAAAAAACATTTGTCCCAAAGTCTTTCCCTTTTTTCCTCCTCAACCACCCTCATTGGGAAGACAAGCAATTCAACATAGATTGTACATGTGTAGTTATGTAAAACATTTCCATAGTAGTTATATTGTGAAAGACTAACTATATTTCCATCCATCCTATTCTGCCCCCCACTTTTTTCTCCCTTTGTCTCCATTTAATCTTTCATAATCTATCAGACTGATTTTCATAATGTAAGGAATGACTCTTCTCAGTTGTTGTAGACATAGGATATGATCATTGGTAATAATGTATTAAAATAAATGTGCAGAGGAATATAATGATAGAAAGTACAGACAGATATTAGATGACAGGTATTAATGTATTAATACTTTGCTACTTCTTTAGGAAGTATGAAGTCTTCCTTGATAAAATTAGAAGTATAATTAAAGATTGGCTTTAGATTGACCATAATTCTGGTAGCCTTTTAAAAAATTACCTTACTGGGGCGGCTAGGTGGTGCAGTGAATGGAGTACCAGCCCTGGAGTCAGGAGGACCTGAGTTCAAATCCAGCCTTAGACACTTGACACACCTCCTAGCCGTGTGACCTTGGGCAAGTCAGTTGACCCCATGCTCTCCAAAAAAAAAAGGCAAAAAAAAAATTACCTTACTAAACTCTGTAGTTATTCAAAGCTGTGCACTGCTTTTGTGATCCTTCTACCTATAGTGCAAGGCAATGTGGTCAAGTAGGGAAATTTTCTCTCTCCACCTCCACCTCTCCTCACTCCTATACCCTATGACATAGAAACTCCTAGTCTAGTAGGAGACACCAAATCCAGTAGAGAGAAGAGAATGATACTGTCCAGACACAGAGGGAATTGAGTGGGACAACTTGAGTTAGTAAGTAGCTTGAAGGAATAGTACCTCTGCTGGTAAAGAGGAGAGATAACGTAAACCTGAGAGAATAAACTAGGAGAATAGAGATCTAAGGTAGAGAAAGGAGTGAATTATGGATTTCCAGACAAATGAGCAACCTGATAGAGAGGTTGTATTCATGAGGAAATTCTATGTGCATAAGAAGAAAGAGGACATTTGAAGCCCACTTCTATGAAGACATCAGTTGCTTTGGCTACATGTTCCCTACATCTCTGCCTCACTATTCATTGTACTCTAAATTTGTACCCATTCTTTTTTTATAGATATTATGTGTATTTGTGGGAAAGTGTGCTCTAGGTTTATGGGGGTGAGCTACTGCTATTATGTCATCTTGGTAAATTCCATTGCTTTCAACTAATATTGTCTTTTAGCTGACTTTTAAGAGAAATATCATTAGTGGGAGCTCATGAGCAATAGTTTTAGCAATAGAGCCACACAAGTATTGTAGAACCTGGGAGTAGCTGTCACCCTTCCGGGACCTAAAGGAGGAGTACAGGTTAGGGGAGGAGTAGAGAAAAGTGCTACACTAAAATAGTGTTTTTATTAGTCCTCTTCTCACACAGTAGACTCTAAATAAATGTTTGTATTGAATTGAATCCATAAGAACTTTAGCAGCTTCCTAACAAGGAAGCTGTTTTTAAAAAACCACAAATGTCTTTGCCTGGTTCTCTACAATTTTTTCCTACTTTATTACCACTCTTTAATGCTGCCCCCAAACTACATTCTTTCTCACCTTGCTACTCTTATTCACATTATATCCTCTTCTCTCTCTCTGTAATCCCCACATATTGACACCTTAAGGCAGTGGTTCTCAACCTTCCTAATGCCTCGACCCTTTAATGCCTCGACCCTTTAATACTTGCATGTGGGCGTATCTACATGTGGGTGGGCGGACCCACCTGGAGATGGATAGAGGAGCAGTGTCTCGGTTCCTAGGACCATTGGAAATATGTGTTTTCCAATGGTCTTAGACGACCCCTGCAACCCCTGTAAAAGGGTCATTCGAAAGGGGTCACAACCCACAGGTTGAGAATGGCTGCCTTAAAGTCTATCTCATGAACTGTCTCCTTTGATCTTGTCCTTTCCTGAATTCCAACTTAAGTTTTTCTTCAAGAAAACAAACAACAGTTAGCTCCTTGTGGGCAAGGCAAATGTGACTAAACCGCCCCTCCCCCCCCCAAACCAACCTACACAATTCCTGACACAAAGGTAGTCAATGAAGATAATCAAATAAATATTTAATCTCAGTGATATACATGGTCCTTTTTGTGGTGCAGATTCCCAGACATCCTATTCAACTCTTGTCAATGCCTTCCCAAAAGTTCAACACAAAGGATCCATCCAACATATTAGAGGCCTTTCTCAACTTCTCATTTTTGAGAATACTGGTGGAGTACTCTTATCTTTTGACATGACCAGCTCATCTTTTCTTCTTTTCATATGAATATATATTTTAAGTTTTGTTCCTAAGGTGTTAACTTATATTTTTTCCTTTTTATATCACTTTAATTTAGACCATACTTTTGTGTGAGATGAAAGAGTTCAGAGTCTGAATCTGAGGTCAGAAAAGGTCTTTATTCTTTCTCATGAGAAAGGACTCTGCCCCTGTCACCCACATAGCGTCTGCCAGGGAGAGAGCAACAGGTAGCAGGGAACCCATGGTTATGTAATCTTCTAATACAGAAACCCAACCCTCCCAACTGGCTTTCACTCTCATTGGTAAGGAAGCTGGCCCACAACCTAAGAGGGGGAATCTATCTCTGAGACAAAGGATCCAGAAAAACGTGGGTGTCCAATGAAAGGCCAGGAAAGCAGTCTTGACCTTATTTGGCATATCTTGCGCTGAGGTGGCACTGGGGAGGGTCTCCATTGCTCTAAGTCCCAGACTCCTGGAAGGTCTGGTGATCTCTAAACGTAGGCCTAGTGAATACTGAAGCCATTCTATATTTGATTTTTCAGAATGGGGAAACTTCACTATAAATTATCCCTCATACTTCTAAATGTCCAAAATAATTTTTATGCTGGATCAGAAACACAGGCTCTGAGTCTGAAGGTACACTGAAGCCATGTAGTAGGAACTATATCTGTCCAACAACCTGATATATTATCTATCTTTTGCTTAAAGATCTCTAATTTTCCTTATAAAAGTACCAGTAAATCCTGATATCTAGACCATAGGATCATTGTTTCAGAGGTGGAAGGGACTTTTGATGTTATATAGTTCAAGTTATTCATTTTACAGGAGAGACCCAGAGAGATTATGATTTACCCAAGGTCACAAGACAGTAAATGACTGAGCCAGGTTTTGATCCTAGGTCTTCTGACTCCAAACCTAGGGATCCTACTTATCACACACAATTCTATATGCCTATTTTCTATTGTTAAAGAAAACATTAAATATAGACCCAGAAGAGGGCTCTGTGGGGCTCTATTTGGTATTTGTGTACCAAGTGTAAGAAATCTGTATCATGGCCAATACCAGCTTTATATGTGGGTGGAGTAGGCAGTCAAAATGTCAGAGTAAAATGCAGAAAGGGCAAGCCTGGGATAACACAGACATTCTTTACTTCACAGTGTTGAATAGTGCCAAACCTAGTTATGGTTCTAGGGGCAGCTAGGTGATACAGTGGACCTAGAGTCAGGAAGACCTGAATTTAAATCTGACCTCAGACATTTACTAGCTGTTTGATCCTGGATGAGCTGCTTAACCCTGTTTGCCTCAGTGTTCTCATTTGTAAAATGAGTTGGAGAAGGAAATGGCAAACCACTCTAGTATCCTTGCCAAGAAAACATCAAATGGTGTTGCAAAGAGTCTGAAATGATTGGACAACAATAACAAGAAGTTAAGGTTCTACTGAAATGGACAGGGTATCTCCAAAGTCTTAGTGTAGTTTAAAGCTAATTCAGTAGGTTTACCTTGCCGAATTATTTTTATTTTTATTGACACATTTTGTTTAGAAGGAAATTACTTTGCAACAAATATCCAAACAGACTTGGCACACAATTAGCATTCCATAAATATTTTTTTAATTTACTCCTTCAAACAATTCCCTCTTGCACCATGTACATATGCTAAAAACAATTAAGCAAAACAGCCTAATTAAGTGATTGCATCAGTACATGATATACTTAATTTTTAAGAACCATGCTAATTATGGGATAAATCCTCCTTTGTATACCTGCAGGGGAAAAAAAGTTTTTATCCTAATATTTCAAAGAAGATATTCTGATTAACTTGATGAATTCTCAGGTTTTTCCTTTCTTCCATGGTGGCAGGGGGATTTGGAATTATGTTTGTCTTTGACTACTGTCTTTATTCATGCCAGTTCCACAAATATTATTAATCATGCTAAGAGTACATGAGCTCTCTCTGCGAATATCCTAGTATTGATTCTTTTAGGTCTATCTGATATGGAATTTTCTATCCTTATCTGCAGTTTTTATAGTTTGTTTCATTGCTAGAATTTGAAGTAGATTTATATTTTATTAATCTTCCTGCCACTTGGTGAGAGCCACGGGAATAGAGACAGAGAGAGAGAAGAAGGATCACCAGGGTTCATAAAGAATATTAGGATTCCATAAACTCCTCTACATTTGGTCACATAGCAAGAGTTTTGCCTAGTTGCAAAGGAATGCCCTGCTGTGGCATGGGGAGACAGTAAATTGAACCTTGTTTCAACTGTGTGACATTCAGAAACATATATTCAGTATTGAACATGTAAATTATGTAAAGTGTATACTAAATGACTGTACCTATTTTTTCCATTGGTTACACAAATGCTCTAAAGCAAACATCTAGGACTGAAGTTAATTAGAATGAAACAGTTTAATGGGAAATATTCTTAACCTACTGAACTACAAATGAATAAGGCAGTTTTGAAAAAAGTTTGGAAATGAGTTCTCATAGAATTAAATTTTCCAAAATATTTCACGGTAATGAATGGAAGTAACTTTCTAAATTCAAATAGATTGTGTCTAATTCAAGTTCTCAATTTAAATAAAATATTATAAAACTATAATAACTTAGAGAAAATCTTTAAAAATATCCACATATGGAACTGTTACTGGGATTCTCGTGATTCAAATATGTGGATTTTAATAAAAGAACAATGTAAAGTTCAAAATGTGGGAACAAAAATTTGAAACTCTGCTTTGAAGAAAAACCTCCAACATTCAACATTTTTGTTAATCTATAAAGGAAATATAGTCCAGAGTTTGTTTTTGCTTTTTTTTTTTTAATCTGCAAAAAGCACAGTCATGTCTGGGAAAGGATAAGAAATACCAGGCACTAGATGAAGAGAGCAAAACAATTACCAGGCATTTGTGAGACCCTTACTAGTAACACTTTTAGATATCTTCCTAAGAAAAGTACATTGCAAGGAAAGTGAGAAAAAACTGTGACATACCTCTATAGGA
>CM053582.1:299904322-299922059 GCA_028627135.1 Pseudochirops cupreus | reverse complement strand
CAACAACCAAAAATTAATTAAAATCAAACATGTAATGAATCTGAGGTGTTTCTGGCAGCATTTGGGTTGCCCGTATTGTATCACCTGTGTTACAACTTCATTGCAGCCTTGGTTCTGGACACAAAGCATGCACACTTTGCACTGCACATGTCCTCACATTACAAAACCCAAGTGTCGAGGAAAAGGTTTAAGAAGCTCTGATCTAGTTCAACTCTTTCATTTTACAGATGAGGAAACTGAGGTTTAGAGACATTAAATGACTTGCCTGTGGTTACATTGATACTGAGGTATAATTTCAACTCTGCTCCTAACTCCCTATTTTATGTTCTCTCTACTGCACCAAGTTACGTGTTCCTGTCCTTACCAAGTTTTCAAGAAAAGACTGAATGACCACTTATTGGCCACCTGTCTGTAGCATTTTTTTGTCAAGGCTCTTGTTGTTTTTGTTCTTGCTGTTCAGGACTCTTTGTGACCTCACTTGGGGTGTTCTTGGCAAAGATACTGGAGTGGTTTGCCATTTTCTTCTCCAGCTCATTTTACAGATAAGGAAACTGAGGCAACAAAGGTTAAGTGACTTGCTCAGGGTCACAAGCTAGCAAGTATCTGAGGCTGGATGTGAACTTGGGAAGAGGGGTCTTTCTGACTCCAGCCCAGTGCACTTCCCAAAGCAGCACCTTGCTGCCCAAGGCTGTTCCCTAAACCCCTCTTTTCTCTCTACACAACTTCAATCTCACCAACTACAAAGGGTCCAATTAGCCTCTCAATGCCAACGATTCTTAGGTCTCCTGATCCAATCTAATTCTCTCTCCTCAACTGAAGGTCCCACACAAAGCCAAAGATCTATGAGACACCTCTATTTGAATGTCCTACAGGCATTTCAAACTAAAATTCACTACTTTTCTTTTTCTTGCCTTTTTTTTTTGGAGGGGCAATTGGGGTTAAGTGACTTGCCCAAGGTCACACAGCTAGTTTTTGTGTGTGTGTGTGTGTGTGTGCGTGTGTGTGTGTGTGTGTGTGTGTGTGTGTGTGTGTGTGTTAAGTGTTTGAGGTCAGATTTCAACTCAGGTCCTCCTGACTCCAGGGCCAGTGCTCTATTCACTGTGCCACCTAGCTGCCCCAAATTCACTACTTTTCAACAAAACCTGCCCCAGTTCCTAATTTATCTATTTTTGTTGAGGGTGCCACTGTTCTTCCAGTTATCCAGATTCACAATCTCAAAGTCATCCTCCACTTTTCATTCACCTTCAACCTCTATAACTATTTGCCAAGGTCAGTAGATTCTACCTGTATAATTCATCCTTTTCCTCCACTTACATGGCCACCCCCCTAAAGTTCAAGATATCATCAAGTCACACCTGAACTATTATACCAGCTTCCGAATTAGCCCTAAGGATCAAGAAGCTTCTGTGCCTCACCATTCCCTACAGAATAAGATATAAATCCTCTGTAATTTACAAACATTTATACAATCATCACCTCTCCTGTGGACTATTGTAATAGTCTCCTAATTAATCTCTCTACTTCCAAGTCTTTTTCCTTTTCAGTCTACCCTCCACATAGGCCAAAGAGATTTTCCTAAAGTACAGGTTTCAGTGGTTCTCTATTGCCTCCAGGATCAAACATAAAGTCCCTAATGTAGCATTTAAACAACCTGGACCCACATTTCCAATTTCTTACATTTTACTTCCCCCTCCACATACTACAATCCAGCTATACTGATTTACCATTTCTCACACAGGACACAGCATCTTGTCATCTCCCTTCTCTGTGCTTTTGCAGTGGCTGACCCCTCATTCCTGGAATGTTTTCCCACCTCACCTCAGCCTCTTAGAATCCTTGTCTTCCTTCAAGCCTTATCTCAAAAGTTCACCTTTGTTGTTAGGAGAAGGTCACCTTCCAATCTACTCTGTATGTACCTAATTATATATTGTCTCCCCTATCAAAATGTAAGCTCCTTAAAGGTAGAGAACTGTTTGGGTTTTTTTTTCTATCTATCCCCAACACTTAGCATGGTCTCTGGCACTCTAAGCATTTAATAAATGCCTGCTCATTAACTGATAAAATCATTCCATATAGCTATCTAGCCTACATAGAGAAAAGGAAGAAAAATTAATTCATAACTTTGACTTAAAATTATCTAGTACTTACAACAGTATTTTAAATAAAATGAATGCTAAATACCTCCTGATATTCATTATTCATTTTCTAGTTTGTAAGGGTTTAAAAATATTACAGAACATGAAAGTGTGGGGCTTTAGAATTTTATGAAAAGGATTTAAAATAGAGTATGGACATATTCATAACAACTCTTTATAGTAGCAAAAAAAGGAAACAAACCATGTCTGACTTATGAAATGGCAGAAAAACTTACAGTAGTGAATATGTTAGAATATCACTGTACTATAAAGAATGGTGAATATGAAGCTAGGGAAAGCCCTCCACGAAGTGATAATGAACAAGACAAAACCAAATCTACAACCACAAAAATGAAGATAATTTCAAAGGAAACAAAAGTCAAATAAGAAATGAGTAAGATTGTTAATAATTTGTAAAACATTTACTTCTACCAATTATTTTAACAAAAGGAAAACAGTGCAAGACTACATGTACTATCTCTTATAATCACAAGCTACTTTACCAGTTTTAAGAAATCGTACATGGTGGGGAATTCAATATTCGAGAGTGTGCTATACGCAAGGTACTGTACTAAGTGCTACGGGAGGATACAAAGATGTGTAGGTCCCATCTAACTGTGTCATCATTACGAGAACATGGGTCGTACAGATGAGTCAACACGAAGATACCACATTATTATAAAAACAACTCTGACAATAAGTCAGTACCAAAATTTTGCGCTTGAAGGTAACTTATGATCTATCATCATATGTCATATATTTATAAAGCAAAATAAAAATCTAACAATATAATCTTCTTAAAAACTGTAGTTTTAATCACTTAAAAAGATGCCAGTTTGATGTTTCTAAACACATATACTTGTAGTTGTAGTACAGTGCACCTAGGGCAGTGTCCTGCATGTAGCAGACACTTAAATATTTGATGAATAAATCTGTCAGGATCTCCTGTTTTAGAAAGTAATAGAAATTATTTTTATTTGGACTAGTAGATATTGCAACTTACATAATGTGCTTTGCAAAAGATGACTATATGTTAGAAACTAAAGACAATAAAATCAAAACATTAGATGATATACTAAATACAATATTATCTAAAACCTTAAGTAATGGAAATACTCAGTGATAACTAAGTTAAATGAATTTTCAGTTCAACTGAGGAGATACACTCTTGATTTAAGCCCAAGTTGAAAATAACTGAGAAGTGTGGTATGAAGATATCAACCTTATTCTATAAAGTATTCACTTTGATTTAAGCATTGAGCACCTGTTGTACAAAATATGTAAGATACTACTCTGGCATTTCAAAAGGTACAGTATTGAAAAAAAAATCAAATCATTTATTATTAAGGAACTTACAACACTTCAAGATGTAATACTGTAGATGTGGAGGCAGAAAGTATAAAAATATGTTCTGATTTTAGGAAACATCTGGGAAGTAACTTTGCTTTTCTTTTTAAAAGAAAACATTTCAATATAAGTTTCTGTTCTTATTTTTTTCTCTTTAGAGTTGACATATCAAATGCAGACTGAAGCAAACTATCTGCTCTCTTTCTTTTTCATGTTTGGTTTTGTTTCCTCTTTCCCACTGTTCATTCCATCAGTTACAACCCTTCTTTACAACCAAACTAATGTCTAATGTGTAAGTATTTGCAGTTCCTATACTTGATTGCATGCCACCGTGGGGGGAAGGAGGAGAGGAGGGAGGGGAGAAAATTTTGAAACTCAAAGGATTGTGGAACTGAATCTTGTAAACTAAAAGTAAACAAACAAATCAATAAATACAAACCAAAAAAAAACAGAGTTGACACATCATAGGACCTATGCTTTCAATACAATTAAGACTTCTAAAAGTATATTCTGAAACCTACTAATACTTCCATATCCCATAATATTCTTGCACATGTTCTCACATAAATCCTGCACGGGGCATCAACCTCTTAAGATTATATAGGCAACAGTGTAGTAGGTGGACTACTATTTTTTTTGTTCTTGCCACACAATTAGTTCTGTCTTTCCAATTAAATATCTTTGTTGATATGTTTTATGCCCCTTTTTTATGCACAATTCATCCTTGCTAATGTGCCATAGCCTGTTTACATCCACCTTATCATTCCATCACACTTTACATGACCTATAATTTTAACTCTGGAGAATTCGGTATTATGATTCTTAGTCAAAATGGCACCATCTTAAAAATATCGATATTAAAAAAGACAGGTTTTATTTTAGGGAAAAGCTTGAGGTTACTGGACATACTGTTCGATTTCCTATCTAACCCATTATCTCTCTCCCACTCAGTTCTGGGCCCAGCTTACTGTCCATCTGCTATATCTCTCTAATACATATGTACTTCACTCCCACAGTCTCTATCCAATTCAATTCAATAAACATTTATCAAACATCTATTCAGTGCCAAGTACTGTATGAAATCTTAGATTACAAAGACAAAAATAAAAATGCTCCTTCCCTAAAGGATATTACATTCGTTCTAGAACTTAGGGTCACCTCCAAGTCAAGATGGGGACAATGGAGGAGAACTTTTTTAAAAGATCTCAAAGATGGAAAAAAAATTGTGGAAGGGACTGTACTATGCTGTTTCTCACATAACACTGTTTCGCATTTTTAAAATGTAGTTATACAGTATTTTATGTTTTTCAAAAAATAAACTGTACTGAGATTTTTTTTGTTATTTATATCACCTACATTTCCTCTATATTTCTTCCCTTATCCCCTCCTAGAGAACTGTCCCTCATGATAAATAGAAGAGGGGGAAAATATTCTGTAAAACTAAGCAATATGTCAAAAGTCTGACATTATATGCAGTGTTCCATACCCATGGTCCCCCAACCTCTGCAAAAAATAGTGAAGTGAAGGAGGTATCATTTTTGAAGCCAAGCTTGAGCACTGTAATTCTGAAGAATTCAATTTTATTTTCTTGTTCTTTCACTTATGTTACTGTAGTGATGTAGTGTATGTATACTGTTTTTCTGGTTCTGCTTATTTCATTTGCATCAGTTCATGAAAGGCCTTCCTTGTCTATCTGCATTCATCATGCCTATTGTTCCTTTCAGCAGAGTAACATATTACATTATGTTCATGTACCAATTTATTTAAGATATTCCCCAATCAATTGGCATAATTTGTTTCCAGTTCTTTGTTACCACAAGGAGAGTTATTATATTATGGTATATTATGAGACTTTTGAGACCTTTCTTTTTTTTTTTATCAATTTCCTCCTCAGAATATATTTCTAGCAATGTAATTTATGTCAAAGGGCATGGACATATCAGTGGCTTTTCAAACTGCTTTCCAGAATTTACAGAGCCACCAATAATGCATTCATTAGCACACCCTTTCATTTCTATATCCTCTATAAAAGTGACAACTTCTGTTTTTGTCCGCTTTGCCAATCTGCTGTTTATGAAGTAAAACTTCAAGGTTGTAATTTGCATTTCTTATAATTAGTAATTTGGAGCATTCCTTTGTAAGGTTGTTAGTTATTTACAATTCTTCTGAAAACTGTTCATATCCTTTGACCATTTCTGTACTGGAGAATGGCTTTTGTTTTTATATATTTTTTTGATTTGCATATATACAGAGTATGCCCCAAAAGTCTTAGTGCAATTAAGAATTTTTGACCCCCTATTCATCATAGTGAAAGGTATATAATCAGATTCACTCCTAATTTTTTTGGTAACATTATCTCTAATACTCAAGGGGTTTTAGCCATTTTGAATTTATTATGGAATTTGGTCTAAGTTGTTAGTCTAAACCTAATTTCTTTCAAACTGTATTCTAGTTTTCCTGGTAATTCTTTCAGAGGATTAAATTATTTAAGAGTACTATAACAGCACTGCAATTTTGTATATTACTATTTCTTATCAAAACATTTTATTTCTTTCAATGCTTATTAATATAGTGCTTTATACATATTAGTAAGAAGATCAATATCTACTGAATTTTTTCAGGAAAATTTTTAGTCACCAAAGATTTAAGAAAGAAAAGCTTCTACACATAAAGAAAAAAAGCCTAGAACTTTGCACATTAATCTTTACTGTGTAAAAGTTTCTATTTTCATAGTTATAGTATCAAAAAGAATATTTTCTAATTCAAGAAATAAATACAAATTTCCAAATATAACAGCATACATGGGGGAAAATAATAAATGTCAGATAAAGGACATCAAAAATTTGTAGGAATTTAATGTCTACAATAGCTTATAGCCTCAGAATATATACAAAGTGATCATAAATTAAGAGGTAAGTTTGTGTAATCATAAAGATAGTAAGATTTTTTTTTGTTTAAATTTTTTTTTTTTGCTTTTTAGAAGGGGAGGGGCATGGCATTTTGGGGTTAAGTGACTTGCCCAAGGTCACACGGCTAGTAAGTGTTAAGTGTCTGAGGCCGAATTTAAACTAAGATCCTCCTGACTCCAGGGCCAGTGCTTTATTCACTGGGTCACCTTGTTGCCTGGAAATTTTTTTTTAAATTGAGTATCTTGCCCTAGAGAAGAGCAGGGGGAATGGGGATGAGACAGGGGATGATGGAGGGGAGGGCAGGTTGGGGGAGAGGGTTGTTAGAAGCACACACTTCTGTACAGGGACAGAGACAAAGTAGAGAATGGAACAAGTGAAGGGGGAGGGATAGGAAAGACGGAAATAGTCTTTCACAATATGTCCACTGTGATGTTCTGCGTAACTACACATATACGGCCTGTACTGAATTGCTTATCTTTCTAGTGGGGGTAGGTGACGAGGGAGGAAGGGAAAAAATCTAGAAACTAAAGTTCTAAAATCAAATGTTAAAATAAAAATATATATATATACATATACACATATATATGTATATATGTAATTATTATTTACATGTAACTGGGAAATAAGATATACAGGCACTAGGGTAGGGCAATCCATCTTGTCCTAATGGAGAGTCAGAGGGGTTATGGGGGAGGATATAGGAGAGACCAGATTGGGGGAGGGGGTATATCGTTGTTTTGGGGGAAAGATGGGGAGAAAATTTGTAACTCAAAATCTCATGGAAATGAATGATGTAAACTAAAAATAAAAGTTAATTTAAAAAAACTATTTAATGCTTAAATTTATTTTTGTTGTATTTAATTTAAAATGTTAATTATCCAAAGCAAACTAAGTATTACATGGACTTAATTCTACCCTCTATTTTTCCCAATATTTTTACCCTTTTAGGGAAATAGAAGAAATAACACTTTACATATATTACATCATTTGATATACTCAACAGCTATTAGCCCCATTTTGCAGGTAAGGAAACTGAGGATGAGAGACATTAAATATGCCTTGCTCAAGGTCATAGTCACTTACTACAAATGACAGTGGAAAGGGTCAAGCTGAGGTGTTCCTCACTCCAAGGTCAATGCTCTAATTAAGTGAACATGAATCCTATTCCACTGGTACCCTGAGCAACCTCCACTAATCTCTCAACATCATCCATTTACTAAAAGGCAGCAACAAAGGAAGGTAGAATTTAGGTCACCTAAAATTTCTCCTTTTACAATAAAATCGCTAAGAGAAAAAAAAAGATAGGCTGGAGTTCCTAGAAAAAGATCAGGAAAAAAGTACCTGTGAGTTTAAAAAGGCTGATGGTACATCTAAGATTTCCTTTCTGGTGTGGATTTTAAAAGGTCATAAAGATAAATGCTTACACAACCAACAGTAATCAGGGATCACAGAATTCTACTAGTTCTCTAATTTCAAGGGAAATAGTATGGGGCCGACAGTAGAATAAGAATCCCAGCCCAATTTTAATATTTATTTATAAGGATATTTTAATTCACAGAATTTAGGAGATAGAGATAACCTGAGAGATCGCCCACACTGGGAAACGCATTAGCCTCTCATCCCTTACTTGGATAAGCCAGGAGAAATATTAAGAAGCAATTTAAAGTAGGTAAAGTCAATGCTGACCAGCAAATAAAGAACAGTCTGTGAGGTCTTTAGGCCATTAGTTTAACTGTTTAAATAGGAAAGGACTGGTTTATAGATGTTTCTAATGTAGTTTTAAAAAAAAAAACTGCAGAAGAGGTATAAAACTATTCAGGGAAACATTTTAAAATCTTAATTTTTTTAAGGAGGGCTAGAAGGGTGATTTATTCACAGTATGATTATGCATAGTGATAAAATTTCCTATAAAACATAAATTTCACAGATTTAAAGCCTTCTCATAAATAAATCTCTCAAAAGTCTCAACTAGTAGGTCGGATTAGACAAAATATAATCTTTTATTCTGTTACACATACACACACATATAAATGCTAAAAAGCATAGTAATAAATGGACTTTTCCTTAATATAGTTGAGTACTATCTAAAACCAAAAGCCACCATTATATGTAAAAGAGACCAAACAGAGGCCTTTTCAATAAGAACAGAAGTAAAGTGAGGATGTCCAATATGACCACTATTATTTGATATAGTGCTAGAAATTGCGGGAATAAGCAGAGGCAACAAGGAAATAAAACTATCACTTTTTGCAGGTGATATGGTCTACTTCTAAAAAGTCAATAAAAAATTAATTGAAACAATAACTTTAGCAAATTTGTAGCATATAAAGCAAGCTTACAAAAAATAAGAATCAGCATCTATATGTTACCAACATGTAGCAGGAAGACACTGAAAAAGAAATTGTATTCAAAATTACTACAGAAAGCATAAACAAACTATCTGGGAATCGACCTACCAATATACACAAATTAAAACAGACCTAAATAACTGGAAGTATATTAATTGCTTGTTATTGGAATGAGCTAATAAATAACAATGACAATATGACCTAAATTAATTTGCTTATTTAATGTTGTGCAAAACTACTAGTAATCATTAGATTACTATAGAAAAAATAACAAAATTCATACTTAGGAGTCTAGTGTTTGATAAAACTCTAAAACCTCAACTTCTGGGCTAAGGATTCCCCATTTCATAAAAACTGCTGGGAAAACTGGAATTGTGAATAAAACAAAATCTCACATGTCAACAAAGTCATTGTTCATTCGGGTTTGACTCTTCTTGACCCCTTTTTGGGATTTTCCTGGCAAGGATACTGGAGTGATTCACCTTTTCCTTCTCCAGTTCATTTTACAAATGAGGAAATTGAGGCAGAGTTAAGTGATTTGCCCAGGGTCACACAGTTAATAAGTGACAGAGGTCTTCCTGACTCCTGGCCTCGTGGTCTATTCAAAGTGCCACCTGGCTGCCCTTTAAATTTCACAATATACAACCAGTTAAATGGATACATGACCTAGTTTAAGGTCACATCATGGTCAAATCAGAAGAGCAAGGAAGGGAAATGGATTCAAATATACAGAAACATGATAAATTGTCAAACAGATTAACAAGAGATAAATTGTCAAAGGTTATGGACAGGCAATTCTCTTAAGAAATTCAAGCTATCAAAAACCATATAAAATGCTCCAAATCACTAATAATTAAGAGAAATGCAAATTAGAGCAATTTAGAGGTTCCACTTCATGCCTATCTGATTGGCAAAGATGACCAAGAAAAGAAAATGATAATTCTTGAAGAAGCCATAAAAGTATCCTTGAAATAATGTTGTCCAATGTTATTACTTTGCAGAGGACCTGAGCTTGGACTAGTACATAATAAGTGGCAGAACTAGTACTGGAACCCAGATCTTCTGATTTACAATCCACTGTTCTTTCCATTCTATTTAATTCCCTCTCTGAACTTAAGCATCCATATCTGTAAAACGAGAAAAGAAGACTTGCCATGCCTTGCTTAATGCTCTAGGGTTATTTTGTAAGCCTTAAATCAAGGAATGTGTGTAAGATAATTTATACTACATAAAGTATATAGTATCTCTTGCCAGACACTGGAATACGGAAATTAAGAATACATTATAACTGTATATAATTGTGGTTTGTAGTTCATTCTCTTACTCCTTCTGCCTCAGTGTAAGTCTGATGAGCTCAAGGTACTTCTTTAAGTGTTATTCTTTGCTTAAAGGGTTACTTCCCCAAATCTATTTAATGAACAAATTCTAGCTAAAAGAAGAACCTTTTATCTTGCTTTGCAAATTAATCAAACTTCAAGGTCTGAAATTTGTTACTATGTACTTTTCCTTAAGCCCTTTCCTTAAAAACTCCAGTATTTATTAACATTACTGAAAAATGAAATGACAAGTATGTGACACAATTAATTAAAAATATGCCTTAAGTCAGTTCATTTTGAAAAAAGAAGGATATATTATTCTTATTTTGGATAAGATCTGTGCTTTCTTTGGAACAATTTGAGTAGAATTGATCTGTACATACAATTTTTATATACTGAATAAGATCAACATCAAGATTCTAAAATTTGATGTTGATATTGAGTATAAAGGAGTACATATTTCTTTATCTTCCTACTATAACCAAACTTGTAATTCCTTTTTTCCTATTAGGCTTTAATAAAACTCAAATGAGATAGTCTATCCTGTTTATTCAAAGTAGAGTTGAACTATAATATTTAATATAGTTCATTTTTATTAGTTTTAATAGCATACTTTACACTTCAAAGTATGTATAAGAATATAGGACATCTACACCAAATCATAACATTTTAGACCCAGAAAGTACCATCTAATCTAACCCTCTCATTTTACATGTGAGAAAATAGTTGCAGAAAAATTAATTCATTTGTTCAGGGTATTCTAGTCAGGTATCTGTTTACATTGTTCTTTTTACTGTGCCACAAAGGAAGGCAATGCACACTTTTCTTTGCTTAGTATACACATGGAGGGGGGAGGATAAGTCCTTGTATGGTGCTTATCGTGTGCTAGCACTGTGCTAAACTCCTCTTTAAAATTTATTTTTTTTTATATCCTCATTACAAACATGGAAGGTAGTGCTATTATTATCCCCATTTTGTAGTTTCGGAAACGGAAAAAACAAAACAAGTGACTTGCCCAGGGTCACACAGCTAGAAAGTATATGACATCAAATTCAAACATTGGTCTTCCTGATTCCAGGCTATAAGGTTCTATATGGATAGAGAAAAGTGATTTAGTAGTTTATTTCAAAGCCTAGTTATCCTACCAGTAGAATAATTATTTCTATTTGAAGTTTGTATTAGATGTATTCTATGCTCATTTTATCAATTATTTATGAAATTTATACAATAGAGGTCTTAAATGAAGGTGAATATTTTCATAGGTTGTCTGTTCTGTCTTCTAAGAAAACTGCCTGCAAAACTTAGTTGTTTTAATTGATATGCTTTCTCTTATTTTCTGAACATTGTGTATCTTCAACTATAGAATCACAAAATTTTAATGCCTTGGATAAAATCCAGTCATAGAACTTTATTTTTTGTAAAGGAGATCTGGGAATTTTACTTGATGTGTACAGCCATATATTATCCTGGACTTAAACACCAAATGAAATGGGCATTTTCATATACAAAATAACAGAATGGAGCTTACCTGGAGGAAAGAAACACATAGAAGGGATCTGAGGAGGTGGGTGAAGAAATATATAGACTTGGGAGGTTGTTTTAAGTTGTCTGAAGCACAGATGAGGGGAGTAAAAGTTGGCCAGCTTAGCCCCCTCAAATGAAGAGCCCCATCCCCACCACAGTGGAATTTAGCAATAGGAGGAAAGGGTCTAAATGACAGAGGAATGTTCCACTGGGAGAAGGCCACAGGAATGGATAGATGTTCCAGGGTAGGGATTTAAATCTAGCAATTCTGTACCTTTAGACTAATGTGTTGAAGGTCAAACAACCAGTGGCCCTCAAATATAAGTTGTATCCTAGGCAATAGGTCTTTGAAATTCCTGATGCTTTTACTATGATTTTCTGGGTCTGGAGTCAGGAAGACTCAACTTTCTGAATTCAAATCTGGCTTCAGCCACTAACTGTGTGACCCTGGACAAGTCACTTACCCTTGTTTGCCTCAGTTTTCTTATTTGTCAAATGAGCTTTAGAAAATGGCAAACCTCTCCAATATCTTTGCCAAGAAAACCCCAGATGGGTTCTCGAAAAGCCTGACAGGACTGAAAACAAATTAGACAACAATAACAGGCTAGTAAAATAAAAAAAAATAAAAACCGAATTATATTAAATACTGTAATTTAACTCTACTTGGAATCAACAGGATAGACTATCTCATTTGAGTTTTATTAAAGCCTAATAGGGAAAAAGGAATTGAAAATCTGGTTACAGTAGGAATATAAAAGTAGACATTAATGCAATGTTAATGCGTCTGAAAGAAGTTCCAGCCTTCCAAGTACTTTTATTCTACAAGGGAGGCCAGTACATACACTTGTTATAATGGTTTGAAAACGTCTACCTCAGAGATGAAGCCAAATCAAGGTAGACTATCACAGAGTGGGGAGGCTGGAGAAGGCAAAGTAGAGTCAATTCAACATAAATAAGCTTTGGGGGGGGGGCTTCCCCTTCCCTGCACCTGTACCCTTAAAGGAAGGCTAGGGGTTGGGGCAGGTGTACAACAACCCGCTTCGTGACTTAAAGCTAAACGGAATCGGAGAGACCATAAACTGAAGAGGCCTCGAAGTGAAAGGAAGGGGCGACTAGAAGCCGGTAAGACAGCCGGGCACGAGCGGTCCCAAAATCGCGGGAAAAGAGGTTCGGGGCGGGGCCTCGAGGCGTCGCCGCCGCCGTCACTCTGGGGCCGGGGAGGTGTCGCTGTCAGCCGGCGGGAGGAGGGGCGCTCGCGACCGAACGGACTAGGCGCGGGAGGGGGGGAAGGGCAGGACGAACGCAAGGCCAGAAGCGCTGGAGGGGTCGGGGAGAGGGGGAGAGCCTCTGGGCCGAGGCCATACCCTCCGCACTCCTGCTGCCCCGGACACTGACGGCCCCAAAGGCGCCTAGGTTTGGACGCGGCTGGAGGATGAAAAGGAGAGACGGGCAAGGGAGCGGGGGCTAGAGTCCCGAGCTTGCCCTCCGACGGCAGGGCGCACAGGAGGCTGTGGCCACCACCCCCACTTCTCTCACCCCGGGCCGGCTGGGGCCTCCGCCGCTGCCACCTCAGCATCCCGTCCCCAGGGCCTCCCCGCCCCCTTTCCCTCTAGGTAAACTTTTCCCGGGAACTTACCCGCCATTTCCGTGCAGCAGGCTAAAGCGGCCGAGGAGAACGAATCAACCCGCGCGCTCCCTGCCCGGAAGTGAACGCACCGCAGTCACGTATTTCCGCCCATTCCCGGAACGGCCCGCGGGCTTAGGAGGGAGCGTTTAGAGCGCGCAGCCCGCGGGCTCCTGGGGCAGAAGCGCCGAGGAACGCAAGCAGTCTGAGGATGGCAGACGGCCCACTGTTGCTTAGCAACTAAGAGGGCTGACCCGCTTGTCCTTTAGGGAGGCGAAGGCGGAGGTCAAGGATCCCCAGCCCCTGAGGAGTGCTATGAATAGTCGCTGCTCTTTAGGAGTTTGTGAAGGGCTTATATGAATAACCCCGCCCCCCAGGAAGACTTACTTTGAGCCTTTGGCGTCCGTTCTGAAAACCTGGTATTAATGCTCTCGTCTCCTGTCTCCTCCAAGTGTAGGACAGCAAAATCAAAGAAAAGTTTACTTAGTCTTCTCTTTTAAATTTTCTCCTGCAAATCTCAAAGTTGACATACTTTTCTTTGAACTCTTATAGCAAACAGTAGAGACCCTAAGTACCGGTACCCGTAAGTAATATGGGTTTTTTCTCCATAAATTCACTTTCGGATGATTAGGAAATTAAATGCATTGAAGCGAAGATTTCTTGGGTAGTCAGCTAAGCAATAAGCATTATTAAGTGCTTACTGGGTGACAGTCACATTATGTCCAAAACGCAACTCGGACCGTGCGTTGTTGTGAGATTCTAAATGGCTTGTACTACAAAGTAGGCAATCTGCTCGCTGATTTGGGGCGTTGTGTTTATTAACATTTAATAATTCTAGGTAATTTACTCTTTTGAAGGATGAAGCTCATTTAAGAACCCTGAACATTGTTTACACAGGAATGACCCCTCTCAACTGTTGATGTGTTTCAAAGTCGTGCAGGAAACTGCAGGTGGCTTTAAGAACCAAGACTTGGGGATGTGGGGAAGGGGGGGAAGAAGGGGAAAGTTTCTTTTTCTCCTTTCCCACCCCCTTTTGACCTTGCTAAGAATTCTATAGCTATGACGGAAGCTGTGAGATCAAAACTAGAATCTGAGCAAGGTTATTTAGGGTTCTCTTTTGCCATTGAGATCATACACTTCCGTGGATCTGTATCATTGAATTAAAAACTGATCAAAATCTACTGTAAACCCCATCATCTTGTTTGACTCGTTAATAATCTTCCACAGCTCCTCCACCGAGAATCCTACCTAATGTCCCGGGAAGGCCTTCTCTAAGTCAGAGGTTCTTAACCTCAGGTGTGTGATTAAAAAGCCGACAGCTATATTTTGATAACCGTATTTCAATATGATCGATTTCTTTTGTAATCATATGTTTTATGTATTTAAAAACATTATCCTGAGAAGGAGATCATAGGCTTCACCAGATTGCTAAGAATGTGTCAGGTGCGCGCGCACGCGTGTGTGTGTGTGTGTGTGTGTGTGTGTGTGTGTATACACACACACACACACAGAGAGAGAGAGAGAGAGAGAGAGAGAGAGAGAGAGAGAGAGAGAGAGAGAGAGAGAGAAAGGTTAAGAACTCTTATTTCAGGTATTTTTGCTTACTTTGCAAGAACTAGTACAACACTTGAGCTGTCCATCTGTTATCCCTTACTCATTCTGCATGATTAGCCCATCTCTTTTTCTGAGCTTACGTTTCCTGAATGGCATCTCCTATAGGGCAAAGAGCCCTGGATTTTTTATCAGAGGACCTATATTCAAAGTCCAGCTCTGCTACTTGCTGTATGACCTTTTGCAAGTTAATCTCTTTAAGCTTGGGTTTCTTCATCTATAAAATGAGATATTTGATCTCCAAGATCCCTTCTGGCTCTGTATTAGAATTTTGTAATCTAGATTTTATACATAGGGTATTGTGAATCAAAAAGACAAGGATGGTATCATTAATTATATAAGCAAAATTTTAAAGAATTTTAAACTCTCTCCAAGTAGCAAAACTCTAAAAGACATACTAACATTGTAGTTTTGGTAAAAGCACAGCTGTCATCAATTTTGAACTTCATATGTAAGAAATCATTAAGAAGAACTAGTGTGTTCATTGCGCTAAATCTTAAAAAAAAGAGTACTAATACTATGAAGTTAGGATTTTAGGGAAGAAATAATAAATACTGGTAGCAGTAGCTACCATCATTTATATATTTTTAAAGACAGTTTATTCAAAAACCTGTGACATAGGTAGCAGTACAGTACTATGACATATATATATGTACAATATATCATCAACCCCACCATGTTGCTGCCCTGCTCAGTAGCTTTCAGTATTACCTATATTAGTTAGAATAAATGCAGACTCCTTAGGCCAGTTCTCAAAGGTCTCCAATCTGGTGTCAACCTACCTCTCCAGTTGTATTTCTCATTATTCCCCCTTCATGTGCTTTAAAATCCTAAGAAACAGAACTGCTAGCTGTTCCTTGAATTCAGCTTTCCATTTTATGCTTTAATGCATTTGCACAAGCCATACCCCATTCCTAGAATGAATTCCCTCTTCACCACTGCTTCTCAGACTCCTCCATTTTTCTTCATAGCTCAGTTCCAGTGCTACCTACTCTGTGAAGTCTTTTTCGGGACTCCTGTTGTTAGTGGTTTCTCCCTCCTCAAACTTCCTTGTATTAATTGTGTGTATTAATAGAATAGAATAGCAGAATGTAAGCTCTTTGAGGACTGGGGCTTTCAATTTTATCTTCTTTACATCTTCAGTGACTTTCACAGTGCTTTGCAAATAGTAGGCACTCAATAATTATATGTTGAATTGATTTTTCCAGTAAGGAAATTGAGATTTAGAGTGATTTGCCTAACATAAGTGGCAGAACTGTGACTCAAACTCAGGTTTTCTGCACATAGGTCCAGTGTGTTTCTGACTTGTTGCCTCTAATGTTATGTAATTTATTCACTGGATTAAAAGCAACAGTGTCTACCTAGCATGGTCTGTTTTTATGGGGTCAAAAAATAAACATTACTTGCAATAGCATCTTTTTTTACTCAGCATTTACAAAATTGCCATATAGTTGTTAGGTACGTAGTATACCCTGAAGATAAAAGAATTACTTTCCTCTCAAGACTAATTAATGGTAAAACTGTTAAAAGCAAGAGTACAAAGTACATTATGAAAATTTAAGGAAGAAGCTAAATATTTATATGTTTGTTTCAGTAGATGTTATAGTTTCAAATGGAATTTATATTTCTTGTTCTAAGAACTACCTCTTCACGTTTTGGGGGGTATTTAATCTATTGGAGAATGGATCTCACAAATTTGGGCCAATTTCTTGTTGATTTTGGATGTCAAATATCAGAAATATTTTATTATAAATGATCCTCCCCAAATTTATTTTCTTTTATTCTAACTTTTATTTTAAATGGATTTTCTTTTTTTTTTTTGCTATACCAGAATTGTTTAGTTTATAAAGGACATCTATTTTTGTTTCCTGTGATTAGTTAGTTCTACTTGAATAGCTAAGAATTGTCTGTCTACCTACACTTTTAATTTATAGCATTCTGTTATCTTCAATTAAAAAAATATTTAGACAAATTGATCCATTTGGAATTTATTGTGACATATGGCCAATTGTGGATCCTAAGTTTATTTTTTAAAACTATACTGCTTTTCAATTTTTACCAACAGTTTCTCTTAAATAATTAATTCCCACTCCTTTATTTTGTCATGGATTTATCAAATACTAATCTGGTCTTTTGCATGCATTTTGAACTAGTTTCTAGTTAGCAAATCTATTTTGTGGATAGTTTTGGTAATTATTACCTTAGGTATAATTTGAAATCTGGTAAAAGAAGTCCCTTTTTTCAGTTCTCCCCCTCCACAGTTTCCTTCGAAATTCTTGACCTTGTGTTCCATATTAATTATATTAATTTGCCTTTTTCTATCAACTATTCTATGGATTTTTAAATTACATTAAACTTATATTAAAGTAGATTGATGTCATCATTACTATATTAGCTCACACTAGCCATATACTGTGACTCTTCATAATTCTTCTTCAGTTTCTGTAAAAATAACATTGTAGGTTAATACCCAAGTATTTAACATTTTTTCATTTTTAATTGGAATTTTTCTATCAATTACTTATGATTTTGATAGTAATAAATAGAAATTGTGATGATTTTTTTTAATTTGTAAAATTTTTTTTAAAAAATTAACTTTTCTTTATTTTTAGTTTATATCATTCATTTCCACGAGATTTTGAGTTACAAATTTTTTCCCCATCTTTCCCCTACCTACCACCCCAAAATAGCGATCCCACTATATACCCCCTCCCCTAATCTGTTTTCTCCTGTGTCCTCATCCATCACCGCTCTGACTTTCCAGTAGGGCAAGATGAATCTCCCTACCCCAGTGCCTATATATCTTAATTCCCAGTTGCATGTAATTAATAATAATATATATTATATATATACACTAGTATATAATACATATATTTTAATATTTGATTATAGAACTTTAAATTCTAGATTCCCTTCCTCCCTC
>CM053582.1:299860410-299903822 GCA_028627135.1 Pseudochirops cupreus | reverse complement strand
CATTGTACCTCGGGAGGTTAGGAGACCTCAAGGAAGCATCAAGCACATTGGTTGGATATGGATTAGTGTCATGTATGCTGGGTATTTAGGTAATAAGCATGAATGCATTATAAGAGATTGCCACATTGAAGAGATCACAAATATATTTGGAGTAATTTAGATACTGAAGTGTAACTTGTAAGAATAATTATACTTTAATTGTTCAAGAGGGCAGCTAGGGACACAGAAGATAGAGTGCCAGGCCTAGAGACAGGACTCATCTTCCTAAGTTCAAATCTGACCTCAGATACTTACTAAATGTGTGACTCTAGGCAAGTCACTTAATCCTGTTTGCCTCAGTTTCCTCATCTGGAAAATGAGCTGGAGAAAGAAGTGGTAAACCACTCCAGGAAAGTCTTTGCAGAGAAACCCCTAGTGGGGTCACAATTGAAAAACAGTTGTCCAAGAGGAATGATTTGGGAGAGTTAGCAATATGTGATAGGACTTTATTCACTTATAAACTAAAACTAATACAAATTATCCTTTATTTTTAGCTTAGTTATATGCCTTCTTAATACCAGGTAACCAAACTGATTAAATCCTCACCAATGACAAAGTTATAATAATGTATTCATTGTAAATAATTAGCTTGGTTTGTTTTCTTGAGGCATTGAAAATTATGTAGATTCATATATCTTGTGCCTGACTTCTTAGGAGCCTATAAGAAGCTTTGGACATAATTTCACGAAACTGAAAAATGCAATTACATTCTTACCAAATCTTTGTCCCTTGTCCTTTACCTTCTTTCCATTCTTCAGTATTCTCAGATTTTAACTGGAATTAGAATTGCATTATCTCATTTCCATAATTTACTTAAAATTTAGAGGCATATGTGGATTATTCATTGTTAAGTAATAGAACAGCAGAGAAAATATCTTGAGGTAATGAAGCAAGTTCTCTGTTTCAGTCAACCAAGAAGCATTTTTTTAAATTTAAATTTATTTATTTTTAGTTCACAACATTCAGTTCCACAATCCCTTGAGTTTCAAATTTTCTCCTGTTCCCTCTCCTCCCCCTACCCCCATAGTGGCATGTAATCAAATATAGGTTTTACAAATACCTTCATGTTGAACATTAGTCATGTTGTAAAGAAGGGGTGAACAATGAGAAAGAAGGGACAAAACAAAACACAAACGAGAGAGAGAGAACAAATAATTTTCTTCAATCTACAGACTCCGTAGCTCTTTCTCTGGATGTGGATATCCCTTTCCATCATGAGTCTTGTGTAGGTGTCTTCTAATCTTGTATTGCTGAGAGGAGCCCAGTCTGTCAAAGTTAGTCATCACACATACGATGTGTCTGTAATTGTGTACAAAGTCCTCCTGGTTCTGCTCTCCTCACTCAGCATCAGTTTGTATAAGTCTCTCCAGGTTATTATGAAGTCTGTCTGCTCCTCATTTCTTATAGCACAGGAGTACTCCATTGCATTCATATACTACAGCATGTTTAGCCATTCCCCAATTGATGGGCATCCCCTTCTTGATTCCAAGAAGTATTTATTAACCACTGTCTCTATGCCAGGCACTGTGCTAAACTCTGGGGATACAAAGAAGGGTAAAAGGCAGCTCATCGAAACCAGTGAACATATCAGCTGTGTCTGACAGTGTAGGCATTTTCCAAAGATGATTTAAAATGTTTTTCTCAATAGCAGCATCAATAAAGGAAGTGTTTATTTTCCTAAAGTGGCCATTTTGAAGGAAAGGAGTCATCTACCTTATAGTGTACTTGTTTGGGGGAAAGAGGCACAGGAAGGAAGGGGAAAAGTATGGAAAAGGAGAGTCTTATTTTAAAACTGTACTTATATCTAAGGTCCTTAATAAATACTATATAAGGAACCTAAGTGTAAACAAGCGGCACTGCCATTCACGAGCAAGACAACTTGCTTCTGAGATTTACAGTGTTTGTATTTATTTTAAAGTGGCTAGATCAGAAATGTATTTTTATGTTTATTGAATTATTTGTACATCTAGACCAGTGGTTCTCAAAAGTGTGGTCTAGGGAAACTTTGGGGGGGTTACCTAAGATCCTTTCAGAGAACCTGCAAGGTCATTATTTTCATAATAATACTAAGACATTTTATTTTCTAATGCCATAAAAATATTGATGGTTATTACCTACATAAAGAAAAGCTCTTTGGGCAATCTTCAGAAATTTTTAGGAATGCAATAGAGTCTTAAGACCAAGAAGTTTGAGAATTATTGTTCTAGCAAAATAACTATTCATTTTTGCTTGTTTCTTTGATTCCCAAAGTACTAGATTTTGAGTATTTCAACTTTAAAACTTCAAACTTTCAATATTGAATTGTCTCATAAAAATCCAGTCATTGTCAGTATAGGAAAATGACACAAATTGCTGAAAACCCGAAGGCTGTTGTATATATGTGTATTTCATGTTTGTGGTTTTTTTTTTTAGTTCGATTTGCTGAAGATCTTGACAATGACAGCACAACTTTTAACCCTGAGTATAGCCATCAGATATTTGGTGATGAGTAAGTATTGTAGAAACATAGGCAAATATAAATAGGATACAAGTATTCTTTAGCCTCAATTAGTTATTAACTTTTATGTTTACTGTGTGCCTTTTATAGAACATTTCCTATTTTCTTATGTTGTGAATTTTTTGTTACTGAGATTTTATGTATGTTGTACTCCTTTATAACTGGAAGTTTTAAGTAACTACAGCTTTTTTTCCACTATAATTTATGAAAAGTAAACAAGCAGATAATGAGCCCATTTATAAAAGTAACCTGTAGGATATGTCATGAAATCTCAGTGCAGTGGTGATTCCTTTTCATAAACCTGAGGCGTGGCAAAATCTTTTACTTTCTGATTCATCAAAAAGAATTTAAATTATATTTTATGTTATCTAGTTATATTTTTATTCACTTTATGATGGTTTTATATAATGTTTGGTGACTCTAAGTTAACCAAAATGTTAAAATAACTATAACATTCCTCCACCACTTTGGATTAAATGGAATTTTATTATATCATGGAATTACTGTTTTTGTGAATAATTGTGCTATTATGCACAAAGAGACCTTCACTTTTTTTTTTAAAGGTCAACCAAGAACGTGAGTCCATTGTTGGTCACAGTTGCGCTATATGTCAACATTGTTCTGTGGATTTTAATTTAATTTTATCAATTTTTTACATAAATTCCAACAATTTTATTTAACTCATTAATAGTATTTATCGTTTTCATTATCTGACCATGTGTTAACTTTCACTAACCATTAAATGTTTTAGATTAGTTTCATTGGGGGTAATGTTCATGAACTGTTGTTTTAGACAATAAATGGCTCTTCATAGTACATTCTACTTGAGAAAATTTGATGCATCAATCTGAATTTTTTTTGAGTGCTCTTTTTGAAAAAGAATTAAAATGTTTTCCTATAAGGTTTGGCCTTCTGTATTTTAAAGAATTAGACTTTGTCATATAAAAACAATTATGCTTCACTTTCTATTTTTCTCTTGAATACAAGATTTTATTAGAAGCATGTCTTAGATATTTATTTCATTTTATTCCTCTTTGCTTTTTTTTATTCTCCATACTGACATGGGTTGGAGAACTAAGTGATAAGTATCAGTACTTTTTGGCACATTTCACCTAGAAAACACTTAGTAGTGTCTTATCAGTCATTTAGGATATCCTTTTTTTTTAAAATTGGTTGTTTATGTGCAGTTTTTTAGGTGGTCAAGGGAGGATATAATTCAGCCCTTAGTGACTTAAACTTAAATGGAGTCTTATTTCCTTGTCCATTTATTGTTTCCTCTTAATATCACCAATTTTGAGGCTCTGAAAGGAGGACAAAAGCTTACCCACATTCTTCTGTAGTAACTTAGAATGAGTTTTGGAACTGCCATTGTTGCTTTTAATACATTTACTAAGTCTCTCATGATGCTGAAATTTTTTGGAAATTACTTAAACAAACTTATTTCATCTGGAAGAAGGCCGCAGGGAAATTCTAATGATCCTGTTTGACCCTGGGATCATCCATTTGAAACATGTGATGATGTATACTACCTAGCCTATTTTACTGTTTGTTTAGGGTGTGGTCACTTCCTTTTTATAGAGGTGGAAAGTTGGTAGAAGGAAGTAGTACAGTTGAGGAACCACTTTTAGAATTTTGATTGGTTGAGGTGCAGGTTCAGTGCTTCCACCTTATGCTATGTGTGGCTACTTAAATAATTTTTGCAAATGTTTATTTGTTTTTATAGGAACAATGAGAAATATCTTAATGCGTGCAAATTCAAACTGTTCATAGACAGTATATTTCTATGTTTCTCTTGGGTTCTTGATTGCTGTTTATTTTTTTCCTTCCAGTGAAACTGTCTTCGGTTACAAAGGTCTTAAGATCATTTTGTACTATAATGCTGGTAACCTGTCAACACTGTTCCGAATTGAGTATGCGTCTAAAGTTAGTGAGAATTTCGACTGTGTAGAGGTAAAAACAGAAATAAAATTTATATTTTACTATACTTTTAATTATGTTTAAAATATTACATTCTAAACATTTGTAGATGAGAGGACTATTTTATCTACTTTTTAGATTACAGGTAGTAAATGGTTAGTTGTTAGTTCTACTATTCTTTAAATTATGTAGCTGTCTTTCTACTCCAACTGATTTCTCAGTTGCTTTTCTATACATTGTTTCACTTTGATCTTTTGTGCCAACATTTCATTTTTCTCAAATGCTTGAGTTCTGTACCTGTTGCTTTTGGATTATGGATTAAGAAAACTGTTTACTGAGAAACTTCACTGGTGTACATTTTATGTAACATAAAGGACTAGAAATCAGTGTGGTAGAAGAAAATATCTAAATTCTCTTTTCCCAAACTTTGCTGGCAAGCTTACTTTTCCAATTTCCCTTATCAGTCACTATTTTCATATTTATTTCTTCTGGCTCAAACCTCATGGAGATTTTGTTATTTATTGTTGTTATTAGGACTCTCTCACCAGCATAGATAATAAGTCAGTTGAAACAAAACGAAACCAGTTAGAGATCAGGGCAGGAGTGAAGTTGAGTATTTTGGGTATGTGTTTCTCTATTCCAATTCAAAACATGTTTTTGTTTTATCTAGCTTCCAAAAAGATTTAATTATTCTTCTGAAAATTCTCCTTTTTCTGATTTATTATTGTATTAATCATTTATATAACTAATCTTTTGGATTGCTGTCTGTGCCATTAAAAAAATGATGAACTGAGAGGCTTATATTTTTACACATTTGGTATTGAGCTACATTTCCTTTCTACAGCTTCTGTTGGGTATATTGTACAATTCACCTGCCAAAGTCATTATTCTTTAGGCCCTTACAAACTCAGTTCTCACCTAGTTTTTATATTATTCCATTCAGGAAAGTCATCTAACAACAGAAGCTTTTCTCTCAATTTTCATTGAGAATATAAGGCTGAAATGGAATTTTAAAAAAAATTTAATAAAGAGAACAACACAGTATGCAGTTTTTTCATTTATTCTTCATTAAAGAGTATACCTCAGACTTGCAGGATCAATGTTTAGTGTCAGGTACTGCTTTTTCACCTAATCAGTGGTTGGCTCCTGATACAACAGGGTCCATGCCCTTCTCTGTCACAAGTCACTGTGTTTCCAGCATCTTTAACAAACTTCAGCTCATCTTTTTTCACCTTTCTCTTGAAGGATTTCCATAATCAGTCACCAAACTATAGAATTTCAGCAACTTTAGATTCAAAAAGTTTGATGACAAACATTTTCCCCCATGGCTTGTACCGTGAGCCAGGAGTGCTCAGACCAGAGATACTCTTTATAGAATCCTGCTTAAACCCCAACAGCAAGATGCTCATCAGTACTTTGACTAGTGTTTTCTTGATATTAGTATCCCTTCCATAAAAGGGTGGATACATTTTAGCAAAGTTTCTTTTAAGTCTAGTTTTTGTTAAATGAATCCTATTTTTCCTTGATTTATTATAAGATTGGAAATTCTTTTAGAAAAAAATTCTTCCTAGATGTAATAAAATTGTATTTATGAATGACACAAGCTATAATTGTAATGACCAAACTTAATTGAAGAAGAGATAGGAAAAAGCTTTGCTTTTTTTTTTCTTATGAATTTAACAAATGCAGATATTTACATATTACATTTACATGATTATCATTAATTACTGTTAGTGTATCTGCCTCTAATAGCTGTCCTAACTACTTCCAGAAAGATAAAAATCTTTTTAGAATTAGGTGTAAAACAAGAATAGACAAGTTTCAAGTGAGAATCTAAGTGACTATTGCATGGAAGAGTTCATTTTGGCTTTTCAGGATCCTTTCTCCTCCCCCCTCCCTTTTTTTTGCTTCATGGTCCAAGTTGATTGAAGGGATATGTATGGGGCTGGGGGGATTATCGGGGTTGGGGTCAAGATCTTCGATTTAATTGGTGTAGGGAGCTTAATGGAAAAGAAACAGCTACAACTAGTGAAAATCAACAGTTCCTATCCAGGTTATAGTTTTAGAGGGACTCTAGTATTCATTTATATGTAGTATACTTTTATGTGCATTTACAATTTTGCTAATAATGCAGGTGAGGCCAAAGGTATGTTGTGATGACTCACTTTTTTAAGATTGTTTTTAGTGTCCAGGCCTGTGATTTCATTGGTATAGGGAAGAAGAATCTTCTTCCTCCTATGTAGATCTGCAATTGTACTACGCCTTAATAGCCTTTAAGTATTGCTTGAGAAACTTAGAGGTTAAATGAATTCCTTAAGTGAACTTGGTGATTTCCATCTTCCCCAAAGCAAGTTCATCCTGCCCTTCAGTCAACCATTTCCTGCCTTGCTGCCTGATCTTCAGGCTTAGGTGAGAAGAGGCCTTTTTGACCATGTGCCTTCCATCTTTTGTGTGTATCCCCTGAGGGAAGGCAGTAAGGGGAAAGGCTGAGTAGAATATCTAGTGCAAAGAAGAGCAATCTTTCCTTTCACCTTAGGCCTTCCATCTCAGCTGTGCCCATCCCTTGAGGGAAGAGGAAGAAAAATTTGTTGGAGAGTGGGACTTCCTTCTCTTTTGTAAGTTTGACTTCCATCTCCTGCCGCCCCATCTTCTGCCTAATCTCCAGCCTTTGGAGGAAAGAGTCTCCCATTTGGAGGAAACAGTGTCTCCCATTTTGACCATGGTGCCTTCCATTTCATGCTACATATGTCTCCAGTGACCTTTGAGAAGGGGAGTGATACCTTCCACTCACTGAAGAACAATTTCATACTCAGTTATACTCTACATATCCCAGTGTTTCTGAACCCCTGTAGATTATCATCCAAACCTTATTACCAATCCCCATCCCCCCCATAACCTGATTCCTTGTTCTCATCCACCTTCAGCCCTCCCACCCTAAAGTTCCAACCAAATTCCCTCCCTCCAACTCCTTCCATTGTGCCCACTGAAATGCCTGTTCTGTAGGCAACAAACTTCCCTTCATTCTAAATCTTTTTCTCTCCAACTCCATCCATCTACTAGCTTTTACTGAAACCAGGCTCCTCTGATGACACAATCTTCTTGGCCACCCTTCCTAGTATTGGGTGCCCCTTTCACTCATTCACTTTGGCTCACTGGCCAAAGCAGGGGAGTTGGAGTACTTTTTGCTCTCTATTGCCACTTAAGGTTCTCTCCCTATCTTCACCACTCAGTAATCTTCTCTGTCTTGGAGGTTCATTCTATTCGTATATACCACCTTAACAAACTTCCAGGCTGTTCCCCTTCTTTCTTCAACGAATTTGGTACATGGCTCACAATTTTTTTTCTTCTCTGGTGCTTACTCTCATACTAGAAGACTTCAACATATATATTGGCTCTCTCTCAAACACTGTAATCATTTCTCAACCTATTCATTTCCCATAAATTACTCCTCCAGCCCACCTCAGGTATACACAAAGATGGTTATATTATATATATCTTGCCATCACCTATAAATCTACCACCACTACATTCAAGAATTCTGAGATCCTCTTATCTGACTATAATCTATTGACTTTTCACCTTTCCCTCTATTTTCCTATACATAACCCTAAACTTCATGCCCATTGTGACCTCCATTCCATCTACCCTGCACTTGCCACTCTCTCCTCTTTTCCTCATCTTTACTCCCTTAGTGACCCAATTCAGCTCTTCGCTGACCTCTCTTGAGTTCCTAGCCCTCTTATCATTTCACTGGTTGTACCCTTCCAATCCTTAGCCTTGGATAACTCCCACCATCTACCATACATGCTGCTGAATTGAAGATGAAAAAATTCATGCAACTGTTCTAATTGGGTCCATCACAGATTTATACTACAGTTTCAACTGGGACCTTACTGCTGTTAGACAATCCTACTGTGGTTGCCTTGTCATCTTACTATGCCAGTTTCTAGAGTGACTCTTTCAAACCTCCAAGGGCTCCCCTCCCTATCACTGCCTCAGGTGAGAACAGTTGAGGTCATTCTCCAACAACTCCCTCTTTTCCCCTCTTCCTCATCTCATGTCACTCATATGTCTTCTGCTGTTGTTTACTCCTTCACCCCTGTCTCACATGATGAGGTGGCCTTACTCCTTGCCAAAGTTAACCCCTCTACCTGCTCAAATAATCCTATCCCATCCTGTCTCTTCCAACATATTTGCCTACTGATGTCTTTATTCTATCACTTATTTCCAATCAATCCCTGTCCCCTGGCTCCTTCCCTATTAGCTACAAATATGCCCATGTTACCCCCATGCTGAAAAAAATCTTAATTTGATCCTTTTGTGCCTTCTGTCATCTTATCTCTCTTCTCTTTATGGCTAAACTCCTTGAAAAGGCCATCTACAATAGGTGCTTCCATTTTTTCTTCTCTTGACCTCTTAAAATCTGGCTTCTAACCTCATCATTCCACTGATGCTGCTCCCTCCAAAGTTATCATTGATCTCTGAATTGCCAAATCCAATGACCTTTTCTCAATCTTCATTCTCCTCTCTGTAGCCTTTGGCACTGTTGATCACTTTCTCCTTCTTAATACTCTGTTCCCTTTAGGTTTCTGGGACACTACTCTTTCCTGATTCTCCTGCTACCTTTCCTCACCCCTCCTCAGTGTCCTTTGCTGAATCTTCAGTAGATCATACCCTCTAACCATAGATGTCCCACATGGGTCAAACACCCTAAAAGGTATGCTCTTGTTAGCTGTCCTTTGGGAACAAGAGTGATCACTGAAAAGCCAGTAACAACAACTTTGTACGCCCATGAAATTGTAGGTTACTAATTACAAGGCACCTCATGTGCTCTGGGGCCAACTATGGCACCCGACACGAGGAGAGACCAAAGAGAGGTCCTCTTTTCTTCTCCCTTTATGATCCCTCCCTCATTTGATCTCATCAGTTACCATGGATTTAATTACCATCCCTATGTAGATGATTTTCATACCTACCTATCCTATCCTAGCCTCTCTGTTGACTTCCAGTTTTGCATCTTCAACTTGTCTTTCAGATATCTAGAACTGGATTCCAGTAGACATTATAAACTTAACATGTCCAAAACTGAGCTCATCTTTCCCCCTGAACTCTCCACTATTCCTGACTTTCTTATTACTGTGGAGGGCAACACCATCTTCCTAATCCCACAGACTCAAAACCTAGTTGTTATCCTCACTATCTCCCCACCCCCACCCCCACTTCAATCTGTCGCCAAGGCCTGATGATTTCACTTTCCAGCATCTCTCGAATATAGCCCTCTGTCTCTTGTGACAGTGCCACTACTCTGATATAAGCCTTCATCACCTCATACTTTGACTGTTGTGATAACCTGCTGGTTGGTCTGTCTGCATCAAGTTTCTTTACCACTCTATTCCATCCTCCATTCAATTACCAAAGTGATTTTCCTAAAGTGCAGTTCAATTCATGTCACCCCCTTATTCAATGAACTCCATTGGCTCTCTTTGGCTTTCTTTCTTTTTTTCAAAATCTTATTTTAGACCCAAATGCCAGAACATAAATAGAGAATAAAAAAAGAAATAAAAACATGTCATAAACATAAATATTGGAACTTAAATACAAAGTTAGAAAGGAAAAAAAGCATGTCCTGTATAGCAAAGCATAAGAGAGGATTCAAAATATGTAACAATAAATTTTCATTTCAAGAAAATCTATATGATAAATGATACTTGTGTTGAGAATTGTCCATTTTTTTCTTTGCTTCCTTATGAGTTTTCTTTTGTTCTCTGCTGTGCACTTTTTACTTTGTTCTTTTTTTTTCTCCCTCTTCCCCCCAGGCCACAATAAAGTTTAGATATGTTTATATATACACACACATAAATACCCTCCCCCACTCCCCCAGAAGGGTACAATAAAGTTTAGATATGTTTCTCCATAGCTATAGATATATACATATATATATACATACATTTATAGACATATACTTTTCCAAATCTATTCTCCTGATCTTTGTTTTTATGTATGTACATATCTCATTTCCTATCCCTCTTGACTCTTCTACTTTACTTGTACCCACTACCTTGCCCTCCTGTGATTTGCCTACCCCCTCCAAGGATCCCTCCCCTGTCCTCCCATTCCCACAAATCTAAACACCCTTCTATGCCCCTATTTGCCTATTCCCTCACTCTCCCCTCTAAAGATCCTTCCTTTGTCCTCTCTCCCCTCTCTATGCCACTACCGTTTTATTTCTTCTGAATTTAGAAGACTTGCATACTCTTTTAAATATATGTGTATTGTTCGCTCTTAAACCCATTCCGGATGAAAGTAGGTTACCAGAACTACAAGCCCAGCTCCCCCATTTAATTCCTCTGTATCATTTCTTCCTCTTACACCTCTGTTGTATAAAATAATTACTCTTTTAAGCTGTTCCTAAATGGTTTTACTTTTAAAATTCATATTATACTCAGGTTTACCCCAATCTCTCCTATGAACTACCCAATTATTAATAAAAATCTCTGACTTTCAAAGCCTTTCATAACCTTCCCTTTCCTACCTTTCCAGTCTTCTTATACTTGTTTCCTCACCATACTCTTCGATCCAGTGATACTTGCCTTCTTGCTGTTCTGTGATTAAGATACTCTCAAATCTCCACTCTTGGCAGTTTCTCTGGCTATCTTCCATATCTGGAATACGCTTGTCGTCTCCATCTACTGGCTTCCTTTTTGTCCCAATTAAAATCTCTTCTGACGGAAGCTTTTTTCAATCCCTCCTAATTCTAGTGCCTTTCTTCTGTTAGTTATTTCCTATTTATCCTGTATATAGCCTGTTTGTATTCTTGTTTTCTTGTTGTCGCCGCCATTAGGTTGTGAGTTATTTGAGGATTGTGACTTATCTTTTGCTTCATTTTGTATCCCTAGTGCTTTGCATAGTGCCTGGCACATAGTAGTTGCTCAGTGTTTATCGATTGCTTAGGTGACACAGCCAATATGTGTCAGAGGTAGGGCTTGAACTTGTTTTAAGTTGACTCTTTAATTACTGTTCATATCCAGGATGGTAGCTGCCTCAGTTTTGAAAAGATGTAATCTTAAATTAGCTAGCATTTATCACAGGAGTCTTATTAATATGTAGTTTTTCACAATTAAATGTCATTAAATCATCCAAACACAGGTCAAGTTAGTTAGTCTTTTTAAAGTGCTATTGGTATTTATCCTCATGAAACTCATTGTCTATGGGCATTTTTTTTAGTTGTAAGACTAACTGAGCTAAATTGATTTCTTTAAAAAGAAATATTGACTTAATTATTGATAAATCTTTCAAATATTGTATACAGGGAAAATAGCTGTGTATTTACATTGACTTCTAATTGTTCCATGCTTGAAAACCTGTTTTTTCCATTTAGAAATACATTTTCACGAGAAATCAATGTTCTTTGATTTTAAGTTACTTTATGGAGTGTCTTATTCTCTTCTGGTCAAAAACCATTTAAATGTGTTCAAACATTCCCTTTGCCATCCTCATTTTTACTTTTTCTTTTTGAAAGAGGGAAAGAAAATCAGGAGTTAGATTAATTTTTTTAGTGGGTTTGCCTTTTTTCTTTCTTTAGAAGTTGCGCAAAGTTAAATTTTTTTCCAGTATTTGAGTTGTCGTCCTTGTATAAATTGATAATGTTTCTTAGACCAGACATGAATCAAGATCATTAAATTATTTTTATATCAGCAAGCATTTATTGAGCACTTAGCAAGTCTCCAGAATTGTACTAGTGGCTGATGAAAATGTAATAAAATATGGCCCTGCTATCACAGAATTTATACTCTCTCTGGGGGAGAGAACACTAATTTGGGTCAGACTGGAGAACATTTAAGGGTGACATTGTGATATCAACTACTAGGAGCATCTGCTATGAATTGGAGAAAGCTTTTTGAAACAGGTAAGATGAGCTAGGATTTGAAAACTGCTGGATTTGGAGAGAGAGAAGATTTTTCTCTTCCCTGTTGGTGGACATTTAGATTTCATCCAGTTTTTGCAATTATAAGTAGTGCTGCTATGAATATTTTTCACCAAGATGTTTTTTTGGCAAATATTCCCTAGGCTGCAGTTGTTGGGTGTGAAAGGATATAATTATTTTTATAAATTCTACTTCATACTGCTAGATTGTATCACCCAGGGATATTCTGAGTTTGTAGTTCCGGTGGTATTCCACAAGTGTGCTTGTTCCTCCATAATCCCCACTGTCTTTGAGTTTTATTGCCTATACTTATTTTTTGCCAGGTTTGGGCATGATTTTATTTTATTTTATGTCCTGTTAACTATATTGAGAGTATATTGCCATTTTTACTATATTGCTTTGATTCATCAGTTATCATTCCTGTCTATCCCCCTTATAACTTTTTTCAGACTCATTGCAGTTGTTAGAATTTCCAATTCCATTTCCAAATAAAAGTGGTAGTCTGCATTCTCATTTATGCCTGTTTTTAGAAGGAGTACTTCTGATATTTCATTAATGATATTATGTTGGCTCTTAAGGTAGATATTTATTATTGTATTGATGAAAAATTGAAAGAAAGTTTTTCTAGGTGGAAAAAAAATTGTGAGCCAATATATGGTGATGTGAGAATGAATATGATATACGTAGAGGATTATGAATAGCCCCCTAGGAATGTCACTAGGTGATAATAGGGAATAAAGTCGAATTTTAAAGCTATGGTCAAATAACAACAGAGAGCCTTGAAAACTACACTGAGAAGTTCATACTTAATGAGGTTGGCACTAGAGTTCCAGGCACTGTTGTGGCTCTTAATTAAGAACATAATAAAATGAAAGGTATGTCTTTAGGAGGCTATGGTGTTCAAGATAAAGAGAAATAGGAAAGAGAGGGAGAGAACAGTAGTCAGGAAACTGCTTTTATAATCCAATTGTGGCTTTAAGGAAACTGAAGAACATTTTATTCCATAATTGTTTTAAATGTTGAAAATCTACATAGAAAGCAACAAATGATTAACTTGGCATGCAGAAATAAGAGGTGGCTTAAAAAATGTTATCAAAATTACCATAAAGTTAAAGCAGAGTTACAAATGATACTAGGCCCTACACATGATATTTTTAGCTTTCTTTTTCCCACTAGCTACACTTAAATACATATCACTTTAAAAAATTTAAGTGCAATAGTTTTTCCTCTCTGGGCAGCTATGTGGCACAGTGAATAGAGCACTGGCCTTGGAGTCAGGAGGACCTGAGTTCAAATGTGGCCTGAGACACTTAACACAAAAACTAGCCTATGACCTTGGGCAAGTCATTTAACCCCAATTCCCCTGCTTTCCCCCTCCAAAAAAAAAACATTAGTTTTTCCTTTCATGATTTACATTAGTAAGCCATAGAGAACTGCTAATTTTGATGTTAAGTTGATTTTTAAAGTTTTTAATATTTTATAAAAAATGTATCCTTTATATTGGCACTGCCATGTTTTCTTTTTTTTTTTTTAAGTAAAATGAGATACCTTCAGATTCATTTAAAATTGTTTTACCTTTTTTTCTCATTGTATTTAGGATTTCTTCATGTCTGGGCACTATCACCTTTGCAGATAAAATAGTGCTTATTCTGTTTTAACAAACAATTTTTTTCTTAATTTAACAAACATCAAATGAAATGAGTATTAAAACAGAAAAAAGATTGTACATGAAACTGCAAATCTTTATTATGTATGGTTTGCTTTTCCTTTTAAGCATATAATAGTACCAACAGATAATTTTTAAAAGCTGTCACATTTTGTGTTTTCTTTTGGTGTTTCTTCTGTTCTCTTATGTGCATTTAAAAAAAAAAGTTTGAATGGCCCCTTTTCTTTTTTTGGAGGTAGTAGAAGGAAGAATTCTACAATAAGGGATACCTTTCCTTCCATCTTCCACTGGAAGAAAGTTTAAGAAACCTTTTTAACAAGTAGGCATAGACATAAAACTAATTCTCATATTGTCTGTAGCCAAAATATATTTCATTCTGCATCTTGAGTCCATCACCTCTGTGAGGAACTGGGTAGTAGCATGATTCATCATTGGTCCTCTGAAGTTATAGTTAGTAAACATTGTTATTGTATAAATTGTTCTCCTTATTCTTTTCACTTCAGTCTTATGTATAGAAGTTTATAAAATTCTTCCTTGATTTCTCTAATGGCCCTTTTCATCATTTCTTATGGCACAGTAGTATTCCATTACATTCATATGCCATGATTTGTTCAGTTATTTCTTAATCAGTGGGCATCTGCTTAGTTTCCAGTTCTTTGCTATAACAAAAAGTGCTGCCATTAAATATTTTTTAAAATATGAGTGATTTTCTTCCTTTTTTTTTTTGAGTTTTCTGGGTATAAACCTAGAAGTGAGATACCTATTGGTGAAAGAATATGCACAGTTTAGTGACTTTTGGGGCATAGTTCCAAATTGCTTTATAGAGTAGTTGGACCGAGTAACAACTGTTTTATATGCCTGTTTACCTGCAGTCCCAACATTTGTCATTTTCTTTTTCTATCATCTTTGATAGCCTGATAGTTGAGAGGTGGAACCTTAGGTTTGTTTTAATTTGTTAGTGAGTGAAAATTTTTTTCTTATAGTTGATTTTTTTAGTGATTTAGAGCATTTCTTCATGTAGTTACTAATAGTTTGGATTTCTTGCTTTGAGAACTTCCTGTTCAATATAGCTAACTGGATTATTCAGAAACTAGTTTGTCCCTTTTTTGTGAATTATATGTCCACATCTTGCTGTCCATCTTACGGTAATATCGTTTATTTAGTGTTGTTGGTGGGCATGGGCAAATATGAGGGGTGAAAATTAAATCAGTCACTTTTTAGCAATGTTGGCTTTTGGATAAGATATGACAGTGATACTTCATAAATACTGTGTTTATGCTCAAAACTTCATTGTAGAATATCTTTAATTTTTCAAAAATTAGCCTAGGAATTTGATGAAGCAAAAAGAAGAGTGCAAACTCACCATAAATCAAATATAACACAAAAACTACTTTGTAGAAAATCAAGGAAAATTACAAAGGTTCAACTAGGTCAGGGTTCTTTTTGTTTAATAAAAATATTGTTTTTCCAGTATGTGAGACTGTGAAAATTAACTATTTATGAATGCTTCTTTAATAACATTGAATTTTTTCAAAAGTTTTTTTTGTCATATTTCCTTTTCAGTCAGATATAAAACCCTACAAAGCCTCTACCATATTTTTTTCTTCTTACTAACTGCAAAAATAACTAGCAAATATTGGAAGTAGATGATGCTACTTTTTTTTAATGTGATGTCTTGTATTAAATACCAGCAAAATTATTCATACCAGAAACAGTAGAATGTTCTTAGTCACATAAATACTTGAGAATTACAGAATTTAGAATTGGAAGGGATCTGAGAATATCTAATTTAATGCTCCCATTTTATAGATAAGGAAACTTTGCCCAGGGTACTAATTGAGGAAGCTAAGATTTTAATCCAGTTATTCTGACTTCAAATCCAATGGATTTGCTTTCCTGGATTAGAGAAAGTATAATGGTTCTAATATTGCTGATTGTTAGCACAGTGATGAATTAAAGCCTGTCTTGTTATGTGCACATTGTATACTATATTGAGTAAAATAGAGTTGTAAGGTACTTTAGAGTCTAAAACATTAGCCATAACCCAGAAGATAAAAAAAACTCAGGTTTTTTTCCCTGTGCTCAACTTTTAAGAGAACCCAAATGTTAGGAAACCAGGCATGAATGAGAGGTTTGTTTATCCCTAAAAAGGCAAATACAGAAAACCCTTTGCAAGTATATATTCTGGGTCATTGATTCCTAACCTAGAAGCTGAAAGATTGTCAGGGGTCCATGAATCCATATGTATCAAGAATTGTCATTTTGTTCTTTATTTAGCTGTAACAGAATATGCAGCTTGAATAAAAGGCCTGTTGGAAGTTTTATATTTTCATTTGTTAACTCCTTTTCAAATGTATATAGACGTGATTAATCAGATAGACACAAACTCACCTTAGACATGTATTCAATTCATAGGTTTTCATTGCCATGTTTTTCCTTCTGCACAAGATCATAGTTCTAGAGCTAGAAAAGGGGCCTTTGAAGCCATTTAGTCCAATGACCTCATTTTACAGATGAGAAATTTAAGACCAGGCCAATGAAATGACTTGCTCACGATCACCCAGGTGGTAAGTGACAGAGCTGATAGTTGAATACAGGCATCTGATTCTCTTAAGTTCAGCACTCCTTCCATTGTACTATGCTGCCTGTCCATAGGTGCTAAAATCACAGCTATGTATATTATTGGGTTTCATGGCATTTTTTAATATTAGGTAGGGGTCTTCATTCTTTATAAAAGAAGTTGGGAATATAACTCCTTCAACCTACAATATTGTGCAAGCGTAACTGAGATTTAGAATGCAAAATTGAATCTTGTTCAGCATACTCTGTTTTACTAATATAGGAGAATAAACGCCTACTTTAATGAAATGCTTCATCAAGACTTGAAACTAAAAAATTAATTTGGCTTAACCCACAGTATCAAATTCAGTTAACCAAAATATAATTTTCTTTGGTACTTCGTTCCTCTGTGTGTGTATATGTTATAAGTTGCATTGTTATACACACATTTTGTTTGATTGTTCATTTTCCCCAGACAACTAAGTAGAGATTATAATGTTAGTAGTCTTAAAATTTGTCCTTCAACTTTTAGAGAGGAAGTGTGAATTCAGTTTTTGACAGTGAATTTTGTTATATATAAAATCAGATAAATGCATTGTAGTTAATCTTTTTTAGGAAATGGAAATTAATTCTTCTAGAATATTTAACCTTTACCCTGTGTACCTTTTCCATTCACTTTTAACATTTTAAAGATTAAAATTAGGTGTTTGTGTTAAAACATTTTGTCTAGATATCTTTCTTGTTAATTGTTATCATTTATTATTGTTTTACAGTTTATAATCTATTATCTTGAAGGTTAAAAATCTTTGGGCTTAAAAAACTTTGATAGGTGAAAAAAACTGATATTGCTATATCCTTCCAACACTAGCATAGCTGGCTATCCTTACAGCTGTTTTATTGGAATGAAAACAGGAGTGTTAGCTAAGAAATATTTGTAGTGATTAAAAGAATTGGTACAGAGTTGTAAACTGATCATATTAGTGGTCTGTGTTGAAGCTAATAAGTATCTCAGGGGAGTTTTTGAGAATAATGTAAAACTTAAAATGTTAGGTAACTTGCCAAGTCTTTAAACTGATTTTTTAAAAAAATTATTCAAGTTGGGAACCTTATAAACATAAAACTTTAACTATTCCACCCAACTTAAAATTATGAATCAGTAATACTTTGTATTTGAATCACTAGAGAATAGGCTTATGAAAAATGTTATTCTTCCTTTATAAATGCTCTTATTTAAATTACATTGATAGTGTAAAATAAAATCCCTAATTTGGTCTTTACCGTTCTGTTGTTCAGATTAGCCAGTAGTTTTAGAGAGAAATATTTATCAAATCCTGCTTAGAAAGTGAACAAAAAAGAGTTCTGGTAAACTCAGCTTCTTTTATCTTGGTGAATCAGATGCAGAAACTATGTATGTATTAAAAGTAAGCTTAGGGGCAAAGTATTGTAAAGCTATATTCTAACTGTTTAATAGCCCTTTTTTACAGATAGAAAACAAGTTAAATATAAATGTTGGTGGTACCAAAGCATTGAGAATACAACTTGTTTGTGATAAACTCCATCCGTGGTTCTCCATCCTAAAATTGTAACTGAATGATGATAAAGTGCTATTCATCTGCAGGTGCATTGCTTCTACTTAGTTAAAGATGGTTGAAAGGACAGGAATTAGTAGCATGTTGTATTAGCCTTTTGTAGTGTATTTTGTTCTAAGCATCTTAATTTCCCTGTTTTGAATGCTAAGTAGCAAGGGTCTTGGTTTAGAACTAATACCCATCATGCATGTAAACGGTGTGAAAGAGCTGCTTAGTAAGTTAACACAAAGTGTTCTTGTGTCAGTCCTTGTGGAAATAGATACAATACAAACATTACAGCTGAACTCACGGCAAACTCCATTAAGTAAAAACCTGGCCTCATTGTCCAGAAAAAAGTTTGAATAGAATGCAAGCTCATTTTGTTGAATGTAATGTCAGGCTTTTAGGGACTGTATTGAGGGGTAAGGTTTTGTTAAGTTGAGACCAATTCATTAAGTTTTATTGCCTGGTGAGAAGCAGTAATACTTTATTGTGAGACTTCATCAAATATTCATGGTTAAAGAGAAGTAGTAAATGTATTCAATCAAGTGGTCTTTTGGGGTTTTGAAAAGGATTATGAAGTCTGCTCAGCTGATAGTCTGAACATTCACTAGGGTTGTTTAACAAGGGTAATTTTAATCTCTGAATTTAATTTTGTTAAGACTTGCTTTTTCTTCTATAAATCTAAGTCTATAGAAATCACGACAAATATATGAATATATGTACATATTTCTATTATATTAGTGTATGTATTTTCCAAATGCTGATATTCTAAAATAACTTTGTTGGGAATCTCTTGTATTAAATCTCTTCAAAAACCCTTAATTTTTTTTATGCGTGGGGGAGTTGAGAGCCGTCCCCTTTCTTCATTGTGAGATTCCTATTCATTTGCCCAGTCATTAGCTTTATCCCTCTGCTGAAGGCAACCCTTTCTTGAATAGAGAAACATGTTGGTCTCTTCCTATGTAGCACAATTTCCAAACTTTTAATATTGGTAGACTTCAAAAAGTATGTAGGAGTATAGTCTCCATCAATCATATTGTATTCACTATTGCAAAACCACGAAAAATATCTCAGTGGCTATCTGACCTTTTATTAAATTACAGTATATCTGTGCTTACTTGAGACCAACTTGACAAAATCAGTGTGGTTTTAGATATGACTGGATGATCTTACACATAGCAATCTCCTCAATTCACTATAAGTTTATATCCTTGCTTTCAATTGTATATTATAATTATGAGCTGAAGTTACATAGGTCTTTTGAGTCCTACTTATGCTTTAAAGGTTTTGAATGTTTTCAGCTAAATATTAAGATGAAATGTTGATTTTATTTATTTTCCATTCCTCTTTAATGTCCAATCCTTAGGCAGATGATGTTGAGAGCAAAATTAGAGAAATCATTCCTCCTGGATTTTGCACAAACACAGATGATTTTATTTCATTGTTGGAAAAGGAAGTTAATTTTAAGCCCTTTGGAACATTACTCCACACATACTCAGTTCACAATAAGGAAGCAGGAGAAAACGTTACCTATGAAATATACAAGGTAAGAACAAAACTAGATATTTCTTTAGCAAAAATTGACACATTTAATTTGCTGAAGGTTGCGTCCAGTATTTGGTTTATTTTCAGTGATCTTTCTTGACTGCAAATTATAGCTCTTATCATTTAAAAAAAAGTTCTTTTCAGAGTGTGTGGGTGCGGGTGTGTGGGTGTATACACATCTTAATCAGAGCATTCTGCTCCCAGACATTTTCCCACAGGACAGTTTTGTGTTCTACAGACTTTCACTTACCTCTGTGATGAGTTTCACCTGACTTTTCTTGGCTTTTTCCCTAGGCTGACATGACATGTACAGGCTTTCGAGAATATCATGAAAGGCTTCAGACCTTTTTGATGTGGTTTATTGAAACTGCTAGCTTTATTGACGTGGATGATGAAAGATGGAACTACTTTCTAGTGTAAGTACAGTTCTAAAGCAACAGTAGACCTTATTACCTCCACAAAGCCTGCATTTTAATTATGGCGGGCCAATTATTGGGACAGTATAATGATATTTTTCCCAGGAAAGAAAAACTATTGTTTATCAGGCTTGAGTTTTCCTTCATTATGCTTTGGGAGATCTTGAGAATAGAGCTGAATTAAATGCTGTTGTCCGTTAGAGCCCTGAATGTAGGCTTAAACAGTAAAATGAGCTTTGCCTGTGTTTTCTTTTACTTGCCACCTATTCATCTTTATAATAGGCAAGTGCACTGAAGTGATGTAAAGAGGTCTGATTTATCCAAGTTGCTGCACACCAATTAAGTGAATTGTACATTCAGAACATAGCAGGTGTATCCATTGGGCCCTCACAGAGTAGCTTGCTGACACTGAAAATTCAGTCAGAGAATGGAAAAGAAAATGGACACTGCATGGGAGCGCGACTGTAATTGACCTGCTTGGCTTTCTGTTTTATCTGCAGATTTGAGAAGTATAATAAGGATGGAGCTACGCTCTTTGCGACCGTAGGCTACATGACAGTCTATAATTACTATGTGTACCCAGACAAAACCCGGCCACGTGTAAGGTAATTGGCAGTGTAACACGTGCCTTGTCTTTTATTTCAGAAGAGGGAACTGCTGAAGTTTCCAATACTTGTTATAATGGTGTTGATTTGTTTAAAAAAAAAATCACCATTATCCAGTGTGTATGCACTGATTTATTTCATTGTGCCCTTTGAAACAATAGGGAAGATGTTTTGATTATCTAACATTTTTTGGAGATAAAGTTTCCATGATTTTATGGTAATTTTAAAATTGTTCATCATGTGAAACTAAGTTCAGATTTCAAATGGTATCTTTTTTTTAAATTTAAAAATTATTTCTTTCTGTATTGTAGCCAGATGTTGATATTGCCTCCATTTCAAGGTGAAGGCCATGGTGCCCAACTTTTTGAAACAGTTCATAGATATTACATTTCTTCTCCTATAGTTCTTGATATTACAGGTATGTAAGTCTTTATTCTCATTTTCAGATTAAGTTACTGAAAAATTTCTACTTTAAGTGGCTAAATTTTTTATTTTGTATCTCTCACAATTGAATTAAAACTTCAGCTGGTACCATGGCTTATGTAGGACATTTTAGATTGTAAGCTCCTAGGGGGCAGTGGCTGTATCTTTTTAAATATCTGTATAGAGTGTTCTAATGGAAAGGATTTTCCAAGTTCAAATTTCATTTTTGTTATGTTGAAATGGTTGTAACTTTTTGTTTAGTCAGGTTATTCTAAGAAAAGTTTAGTTTTTCAATATCTGTTTTTTGTACTTTTTTGTTGGAACCATGAAGGAAGGATTATTTTGAATATGATGTAAATTTAATAAGTTTGCAAATCATTAATAACTTATGGGTACTTCATTTTCCTTTCATTATGTTTTTATAATTTTGAGGAAAATATAAAGCCACTTAATAAGAAGGTAGTAGAAAGGGTGAATTGCAGAGTCACTTCATGATGCGAACATCGATCTGTTAGTTACCCATAGAATTCAATGACTAGAAAAATTAACGAAAGAAAGATTTGACTCTTTAATCTGTAATTTCATCTATTGGATTCTTCTATTCAAGCAGTATGTTAATATCATGAAAATTGAAGAGCAAGGACAGATTGGAATAATGCAAGTAACTTAACTTGAGGTAAAATGATGCAACTTTACTCTTTTTTTGCAGTTCATGAAATTGTTGCCAAAGAAATAAATTGCTATTTAAACTGCGAAAAAATAACTTAAAAAAAATAATAAAATGCTGTTCTAGCTGCTGGCCACTAGGTGATGAATTATTTGGCCATGGAAACCAACTGTTCATTTTCCCAAATAGAAAATAATAGGTTTTGGGGTTTTTTTGCTTTTTTTTTTTTCTGGAGGTGGGAAGGTAGGGCAATTGGGATTAAGTGACTTGCCCAAGGTCACACGGCTAGTTTTTTATGTTAACTGTCTGAGGCCAGATTTGAACTCAGCTCCTCCTGACTCCAGGGCGGGTGCTCTATTTACTGTGCCACCTAGCCGCCCCCAAAGATAATAGTTTTAAAGCTGAAAGGATCCTTGAAAATCCAGTCAAATCCTTTTATTTTTATGTATTTTAGAATTTCGTTTCAATTGCAAGAAAGCCTCAGCACCCTATGATAAGAAGGACTTAACTTTTAATATAAAACAAATTAAATTAAAATTGATCTGAAATTCCAAATTACCCTTTTGAATAATCTCCTCAAAAACGTGCAGTTTCAACAAGGAACTCAAAAGGACACGGAGAGAAGACTTTCATTTCATCTTGCTGTCATTATAGCTACTAAGATAGATGGAATTCAAAATTGGGACACAGGCAAGGTTTTAATGAAAGTTTGAAAGATATATTTGCTTAGTGAGAATTTACTGAAACTATAAAGAATTGAAGTATAAACTATAATAATTTGCTTCATTTGAGTTTAAATGGATAACCATCCTTCTGGTTTGCTTATGGTATTGGACTCAAATGATTTGATGCAGTTTTAAACTAGTATCTTTTGTTAAAGACTGTTGATTTGAGCTGCTTTACTCACTAAAATGAGATCTTACTGACCATCAGTGGATTCTGGGTCTCAGAATATATCTTTGTGTCTAGGCCTGTTGCTCCAATTTTATACCGTTATGCTAACTAGGGTTTACTCTTGATGACTTTGTCGTTAAGTTGTCTTCTTTCTGGAAAATAGATATTTATATTACATCTCATGCCTGCATTAGAATAAAAATAATGTAAAAATATTTAGTAGTGTGTAGCATCTTCATTTCGAGGATGTCTGTCTACCACAGGTACTCTTGTGAATACCCACTATATCTCCTGAGTTAGGCAAACATTTTTACAGATAGAATAACATATAAAATAATTGATTGTCTCTTTTCTGATATTGTGCAAATTGAAGAGAGGAATAAAATTTAATATGAGAATAAAAGTTGTCTCCTTCACCAGTAACATTATCATATATTTGCCCTTTAGAAATCCCTTTATTGTTCAAGAACTTCATACTTTAGAGCTTTTTGGAACACTACATTTAAATTTTTTATGCTTGGTTAATTTGTGCTTTCATCTTACTTCCCCATTCCTAATATATCATTTTCCTATCTCAGTTTTCATTAAGAAGGTTTTTTTTTATTATACTGAGCACTTATATTGTTAAGTGTTATAGTTTTAACTTGTAAAAATTCAAACTTTGACCCTGTCTTCTAATGCATATCCTGATGAACCTTGTAAAAATCTGTATTTTAGCATGTTTCATTATTAATATATTGCTTATCTCTTTGGCACTAAAGCAACTGATAAAAAGAGACATGCCAAATTGTTGGGGTCAGGAGGTACTGTAAATTCACTAAGGCTAACACTTTCACCCTTAGTTACAGAAAGTTTAAAAAAAATTTGAGAGGCAGCATGGCCCTTTTGAGCCACATCTGAAATGAAATCAGCCTATGAGGGCTTATTTTAACCTAAAATGGTAATGATTATTTGCATAGTTTAAGGTGACCTTTCAATTGTATGAAAATTGAAGAAGAGAATATGACATACTTTTCAGTTTTAAAATGTATCATTTTGCTTAAGATAAATATTTTTAAACATGATCCACATTTCTGTGAGATACCTAGTGAATTCCTAGTTGCTCCTAGTTGCATCAGATTTTCTTTTTGATAAATACGCTTTTCTCTTTGTTACAGTTAGTCTTACTTGCTTTTTTTCCATGCCACTTTTCAGAACCTAAATGGCAATGGGCAAAATATTTTATGTTGAAAAGCCTGTATCTTAAGTCACTATTTACGTTTTTAAAATAAGGTATATTACATATGTAAGCAATCTTAGAAAGACTTGAAATAGTTTCACCTTTTTTTTCTCATTGGGATCAAATATTATTGTTGTTATTTAATTCCCATCTGAAGTTATCATTCTCCATTAGAGTTAGTTGGTTTATTTATAGGGAAGGCTTAGTAGCTAGTGGATTGAATACATCGAGCAAATGCAAATTTTCTTTTAACTGCTAATTGTTGCCTATAGGCCAGCTGACAGTCTAGTTTCGCTTTCGTGAACCAGACTGCTTTACTAACAGGTCTTCTGTATTTCTTTGCCTGGCCATACTATTCTTTCATGTTTGTTTCCAATAAGAAAATAAAAAGGATTTATCTTGACAGTTTTGAAAGGTTACTTTGGGAAATGCTGAAGATTTTTAAAGTCACTTTTGTTTCTAATAATGATCTTGATCTTGCTATATCCATCATGCCTGTGATGGAATTTGAATTCTCTTTTTCTCTGGAAGAATAGTCTGATGATATCTACTGCATGCATTTGTATACAAGGTCCTCTTTTAGGAGCTCCTCTAAAAGTTTAAAATAACCTCATATGGTCCTTGTCTACTGTAGTCTAAAATAGTCAGTTAACAAACATTTATTACACAGATAACCTTAACGGAACTATGTACTGCCAGAAGACCAGGAGTGGGAGCATAACACTAAGAAGAGGAGAGGCAGGATTAAAAACAAGAACTTTTTAGAATTTTAAGCATCACAGATGTTTATAGTTCTTTGGGATGGTAGATGATGCTCTATCAGTAAATACGGAATAAAGAATGTGAGCTGAAAGAAGGGAATATTAGAATAAGAATGCTAGTATTTAGAATCAAATAAAAGAAATTTAAAACTTGTAGAATTGGGAATGATTGAAAAGCACATCATAAATAAAACACAAAAAAGATAGGGAACCCCCAAGCATTAAAGTGTATGTGCCCTTCAATAGTTTTCTTTCACTATATATACACATTATATATACATATATTGTTTTATAAACTTAGAATTTGCATAACTTGATGTTGTAGTCTAAGGACTTAATGTGGCATTTAGAGTAACTTCTTCTGAAACTGTTATTTCTTTTCTTCTCCTACCTTCCCTTTTCCTTCTTCCTTTCTCATCTTAGATTCCCAGCTCCCATACCTTTTAAAGTTTTTATGCCAGTGAAAATAAAAACCTCAAATGCTTGTGACAATAGTTGATGACACAGGTTTTTTTAGCATATGATTGCACGATCAAAATTCTTTCTCTTTTTATTGCCTGTTGGTTCAGACTCACAAATTTTCATAATCTGTTGGGGGAAGATTATAGCCCATGTCTTGATAGAAATGTATTTTAGACATTAGTGCAGATTATAGCAGCACATTTCAAAAATACCTTTCGTTCTTTTTTTTTAGAACTAAAAAACAAAGTAGAAAGTAAAACAACTCTTAAAAGTAATGCTAAGTATAATAAAATAGGTAACAGACAGAATGATCAATTTGTGGGCCTTTATTAGTTTGGGTAAGAGAAGAAGGTGGAGTAATATATAAAGCTGAAATGTTTCATAGTGCCAGTTTTCAGAGAGCACTGTGAAGATGTAACTATATAATTAACATATGAATCAGTAATTCTGTGAATTAGAGAGAGGTGGTTGATATTTGATGTGTTAGATATTTGTGTTGGGAAGAAAATTTAAAGATTGCCATGTTATCTTCTTTAAGCATAGAAATCTTTGATGTGAATGTATTTATTAAGCTGAATGCCAGATGTGTGCTAGCCACCAGACTGGAGGAAATATGTTTTCCATGTGGTCAATACTCACATTCCAATATAATACAATTTTTCCTGTGCTATTATGTCATTACTTTGTCATCTTTAAATAATTGTTTTCCTATGCTGAAGAGAACTGTTTTGGTTTTTTAAAATTTGATAATTTTTATGGGATAGTTTTTTGTATCTTAAATATAGTCATAGGCAGGTCAGTGCTATGAGATCAAACAAAAGTAAACCAACTTTCCTCCTACATACATTGCAGAATTTAAAATTAATTGACTTACTTGGCATGTATTAGTGAATGGCTGCCTCTGAAATGGCTGTTCTATGTCTGTCTACTTGGTGGTGTGCCTTTTATGTTTTTAGTCCAGGGAATATGAAAACTGAGACTGCTTGTGACAGCAGTATGACATAAGGTAGTATTTTAAAAGACTAACACTTAGGTCATAAGTATTACATAGATTTATAAAGAAAAGATTTCTAATATTTGGCTAAGTTGGGAAATTTTGTGGCTTAAACACAATTCCACTTTGTAAGAAATATTTAAAAAACCTTTCATAAACTAGATGATGTATTTATTGTTCAAAATAAAAAGAAATTATTTTGAGTGGGTATGTTGTCATTTTGTTTTTATTTTCCTTAGCTGAAGATCCATCTGAAAACTATGTGAAACTAAGAGATTTTGTACTTGTGAAGCTTTGCCAAGATCTGCCTTGCTTTTCACCAGACAAGTTAATGCAAGGATTCAGTCAAGATATGGTGACAGAGGCACAACAGAAGCTCAAAATAAACAAGGTATTTTAAATTATAATAGGCAAATAGTCTTGAATTTCATAAGCAAAAATTTTTATATTTAGATATTGATAAATATATAACAAATATTGATAAATATATCATTTGATCACTATATGGTTGGCCATGATTGGCATACTTCAGCAATTATAGTATAAACAACTTTAAACATTACAAAACTGCTATATAAGCAAGAAAGAATGGTTTAAGAGATATCTTAAGTTTATGATAGCATTTATGCCTCTGCTTAGGTGTGAGGGACTTGGAGCAGAAACTGGGGAGCTCCTTTGTACTTTAAAATATATACTTCAAAAGTCTTTGTCCCTTCCAAGAGATATCACCTAGCAAATGCTTTCTAAACCACTAAGGAAAAAGATATTTTCAATTCTTCCCAGTGCCAACATGTTCATCCTCCCAAAAAAATCAAGCAACAACATAGCCTTCACATACTATTTTCTTTCTGGCAGTGCCTATGAACACTAGTTCATAAAGTATAATGGTGTCATGCCTTCATCATTATAGAAGCATGCAAATATTTAAGAAATGCATGTGATTTAGTGCTCAAAAAAAATTTTTCCCCCTATGATTTCCTAATTATTTTTCTTCTTTTTTAAAATAGATAACTTATTTAAATTTGGTTTAGGCTTGACAATTTAATGAGAATCATTTTTTAGTCTTTGTCAATATGAAAGCAAACTAACATTTTAGTAATGAATACATTAGTGTTTAAATGAACAATGATGTTTTAAAAAAGCATGGGAACTGGCTGGGTGTTTGGATTGTTTTTTTTTTCCATTTTCATCCTTGTTTTAAAGTGTTAATTTTTGTCCTGTAGAAGGAAGCATTTTTAGGAGTCTATTGATTAGCTGTTAAGTCAGTGAAGTCCCTATTTTGTATAACTGGGATTGAAGGGCAGGAAATACACCATAAAACACAGTCTAGAAAACTTTGTGGACCCAAACTTAGAAAATTAAAACTCTTTTCAATTCAGTGTTTTAACTATTTAAAGGACTTTGGCATTGAGAGGAATAAAGAATGGCTCTTAGGTTTCTGAGAAGGCAGTTGCTACATAAGAAAATTAGGGATAATTTATTACAGACTTGTATTAAAATATAGAAATACAAATATCTGCCTTAATAATATCTTTAATATGTTTCTAATTTTCTGAATCTTCTAGAGTCCATAATTAGTGTGAGAGAATAATTGAATGTGGTTGGGGTTTTTAATGACAAATATATATTGATAATAGGGTAATTCAGTTAGATATTTTATTAATTTTTTTCATTTTGCACATTTGAGAAGCTTTTTTCTAGCTTTTTTTTTATTAGCTCTTGTGTAGAAGGAAATTTTAGATTGATTAGATACAACCTGTTAACATAACTGGAAAATTTTCTCCCATTCCTTAAACTAGTGCTTTTTAGTCAGTCTCCAATAAGCCTTGTCCTCTGGGAAGTTACTAGAAAAGTTATTATAGACCCATTAGCTTGTTAATTTGAGTGGTCCTGGCAGTACTCTTCAAAGACAAGGGATAGTAAAGTAACCAAGAAAGAAGAAAAATTGTTCTGCTCATGTTCATATTTGGCTAGGGGTCAAGAAGGATAAATTATTCAGTAAAGATCCATGGCAAGATCGAGCTACCAAGATAGTTCAGGAGAACCTAGAAAGTTAGATGAAATATAGGAATAGAGAACTTATATGTGGTATATTATATGTTAAGTTTGATGATGAAGAGTTATAATAGTGTTAATTATGTAAATATTTAGATTTGACTTAATATACACTCTTAGAGAATTTATAGTAAAATATTCCTATTTATGCTTTCTTTTCCCAAACTGATTTGCCATTAAATAAATCCTCAATAACAAACTGAAGCCTAAATTGGGCTAGTCATATCAAACCTTCCTAATTCAGGACTTGATTTTTAGATGTTATAAGAAATTTATCCCCAAATTGGTTGGCTTTCTGTTCTATCATTGCTAGCAGTTAACACAAAATGAGAGACATTAAAAAGCCCTGTTATAAATAGATATTTACTATGTTAGTTTTTAAAGAGAAAGTGTTTTCCTTTGTTAAAAATGATCCCAAACATTTTGGTAGTGGAAAACATAAAGGACAAATATCTTTGTTTTTTAAAATTTGGTAATTTTTAATATTACATTTTCCAAATAAATTGACCATTTCACCTGCTTACAGTGGAAACCTATACTGAGAGCATTCATAGCATTAGAGTTGGAATGGAGGCAGTTTTGTGACAGTAATGGGGACTCCCTAAAGGAATGTTAGCTTGTAAAGGAGAATGTTCTGGTTCTGCTTTGAAACATGTTGATCATTTTATACCCAATATGTGTACAAGAATTACAAGTCTGTATGGTAGTAGTACTTCTTAGGAAACACTGTTATAATTTGTACTAAAAGATTCTATACTCTTCTAGAAACTAAAGACACTTATTTCATTGCTTAAGAATCCTAATTAAAAAAAGAAATAATAGAGAAATGATGGGAGAATCATTATTAAAAAAATAAATCTCCCTAATTTGGAATGATTTGGCACTCTGGTGTGAATTGTGAAAAGTCTTCCCTGTTTAAAGCTTATTTTTTATTGCTTTTAAAACAATACCTTAACACATAGTGTTAAAAATTGAAGTCAGGAGAGATTTGCTTTAAAAGTTATGTGTAATAAGCACAATGGTATGCAAAGCACAGACTTTGGAAATTTTGTTTACACTAGATTTTTTGTTGTTTTGTTTTATACAGACTAAAGATAAAGTATTGACTGCTTAATTCCAAGTTTTCACATTGGTTCTATTTTAATGTGGCTTTTCTGTAACTTTAATGAAAGAACAGACAATATAGCAAATTCAAGTTTCTTTAACGACAGCATTAATTTTTAAATTAGGTGATGAATCCTTGAGGGCATGTGTGGATTCAAGAATTTTAAAAATTCGCATTGTGTTTTTCTTTTGTCTAATTTATCAGCAACATGCTAGGCGAGTTTATGAAATTCTACGATTACGTGTGACTGACATGGGTGACGCTGAACAATCCAGAGGCTATAGACTGGACATAAAAAGAAGATTAATTGGTCCATATAAGGTATAATTAGTTTCAATCATCTTGAAATATTGTGTCCTTTTCAGTATTTGGGGAATCTAGGTGGCACAGTGAATAGAGTGCCAGACCTGGAGGCAAGAAGACTCATCTTCGTGATTTCAAATCTGGCCTTGGATACTTATTAATTCTGTGACCCTGGCCAAGTCACTTAACCCTGTTTGCCTCAGTTCCTCATCTGTAAAATGAGCTGGAGAAGGCAAACCACTCCAGGATCTTTGCCAAGAAAACCCCAAATGGGGTCACAAAGATTTGGACACAATTGAAATGACTGAGCAAAAACGACAATTCTTTATTTAAATTAAAGGTCAAGAAGGAAGTATTATTGGATACCATTTATATAAAGATTTACTTTTATTTGACTTCCCTGGAAAAGCTCTAGAATGATTTAAATTTTTCCACTACTTTTAACTTATCTTTGATATTTAAACTATCCTCATTAGTTGAAGTACCTGTTGTTAGGATAAATTTACACAATAGTAGCTTTTTTTCTTTCACTTTTGTGCATCCAGGAAAATCTTAATCACCAGAACACGGTCAAACATTTTTCTACCTTCATATCGTCTACATTTTTCCTATTTAGTATGCTTTTTCCTTACTATATTAATGGTATTAATTTCTACCACTGTAAGTATAAAGTGGTTTTTCCCCCCCATGTTTTTGTCCCATGTTTCTGTATTCTTTTGCCCTTTTTTTTCAGCCTTTACTCCTCTTCTGCCTCTAAACTCAAGAGTTTTCCCCTTCCATATATGGAAGGTGTGGCAAGGTGAAGAAGGTGAAAAAAACTGGCAACATCTGAGCAACAGACATGATGTGGTTTTAGCGGTACAGGGACTCCAAAACTATTGAGGTACGGAGATCATCTGGAAAGAATTCTTGCACTCAAGCAGTCTTCTAGTCAAGTGGCAAAAAGTTTATTGTAATGCTGTGTAGTGGGCAGAGCTCTTTAGGGAACTCAGACTAACAGGAGTGATGTTAAAGCTTATATAGGACAAATTTGGTGCATTGTGTGCCAAATATGCTAATTAGGTGGTGAGCATACAGTTTTTGTACCTTGGGCACAGACATCATTCACTACTGGCATGGCCAGAGAGGGAAGGGGTATGCTTCTAAGGGGTGTGTTTTTGGTCTGTTACGTCTCAGGAGTAAACATCTATAGCTTGATTTCTGGATTGTATATGGTAACTGTGAGAGTCAGTATGTGATAGCCCTGCTGATATGTTAGTCCTATGAATAGGACTACAAGGGAAATTCTACAGACGCCTGCTTGTTCTTGTAACAAGGAGATATAGTTTGTCTCACTGGCCTTACTTATGAGTAAGGATAGGATCTTTGGGCTGCGGACAGATATGGTCCTAGGACAGGGGTCCAAGCATGCCATCAGAAAGACTGAAGAGTTAGCATGATGGTGTTTGGCAAAGAACTGGTCTGAATATATGTATAATTTTTCTGTTTATGGCAGTTTTGAATCTTAGTTGTCTGCGCATGAATATCTGGCTCTGATTATTCATAGCATAGAGAATGTTACTATTGAGTATCACTAGTGGGAGTTACAACTTGAATCAATTATTTCACCAGCTTAATTAAAAGTAAGATATATAAAGAGAGATCATCCAAGAACTACTTCTTTATTGCAGTTCTTCCAAGTATATTTCAGAATAATTTAGTTTAGTATAACTTTAGGGTTTTGCTAAAGTTGTTGTTATATATTGATATGTGTACTGTAGCTTTTTGAAATTATTCTTGGTTGATTTAGAAACTATAGACTGTTTCTCTTATGATGTTGTTCCTAAAAGTGCAGAGAACTTAATCAAAAGTAGCTTTGAATTTCATTCTTTAGGAGGCCTGAAAAAGTCTGTTTCAGAACATACAGAAAGATGGCTCTGAATACAGGCAGATCTAAGAAACAGAGTGAGAAGTTCAGTGAACTGTTATGGGGGCAACTCTGATGATTCTTTTGACTTTGCACTATGGTTTTGTTTTAAAAACAGGTCTTTGAAATTCCATTGTGTGTTTAAATGTTTGTAGGTTAAAAGGGAGAGGAAGAAGGTCTGGCCTCTATGAGAAGGTTCCAGCAAGGAGTTAGGAGGAAAAATTTGCTCCAGGCAAGCCCTGAAGCATTTTGTGCAAGTTGAAAAAAAAAAAAAAGCAAACTAAGCAGATCAGCTAGAAAAAAATTGAATAATTTAATTGTCTAGGGAGAGTTGGGCTTACTTGGGAGAACTCTCCCCTGCCTCTTGGCATACAGCAGGTACTTTTTCTTTTCTCTTTCTGAACTGCAAGAAGATCAAGTAATAGTGGCAGAGAGGAATATTGTGTAAAGGCCTGCCCTAAAGAATAGAAGAAAGAAAGCAAGTAGTTAGAGACAGGCACCAGCTAAATGTGAGAACATTTGACCCATCAGCAATTGTAAATTGTAAAAAGCCCCCAATGGCATCAATGTGTCTTCACTCAAGCATTTATTAAAGGCCTACAATGCTGTGCTAGGTACTGGGGATATAAAGACAAAACTAAAATAATCCTTGCCCACAAGTAGCTAACATTCTCCTAGAGTGATACATTTGCATGAATAATTAAGAACAGTATAAGTGTAGGAGGTTGAGAACACAAACTGAAGGGAAATATAAAAGACATCCCATTGGGGATGGCATCTGAATTGAGCTTTGAAGGGACAAGTTGTAGAGGTGAATAGGGAGTATATTCTAGGTATGGGGGATAACTTGTGAAAAGACAAGCAGGCAAGAGATAAGAGTTCTGAGTTTGGGGCATAGCAGCTAGTTCATTTTGGTTGGGTCATAGTATTCATGAAAAGGAAATATTATGAATTAAATCTTTAGAAAAGTAGGCTTAGAACCATTCTAAAAAGACATAAAGGTCAAACTCTTGAGTTTGTATTTCTGGGAAGTAATAGGGAGTCAGCTGAGGAGTCTTGAACAGCAGAGTGATATGATCAGACCTCTAATAATTTGGGCAGCTGTGTGGGAGGATGGCTTGGAAAGAAGACTGATTGTACAGGGAGATTGATTAGGAAGCTAGTGTAGTAGTCCAGGTAGAGGTGATGAAGGCCTGAACTAAGGTGGTAGCCAGAAAAAGTGAAAAGAAGATTGAAGAACTGTCAATTCAGCCTTCACAACAAAACTTGGCGACTCTCTGGATAATAGGAAGGGGAAATAAAAATAGGAGTTGTGGGTGACTCAGAGGATATGAATCTAGATGACTAGAATGATGTCTTCAACATAAACGAGGAAGTTAGAAGAAAAAAATTTAGGATGGAAGATAGATTCAGCATGATCAGACTAAAGCTCATTGAGATGCTTGTGGAATATCCAGTTGGAAATGTCCAGAAAACAACTGATGTGGAACTGGAGCTCAGGAGAGAGAGTTGGATGTATAAATTTAGGAGTTATCTCTGTAGAGAGGATAATTGAACCTGGGAGTTGATAAAAGTATAGGTGAAAAAAAAGAGGGTTCAGGACAGAGCTGTAGGAGTCATCCACAATTAAGGGACAGGAGCAGTAAGAAGTGATCGAACAATTAGAAAGGAAGCCAGATGAAAGCAGTGCTGCAAAAAGCTTAGTGTGGAGAGTGTCCAGGAGAAAGGGGGTGGTCAACTTTAGATTCTAGCAAGTGTGACCACATGATTCTTCTATTTGGTTAATTTCAGTGGTTCCTTATGATTCTAGGATCAAATAGAGTTAGAGTTGATAAACATTTATTAAGTGCCCACTGTGTGCCAAGTGCAACTAGGTGGCAAAGTAGATAGAGCACTGGGCTTGGAATCAGAAAGACGCACCTTCATGAACTCAAATCTGGCTTCAGATACTTACCAGCTGTGTGACCCTGGGTACAAGTCACCTAACCCTGTTTGCCTCAGTTCCTTATCTATAAAATGAGCTGGAGAAGGGAATGACAAACCCTTCCATTATCTTTGCCAAGAAAACCCCAAGTGGGGTCATGAAGAGTTGGACATGACTGAAATAAAACGTGTGCTAGCCACTGTGCTAAGAAAAGCATGGGAGAGACAGTCCCTGCCCTCAGGGAGCTCACCGTTTAATGGGGAGACAGTACATTAAAAGAAGCTGAAAAGGGGTTGGGGGCTCAGGGGAATGATGAAGACCTGCAGCTGGGGTGAGAAATTATCTGAGGAGGTATGAGTTAGAATTGAATCCGTCTTGCAGAATGATGAATTTCTGGAGATCATGAAATCGAGATCATCTGAGTGGGAAATATTATTTTATCTTAACTTATCCTTTAAAATTTTTAGTTTGGTGGTTTATTGTGTGCATAATTTTTAGTATAATTGTGTGTGTGAACATTTTTTACTGATAGCAGTAGATGATTAAAAAAAAAAAGCTTAGGAATCATTGATGTAGTGCAGGCCTACTGTAGTAGATGGAGGGAGATATGACTAGATTTCATTTGAAAAAGACCTGGGGTTTAAACTGTATTGAAATCTTAGTATGAGGTTATCATAGTTAAAAAAAACGAGTGTGCTCATGTTCTAGATGACTTATTATCAATTTGCTTTGGGGGAGGAACTAATCAGACCTTTCACCAACCACAGTGCAGTGTTTTCTATTACGTCTGGCTACCTGGCTTTGTCTGCCACCTCATTCCCCCTCCTTCCCCTCTCTAAGCACCATCTTTGTTGCCAGAATTGATTAGTGGCAGAACTGAAGGTGGTAAGACATAAGGGAAGGAAGCTCCCAAATCTTGTTTCTCACCCCACACTGTACTAAATGTGGATCTTTTACCCATTGTTCTAAGTTCTGATCTCTGAAATAAAGCAAAAGAAATCTTTTCTCTCTTCTGCATGACAGCTTGAAGAAAACTATCATAGCCACCTGCATTTTCCTTTAAACATCCTCTGTACCTTCAACCAGTTCTCCTATGGCACATTTTTAGATCCTCTCGCTGTCCTGGTTACCCTATATTGGTTAAATTTTAGTTTGTCATTGTCTTTCTTAAAATGTATTAGCCAGAATTAAACATAATCTTCCATATCTGGTGTAAGTACAATGGAACTATAGCCTCTTGCTCTGTACATTTTATTTATATATATCTTTTTGGAGGGGGGAGGGCAGAGCAGTTGGGGTTAAGTAACTTGTCCAAGGTCACAAAGCTGGTAAGTGTTAAGTGCCTGAGGCTGGATTTGAACTCAGGTCCTCCTGACTCCAGGGCTGTGCTCATTCACTGCGCCACCTAGCCAACTCTGTACATTATATTTTTTAATGAAGCCTGGGACTGTTATCTTGTTCTGTACACTGTATCTTTAATTCAACCTAAGATTATAGGAGGGAAGAGCAGAGTTGTCTTTGGGAAATGTCAGAGTCCTTTTAATAATTCCAAGCTTTCCCCTTATACAAGGCTTATCTTTTTAATACAAATATTTTTCTGGTGACGTATGACTACAAGTTGTAACAGAAAAGTGCATGGTATATGCAGACTGGCTGTATTATCAACAAGTAATGATTTTAAGAAATTATATAGAAGTCCTCAAAGGAATGTATGAAAAGAAAGATGATCCAGTCATATGGTGAAAGTGAAGGATAATGGCTGTCTGGCCTACATTCTGCATTGTTAACCAAGCAACATCAGGAGAATTTAATGAAGCTGTTACACAGTAACGGAGGCGAACCATTTGGGGGGGGGATGCCATCTTGAATATGACACAGTTTACATTGTCAGAGGGAATACCTGAATTGATGAAATCACAGAATCATTGGATTATTAGAGTAAGATCACTTTAGTTGTTTTTTGGCTGCCATTCTACGAACTCATTTCCCTAAAATCCTCAGGTCTTTTTCATCTGAATTAACTAGTCACATCTCCTTCTTATCATGTACTTGTGCCATTGTTGTTTTTTTTAATCTTAAGTACAGGAATTGGAATATAATATGCGTAATGAATTTTATTCCATTTAGCTTTTAGAGATCTTTTGGGCTTCTAGTTCTGTCATCCATAAAGGGGGTAACTTTTAACTGTGTATTGTCAGATTGAATCAAGGGTTTTTAATGACATCATGCTGTCTTCATCTAGAAAGGAAGATTTTGTCTAGCATTTGTATTATATAGACCATCAACAAGCATGTGCTCTTGAGATTTTCCTCCTTAGGATTTCAAGGTTTGTCGTGGTTTTGGTCTCAGCCATGGTTTTGGTTGTTTCAAATTTTTAAAAACCACTTAGGTCATTTTATCTGGAATAACTCACAGTACCAAAAGTTCATGTAGGTTATATTTGGCATTATGTAAGTAGGCATGGAGCAAACCACTTAAAGTCATATCAGGTGCCTAAATAGCCAGTCTCTAGTAACTTTACTCATAGTTTCTCAAAGGGATAATTTGGTAATTTCAAGACAATCTTACGTGATTGTCTAAGCTACCTTTTGGAAGGGACTAGTGTCAGTGTTTCCTTTTGTTCTACTTTTCTTAAGATAACTTCTCAGGTATAAAGGCAGCACTGTATATAGTGGATCAAGAATAGGCCTTATGTCCTAGCTCTTGACATATACATGTGTCAGAGGAGGCCCTGGGACCCTGGGACAAGTTATGTAACGTGTCAGTGCATCTGGCAACTCTTTAAGACTTTAAGTTGAAGACTAGTTCTTGATGTCCATGTATGGAAACATTTCTCTTTAGGGAATTTCTTATGGCTATAAAATCACAAGTTTAGTTTAAAACAAAACAGTCTTTTCAGGCATCGGCTAGTGTTAGAGGAAGAAAAGCCAGCTTTATTATAGAGATGCTGTGATGGACACATACACAATCAATCATTAGCTTTCTCTTAATCCAGAATTTTCATAGCATTCTCTTTTCCAAAAAGAATTGGTTCATACAGAGCAGGAGATCATTAGCTAAATTATGAAGTTTGCCTGATTATGAGATTCTTAACATGGATACTGCTTAGCTATGTGGCTTAGAGCAGGGCACTTAATCTTTCTGAGTCATTATTTCTGAATCTGTTGAGTAGGAATAATAATAATAATAATTGTATCTTTAGCCTTGTAGAATGGAGATGGTACTTTTAAAAATCTTAAGCCCTTTAGAAATATGAAGTCTTGCAAAAGATTCTGAACACAACCACAGCTGTTTTTCCACACCTGAAGAATTAAACTAACACTAAGCAGATTCATAATCATTCATTCTTAATCCTCAGAAAGTTTTGTTTCACAAGCCATTGATAGTTGCCTACAAAGTGCAGGTCAAGAGAACTCCTAAGTTTCTTAAGTCACAAATCCCATTCTGCTGGCTCAGGTTTGACACTATGACGAATACAATTCCTTCTGGCACTTTAAGGGCTTGTTTAGTAGTTTTCTTCATTTGACATGTTCCCTTCGATTAGTGCTACAGCCTTACTTCTATTGTTTTCTTGGGTAAGGTCTGTTTAATGTGTCAACCAATCATGTATATATTCCCCCAGTTATTTGTATATTGTTTTTCAAGTATAGCAAATATCTTAAATCCCTAGATAGATTTTCAGCAACATTTTCTTCAAAACATGAATTATGTAACAAAAAGTCTATAAACTGAGAAATCTCTTTAGGATATTTGAACATGGTTATTGACATTGTTCTTATTAATAGATTTCAGTTAAACATTAGATAAATCAGAGAGGAGCCAGACTAGAATTTTACCTGTTTACTTTAAACTTTTTATTTATAATATAAATGAACATATTTGTTAAATTTTTTTTAAAAAGATTACAAGGAAAAAAGTGTTTAGAATATTTAAACATTTAACTCAATTCCAAGGCTTTAGGAAGCACTATATACTTCCAAACCAAAAAGTAGTTTTTACAAACCATACTCCCCAAGGAGTTCTATTAAATATATTTTGGAACTCTAGTTTGAGTGAAGCATAAGAAGTTCCATGCCATATCAGTCAGATGGTCTCTGTCAGGTAACAGAAGTGAAAGGATTTTGAAAAAGTATATAATATAAGAGACAGATCTGGTGAAATAAATATATGTGAAGAGCTTTATAAATTGCTAAACCCTCTATATAAATTAACACTCTATGGTCCATGATTAGTGGCCCCAAGAGACATTTTATTAGAGAGCACTGTAATCATTCTTAATGAGGAAGTTATGAACTAGTTACATACCTTTTCTAATATTTGTGTTAAAGAATTTACTTAATTATCCATTATGAATTATACATATTACTCAAATGAACTTTTGGGGGGGCTACTTGGAGGAGGGAAGGCAGGGCATTGGGGTTAAGTGACTTGCCCAAGGTCACATGGCTAGTAAGTGTGCAGTGGCTGAGCTTGGATTTGAACTCAGGTCTTCCTGACTGCAGGGCCAGTGCTCTATTCACTGCGCCACCTAGCTGCCCCCCAAATGAACTTCTTGAATCTATTATAATTTTTCTTTAATTAAGAAAAAGCAATATTCCCTCCCTTCCTCATATTGAAAAATAAAAATAAAAAAGAAGGCCCTTGTAACAAATATGCATAATCAAATTAAACAAATTCCCATGTTGGCCACATCCAGAAAAGATATGTCTCATTCTGCACCCTGATGCTATTACCTCTTCATCAGGAAGTGAGTAGGTAGGGGGTGTGTTTCATTACTGATCTTTGGGAATCATGGTTAGTTTTATTGTGTTGACCTGAGTTCTTAAGTTTTTCAGACTTTTAAAAAGAATTTAAAAGAAATTTTTGACTGGAGTTCGTAAGTTTTTCAAAGTTATTTATTTTTTATTGTATAAATTGTTCTCCTTGCTTTTCTCACTTAACTTTGCATCAGTCAACTTCACTAGGATTATTGAGACTTTCTGAAATGGGGTCATGACTAGAATATGGCCTGGAACGGGTATGTCCTATTCAAGAGGAACAGAACAAATGAAAGGGATTATAGAATAACATATAGTCATGTCAGAAAATCTAGGAATCTAAAGCAGGTAAGAATGAGGAAGAACACTTGAATAGTTTTAATTTTGTCTAAGAGGCTGCTCCCTAATAATTAGAGCTCTCCAGAAGTGTAATGATAGGTCTTGACAGGTAGTGGGTTCCCACTTGCTGGATATCTTAAAGCAGATACTAGATAATTTTTCAGATACACATTGAACTACATGACTTCATATAGGAGCTGGTTGTTCAAGCATGTGAAGGATTCAGTAGTCAGAAATTGGGGACGTGGATAATTTAGGTTCAAGGAATGACATGAACAAAGTCATAAGAGAGTGGAAAGGGCAGGTTGAGTTTTTAGCAAATAATAAGTATTCCACTTTAAATATAGCTTAGCACATATGAAGAGAAATAGTTTAAATATAAAGTTGTAAAAGTTGGTTGGAGCCATTCAGAGGTTCTTGAATGCCCATCTAAGGAGCTTGGGCTTTTTTGTATTTGTGTTAGCTATGGATTTTGGATAAGTCATTTACCCTCTCTGGTCTTTAGTTTCCTCATCAATAGGGGAACTATTGAAGGTTATGAGGCAGAAGAATGATTATCTGAATTTCCTAATTAGGAAAACTCAATTGGAAGCAATATATAGAAAAGATTGTGATCAGGAGAATTGGAAGCAGGGTTATATCTTATAGCTATTAAAATATTCCAGCCAGGAGGTAATAAGGGCCTAAATTAGGTTGGTGGCAGTGAGTATAGAATGGAGGGGGTGATATCTTTGACAGGATTTGATAACTGGTTGTGAGATAGAAAAGAGAAAGAAGAATCAAAGATGACTATGATATGAGTTCTGGAGCCTAGGTGATTAGGAGAATAAAAGGCAAATTGAAGATAAGAGCAGAGAAAGAAAGGTAACAGGGAACTAATATTATGAAGTACAGTAGAACAGGTCGGAAACAGTAGTTTGAACAATGATGTCCTTTATTTCTTATCTCTATACTAATTTATATAAAACCTATAAAACTTCTCTAATACCTTAATTTTTAACATGAAACCTTTTGACTCTAAAGAAATTACTTGTTTCCCTCTTACATGTTTTTGTCTTTACAGTATAGAATTAGAGGTAATAAAGCTGTATTGCCTTAAAAACTATTTTAGAATTCAATGTGATCTCTCTTAATTCTGCTTTTGCTAGGATCAGTACATATCTTTATATTACGATTTTGAAACAAGTAGATATTTAATGTTAGAATTTAAAAGTACTTAACACAGTTGATTGACATGCACTGCTTTTTTGTTTCTCTAATTCATCATAATTAAGTGGGTATAAATGGTCCTCTGATCCAAACATGACAGATCTATGTTTTCAGAAGAATTTTTGTAAGCTTAGTAGTTACTTTGGGTTAGAGCTAAGTTTGGGGATATAAAAATTAATGAACAATTTTTTAAGATTAAGAATTACTTCCTATTTTTAAAATTTTGTAATTGATATCTTTGAGTTAGAAGGAACTTCAGTAGATATTAAATAAAATCCACACCTGAACAAGAATTCCCCATACAGCATGAATAAATGATCATCCAGACTTTACTTAAGGAACCCGTAATGAAGGGGGGGATGCCCGTTGTTTTATGAACCAACTCAACTAACATCTAGGTTTCATCATCTTTCTCATTGTTCTGCTACATATATGAACAACTAGCTTGTTATTTGAACAACTGGATTGTACCCAGATTGTTTTAATTGACCTCTTTTGTCATCCTGGTGTACCCAGAAGGGTCAATCATGAGGAACATTATTCTTTTCAATGTTTTGTTGTTGACCTATAGAAAGAAGCTTAATAAATCTCAGATTTTTAAATGATGATTAGATTAAGTTAATAACTTGATGTTGAAGACAAAATAAATATTTGAATGATCTGGACCAACTGGAAAAATCTATTGGATGACAGTAAGGATAAATACGTAGTCTTTTATATTTAAGGCCACCAAAACATAAAGTAGGAAGAAGGCAACTTGAGAGTTAAAATTTACTGCAATTTGAATATGTCAGGTGGTAACATAGGGGCAGAACAGCCACTGTGTTGGTGATACTAATTATAATAGTCAACATTTCTGTTAGAATTTTGGAGTTTGCAAAAAGTGCTTAATATACACTATTTCAGTATCATCTGCCAACTAACTGTATGGCATTAGGCAGGATAGTTATTCTTTCTGACCTTTAGTCGCCTTGTGCAAGGAGGACTGAACTCTGTGATCTCTAACGCCACTTCTAGCTTTAAAGCATGAAATGTAAGAACCAGGAAATTCCTTTTATTATGTTTGGTACTAACTTCACCCCTATTTTGAAGACTGTCCAGTTTTGTTCAGCACACTTCAAAAACTTAGGAGGTTCGTTCAGAAGAAACAAAAATTATTAAAGGAATAGAAAAGAGTGCCTACAGGAAAGAGTTTACCCGAAAAATTTTTAAGGTAGTGACTTAATTGGCATATTCAAATTTTTAAGAGAATGATGGTAATGTTTTCTTCCTGTCTATAAAGATATAAATCAAGGTGAACAAATTTAAATCAAAGCATTAAGATTGCAATTGGGCACAGAGGAATCCTTTTACCTTTGGAGAGATTGTAGCATCTCCATTCATGTGGTTCAAAGAATTTAGAGTTAGAAAAGCCCTTAGAAGCCATTTAGTCCAACCTTTTCACTTTATAGATAAGGAAGCAGGACCAAGAGGTTAAGTGACTTGCCCAAAATCTTACAAGAATAGACTCCTCAATGAGGCCAGTGGTGGAAGTAGGCTGTAATAGAGGTCTCACAGTCTTCACTTGGATTCAACAGAAATAAATACTTGTACAAAGTTTTGGTTTGTTTTTTTGTTTTTGCTTTTTGGAGGGGAGTTAGGGTTAAGTGATTTGTCCAAAGTCACATGGCTAAGTAAGTGTGTAAAGTGTCTGAAGCCGGATTTGAACTCAGGTCCTCCTGACTTCAGGGCTGGTGCTCTATTCACTAGCTGCCCCTTGTACAAAGTTTTAACAGCTTAGCTTCCTGAAACAGTCCAGATATGTAATACATGCCTAGAGATGTGTCAAAATTAGAAGGGCTCTGGAGATGACCAAATTCAATTCCCTTCTAAGAAAATGGTCCCAGGAAGAATAAGTGATTCATGCAAAAGCTCAGCTAGTTGGTAGTAGATATAGGGCAGGAATTCAGGGCTTTTGGCTGTTTGATGCTTTTCCTGTGCACTACCTACTACAGCCTGTCATAGAAATGGGAATGTGTCTGGATATGAAGTCTCACTATAGTCTTGAATGGTGCAGTGGTAAGAGAGCTAGCTTCAAAGCCAGGAAAGCCTGAGTTCAAGTCCCTTCTCTGATACTTACTGACTGTGTGACCCTGGGCAAATTGCTCAAATCTTAAGGCCCTTGCTACCTCTTATAAGAGAAAGTGCCAACAAGTATTGGTAGCATTTTCCTCATCTAGAAGTTCCCTATACCCATGAAATTACAGGTCCAGTCACTATTCCTATACTAGTGCATGTTGCTCTCTGTTCATTCACAGTAATTTTTCTGTTCATTAACGTTTAGTATGTGATTTTCCTCCTAAAGTCTTTTCCAAGTTTGCAAGTCTTTTCCAAAACTGTTTAATTTGGTATTAAAATATAAATCAAACATTGCATTTCTATTGCTTTAACAGCCATGTATTTATGAAACTAGAACTAGGTCCACTCAATGGTAGGCTATGTAAAATCATCATTTTCTTAAATATATATTTTTTTCTTTTTTTGTGCCCAAGATTTCTGTCCTCTAATGAACTACTACTGTTTTATATTTTTGGCAGTGTAATCATAGGTCATGAACTGGAGGGGACCTCAGAGGTCATTTAGTCTAGTTTACAGATGAGGAAACAGATCCAGCAATGTCATAACTTTCCGAAGGTCATATGGCTACTAAGCATTAAGACAGAATTTGAGCCTAGGTTTTCTAACCCCAGAGCCAATGTTCTTTCCACTCTGTCATATAAACATGAAATTTTATGGTATTACTTTTTTTCTGATTTGTACCAAAATGTTGGTGAAATAATTGAAATGTAAAACCTTTTATGACAAGGGTGGTTGGGGCATTTTTATTTAGACAACTGGTTTAGTACATTGTAATGACTTCAAAAGCACCTGACATATAAATGTAACTTAGTAGACAGGCTAATTATAATAATACGTTTTACAAGAATTTTTAAAAATTTTTTACTACCTTAAGGATAATACCACTATAGACTGTATATAGACTTTATATACTTAGTAGAAATCATCAGAAATTTCTTAATATTAAAATGGCTTGAAGACTTCAAATTTTTTAGAAAACCATTTCTATTATATATTCTAGTATTTTATTATCAATGATTATGTATACCAAGCCATAGAATATTTGTATGTATTTTTGATGAGGGTAGGACTACTGCTATTACTTTGAATCTTTCTTTATGAAACTGAACAAGAATCTGGAAAACATTTTTTTTCCTCTTTACTGTCTTTTCTTTATATGGAACAAATTTTGTAATAACAACCACAGTAGTGAGGATTCTGAGGCTAACACTGTAAAGTCACAAAAAAGTAAATTGCTTTTGAATAAATAAGTATCATATGAATAAAAACATGTTTTATTTAAAGTTTCTAAAGGGAATACATTTTCACATGTTGGAGACCATGAATGAACAAACTGATCCATTAAATATTTTAAATACAAAATAGTTGTGGTGGGGTTTCTTGTTTTTTTGGTGAAATTGGGAAGCTGAGGGGCAGCTAGGTGGCGCAGTAAAGAGAGCACTAGCCCTGGAATCAGGAGGACTTGAGTTCAAATGTGGCCTCAGACACTTGACACACTTACTAGCCATGTGACTTTGGGCAAGTCATTTCACCCCAA
>CM053582.1:299826606-299859910 GCA_028627135.1 Pseudochirops cupreus | reverse complement strand
GCCGAGCTGACTTTAGTGGGAAGTATCTTTGTGTGCGTTTTGGAGTTCCAGGATTGGTTTAGAGTCCTATTTTATGGGTATTTTGGGGTGGCTATGTGAGAGCTGCGATGTGTTGCTTCTGCTACGCCGCCATCTTGGCTCCGCCCCCCAGCAGCTTCTACATTAAGGGATTGAAGGGCTTGGAATATGATATTCTGGAGATCAAGGGAGCTAGGATTAAAACCAAGAATCACTTACCCAGCAAAATTGAGTATAATGTTCCAGGGGAAAATATGGTCATTCAGTGAAGTGGAGGACTTTCAAACATTCTTGCTGAAAAAAACCAGAACTGAAAAGAAAGTCTGACACTCAAATACAAGAAGTATGAGAAGGTAAACATGGAAAAGAAATCATAACGAACTTATCAAAGTTGAACTATCTATATGCTAACATGGAAAAGTGATAATCATAACTTATGAAACTTTTCTCAGTATGAGGATAGGTGAAGGGAATACAAATGTATATATATGTACACATACACATATATCTATATAGGAGAGTTTATATATACATACAAACACATATCTGAGTATGTGTATGTATGAATACATAAAGGGCACAACATCAATTAAATAGGAAGGGACAATACTCTGAAAGGTGAAATTCTGAGGTGGGAGAGGATTAGAATGAGAGCAGACAGGGAGAGACAGAATGGGGTTAATCATCTCATAGAAGAGGCAAAGGATAATTGTTACAATGGAGGGGAAGAACAGGAAGGCAAAAGGGAAAGGGGTCAACCTTCCTCTCATTGAACTTGGCTTAGGGAAGGAATGACATAAACTCTAAACTGGGTATCATGCCACACAGAAGAGTAGGGGGGATGGGGATGAGAGGTGGGATGATGGCAGGGTTGGGGGGAGGGTTGATGGAAGTACACACTTCTGTAAAGGGACAGGCGACAGGGACAGGGTAGGGAATAGAACAAGGGGGGTGGGATAGGAAGGAGGGACATATAATAAGTCTCTCACAATATGCCCACTGTGGAGAGGTTCTGTGTAATTACACATGTACAGCCTGTATTTAATTGCTTGTCCTTCCAGTGGGGGTGGGTGACAAGGGAGGCAAGGAAAGAATCTGGAATTTAAAGTTCTATAATCAAATGTTAAAAATATATATGTGTATATATATATATAATATATATATACAATGATTATTATTATTATTATTATTATTAAGTATATCCTACTGGTAATTAACATACACAGGCACTGTGGTAGGGAGATCCATCCTGCCCTACCAGAAAGTCAGAGGGGCGAGGGGGAAGACATAGGAGAGAGCAGATTGGGGGAGGGGTTATTCAGTGAGATGGCTGTTTTGAGGTGTTGGGTAGGGGAAAGATGGGCAGAAAATTTGTAACTCAAATTCTCGTGGAAATTAATGATGTAAACAAGAAAATAAATAAATTAATTAAAAAATAAAAAAAACTCTAGAACCAAAAGAATTTGCAAAGGAATTCTCTCAAATGCTTAAAGAACATTTAACTCCAGTTTTATATAACGTGTTTACAAGAAGAAAAATGGTATCCTGTACAACTCAAAAAAAGGTCTACAGTAGAGATGTCAAACCTGACTCCATGCTTGCTATTCACAACACTCCCCAAACACAGCCCCAAACAGATTAAAATGTAATTGCCAAATATTTAATAAAATAAATAAAAATACAATAAAACATAGATAACATCACATTTAAAACTAAGTCAATATGTAGCCCCCAAGGATCCTTATGTATAAATTATAGCTCTGGTTCCTATTGGAGTTTGATACCATTGCTCTACAGCAACACATTTAAAAGTCTATGTACCACAAATAGGTTGGATTTATACTAGAAAAGCAGAGCTGTTTCCACATTAGGAAAACGTACTAGACCATATTAATAACAAAACTAAGAAAAATCAAGGATATATCAGATTCAGAAAATCTCTGGGCAAAATACAATATCCTTTTATTTTAAAAACAGTAGAGAACATAGGAATAAAAGTACCTTTCCTTAACAGGATCAATAGCAACTGTCCAAAAACAGGAGCCAATATTATCTATAATAAAGAAAATGTTAGATGCATTTTCGGTAAGACCAGGGGTAAACTGGGGGTGCCCATTGTCACCACTATTATTGAACACAGTTATAAAAATGTTAACTATAGCAACAAGACAAGAAAAATAAATTGAGGGAATTAGAGACGAAGAAATGAAATAATTGCTTTTTGTTGATGATTTGGTTCAGAAAACTGTAACAAGTAATAACTTCAATAAAATAGCAAGCTATAAAATAAACCTGAGCCTGTATGATAACCAGATACATATTTATGGCACTCTCCACACTATACAGCCCTTTCCAATGAGTGGGACCAGGATATTGACCTGCCCGAGGGAATTCTGGAGAGTAACTACAGCAATGTGTGCCTGCTTCACTTGTTCCAACTTGTAATACTGGGAAACTTTATACCTTTAAGTGCTATATTTATTCATTCATTTGTTTGTTTGTTTATTACTGTAATACGCAAGAAAGATTCAGACCAGCCATGAAGTGCTTGAATGATATCCTTGGTACGGGACAAACACTGTTACAAAGGGCACATGTTTTAGAAATTCCTAGTTACTGTAACTGAACAGTTACAAAAGCCTTGAGCAGCCCAGCACAAGAAATGGATTTAATAGGTGTTAAATGTGTATTTCCAAAGATTAAATTATCAACATTAAAGTCAGAAGGAGAAGCTGCATTAGCAGAAATTCTGGGAATCCTTAGAGTTGTCTTATTTGGAGTAGAAATTCATGTGTGCACGTAGGAAAATCAGTGGAGTTGGTTGGCTGAGACGCAGATGTTCACGTTGTACTCATTAAGAATTATGCCAGAAAAGATGTTTGTCTTGCTCAAACTGGAATTATAGTTACCACAAATGAGATAGTACAGCTACAACTCTTAGAGGACAAATTCCATCCAAAATTCAAGGAAATATAAAATCTAATTAAGACAAGTGCCCCTGGGGCAGCTAGGTGGCGCAGTGAATACAGCACAGGTCCTGGATTCAGGAGGACCTGAATTCAAATTCAGCCTCAGACGCTTGACACACTAGCTGGGTGACTTTGGGCAAGTCATTTAACCCCAATTGCCTCGCCTTCTCCCTTCCCCAAAAAAAAAGTTAAAAAATAAAAAGACAAATGCTCCAGAAACTGATCTTTCCCAAGTGTTAGTTTCCAAAAGCCTCAGCCCAGGGAGGTTGTCTTTTCTCATGTACTGCAGCTAAAACATTAAATTAAAAACTGACTCCTTTTTTTTGCTTGTCTTCACAGAATATATTTGATTGAGATATTTGAGTACTGACATTTAATCACAGCAGCCAAAGACTTTAGGTATTTATTATCTCCTTCCTCCCCTCATTTCAGTGTATTTTCCTTTTCAAAAACACTACAGGCACACCTATTGATTGCGTTTGTGCCCATTTGTCATAAAAGATCTCAAAAGTTCAGACTTTTGGGGAATTTCTTGACTGGATACTTTGTAAATAATAAAGGGTAACTATAACTGGTTTTCTTTTGGTATTAATGTGTAAGGTATTATAAATGTCGTGGATTCCATGCTCTCTCAAAATATGAATTCAACTATAATTATTTTAAAAGAAAAAATTAAATTTATAAAAATAGGCCTTTCTATATATTACCAATAAAACCTAAGAGAAAAGAACTGAAAAACAGATTCCATTCAAAGTAACTCCACCTCGCATCGGCTGCCCTGCTTGGTCTCAATTCCATGGAGCGAGATGCCCCTGCTGAGATAAACTTGAGATAAACTCATGACAAGGAGTCTAACTCAAGCCTTGATTGACAGCACCTCCCTCAGGCTTCTCTCCTCTGCCTGAAGGGCTCCTACCAACGGCTTCCTTTACAGAACACAGAAACAGGACTTCCAGCTCACTCCTCTCTGTGGATCTGCCTGGTTTCAGCTGGAGGGACGGAGAATATAGAACTCAAACAAATCTTAAAAACAAATGTTAAATATATTTATTTACATGTAATTGAGAAAAAGAAAAAAAATATGTGAACGTTATTATCTACTATTTTAAAAATCAAGCTGCATGTATAAGAGATGTGCAGTTTAATATAGAATCCTTGCTTTTTCTATTTTATTTTGTATAAGGAAATGTTCTTTTTTTAAAGGGGAACACTCAGGTTAAATTTTTTTTAATGGAAAGGCAAAGGATCTAGCAATACCAGATCCCAAACTATATACAAAAAGCAACATTCAAAACTATCTGATACTGGTTAAAAAAAAAACAAACTAGAAAAGTTGCTCAGTGGGACATATTAGGTATATAAGATTCAGAAGCAATTCAATATAGCAACACGGTATTAGATAAACCCAAGGACACCTGTTACCGGGGTAAGGCTTCACTATTTAACAAAAACTGCTGGGAAAATCAGAAAGAATTCTGAGAGAAATCAAGTTTAGATCAACATCTCATAGCATTTGCTCCTATGTGCTCCAAATATACACATGTCCTAGATATAAGAAGTCATATGGAACAGAAATTAGAGAAGCAGAGAAGGAGACACATATGTGGGTAGGCCCCAGGGAAATAATTCTTGGAATTACAGGAGATAAGATGGACACATTTCTCCAGCAGATTTCTAACCTCTAACATCCCTATTCTCTCACTAATCTTCAATCAATTCTTATCTACTGGCTGCTTTCCTACTGCCTAGTATATGACCATATTTCCCCCATCCTCAAAAAAACCACCATTAGATTCACCAATCCACACTAGTTATAATCCTACATTTCTCTTCCCTTTTATGGCTAAACTCTTTGAGAAGAGAGTCTATTATTGGTGCCTCTGCTTCCTTTCCTCTCACTCCTTAACTCTTTGCATTTTGTTATCCAGTTGCATCATTCAACTGACAATTCTCCTTTTAAAGTTACTAATTATCTCTTAATTACTAAAGCTAATGGCCCGTTAGATTATGAGTTCCTTGAGGGCAGGGACTTTCTTATGCCTTTCTTTGTATCCCTAGTGTTTAGCACAGTACCTGGCATATAGGTGCTTAATAAAAGTTTGTTGGTGCTGACTCTATTCTCAATCTTCACTCTTCTTGAGGATTTGTGGAGGTAGAAAAAGAAAACATGAATTCATCTGGTGGAATGAGAGGTTTAAATCTAAAGAGAAAAAACAGAAAAAATGGGAAGGAAGGAGGTCTAGCAATATTAGGTCCCAAACTATAGCACCAAAATGTTTTGGTACTGGCTAGAAAATAAAGAGTTTGGATCAACAGGATAAATTAAGTATATACTATATAGAAGCAAACATATACAATAAATAGCTTACTGCTTCATAAATCTCATGATCCCAGCTACTGGGGCAAAAACTTAGTATTTGACTTAAAAAAAAAACTGCTGGTAAAACTAGAAAGTATTCTGGCAGAAACTTTGTCTAAACCGACATCTCATTCTCTATATCGTGATAAGTTATAAATGAAGGGGGACATCACAAACAAACTAGAGGAACAACAAAAAAATTACCTTTCAGATTTATGGATAAGGAAGAGTTCGTGACCAAAAACGGGACAGAAAGAATCACAGAAGGTAAAATTCAGAGAAGGACAATTTTGATTGCATAAAATGAAAAGGTTTTGTACAAATAAAACCAATGCAACTAAAATTAGAAGAGAAGCAAGGAACTGAGAAAAAAAATCTTTGCATCAAGTTTCTCTGATAAAGATCTCATTTCTAAGACATCGCTATATAAACAGATATATACACACATATATGCATATATATGTAAATATAAATAAGATCCATTCCTCATTGAAAAATGATAAAAGGATATGAACAAACAATTTTCACATGAAGAGACCCAAGCTATCAACAGCCATATGAAAAATGCTTCAAAATAGTGGTGTCAAACTCATATGGAAACAGGAACCATTTATCCATACCTAAGGATACCTGTAGACTGCATATTAACTTAGTTTTAAAATGTAATTTTATCTATGTTTTACTGTATTTTAAAATGTTGTTTTGTTAATTATTTCCTAATTACATTTTAATCTTGTTTAGGAGTGTTGTGGGCTGCAAAGTGTAAGACACTGTACTCTAAATCACTAATAATTATAGTAATGTAAATTTAAGTAACTCTGAGATTTTACCTCACATCCATTATATTGGTAAAATTGTAAAAAATAAAATAAAATAATAATTGTTGGAAGACCCAAATGAAAACAGATAACTTAATGCATTGTTGATAAAGCTGTGTATTGGTCTAGCCATTCTGGAAAGCATTTTGGAGCTATGCTCCCAAACTCATACAACTGTGCCTATCCTTTGATATAGTAATAAACTACTACTAGATTCATATCCCCAAATGTATCAAAGAAAGAAGAAAAGGACCCATTTGTACAAAAGTATTTACAGCAGCTCTGTGCTGGCAAAGAAATGGAAACAAAGAGGATACTCATCATTTAGGGAATGGCTGACCAAATTATGGTGCATGAATATGATGTAATACTATTATTCTGTAAGAAATTATAAAACGGACAATATCAGAGAAACCTGGGAAGACTTGATTGAAATGATCCAGGATGAAATGAATAGAACCAGCAGAACAAACAAATAACTTTGAAAGAATGAAGAACACGGAACAATACAGTGACCAATCACTATTCCAGAGGACTTGTGATGAAACATACTACCCACCTGGGATTTAGGAGAGGTCAACCAAGAGCAGCAGAGGCACATGAGTATATAGCAGTTGACAAAATTGCTCAATCAACTGGTAAAAAATGTAACGTATTGCCTCATTAATAGATGAACAAGTTGATGCCTGGAAAAAAAATTAGGAAAATGACTTTGGTTTTAATAAAAACTATTAAAAAATGGGTGTAAAGAAACAAAGTTGTATGGCTTCGAACACTTTGGGGCAGAAAATAAATTATGGCATAAACATAAAGGTTTAGATTATCTTGTAAAGGATGTGGGTGATGTCTTATTTGTATGTAAACAGTTTGTTTAAAAGGGTAGAGAAAGAAATTTTATTTGTTAAAAAGTGATAAAATGAGATTATAAACAGTTTTGAGAGGCTGAGTTAATATGGCTGAATGGAAAGAAGACAAATAACCAAGTTCTACTCTGCAACTCCAAACAGATCTAGAAAATGTACTAGGCCAGTTTTTGATTGGGGAAGCCAAGGGGAAAAATTCAATAAGTCATTTTTCTTTTCTTTTTCCTTCTTTTTGGAGGGGGGGAGGTAGGGCAGTTGGGGTTAGGTGACTTGCCCAAAGTCACACACAGCTAGTTTTTTTGTGTTGTGTCTGAGGCAGGATTTGAACTCAGGTCCTCCTGACTCCAGGGCCAGTGCTCTATTCACTGTGCCACCTAGCCACTCCCAATGAGTCTTTTTTTTAAGGCTAGTTTGGCACAGGGAAACAGAGAGATCTGTGGATTCTGGGTCCAGTATTCCTGTGCAAGGAGATGCTATGCACCGGAGAAGAAGTCCCAAACCAAGTCAAAGGGTCCTATATTTGTGTAGAATACAGCAATTGATATCAACTGGTTCTGATGTCAATTGATGTCTGTGGCTGACTGCCCACTTCTGGGTCACAGACACAGAGTGAACTGAAGAGATCTGCATCAAGGGATGGTGTTCTAGGGAAAGGAGCAGATGTGGAAATTGAGGAGATGCCCATCAACTGGGAAAAGGCTGACCAATGTAAATGTAATGAAATACTATTTTGCTATAAGAAAGATGAAAGAGTTGGTTTCAGAGAAACCTTGGAAGACTTGTATGAATTGATACAGAATGTGGTTCACTGATAAACCCAAAGACTCCAGCTTCTGGGATAATAACTCACTATTTGACAAAAACTTCTGGGAAAACTGGAAAAGACTATGGCAGGAACTAGGCATAGACCAACATCTTACACCCTATACCAAAATAAAGTCAAAATGGGTAAATGATTTAGATATAAAGGCTGATACTAAGGAAAATGGGAGGGCAAAGAATAGTTTACCTGTCAGATTTATAGAGAACAGTAGAATTTATGACCAAACAAGAGATAAAGAACATTATGAAATGCAAAATGGACAATTTTGATTACATTAAATCAAAAAGTTTTTGCACAAAGCCAGTGCAACCAAGATTAGGAGGGAAGCAGAAAACTGGGAAACAATTTTTACAAGTGTCTCTGATAAAGTCCTAATTTCTAAAACATATAGAGAACTGAGTTGAATTTATAAGAATACAAGTCGGCACCAGACCCAAGATGGCGGCCAGCAGGAGGCTGATGAAGGAGCTGGAAGAAATCCGCAAGTATGGGATGAAAAACTTCTGTAACGTCTAGGTTGATGAAGCTAATTTATTGACTTGGCAAGGACTCATCGTTCCTGACAACCCTCCATATGACAAGAGAGCCTTCAGAATCGAAATCAACTTCCCAGCAGAGTATCCATTCAAACCTCCTAAGATCACTTTTAAAACAAAGATTTATCACCCTAACATCGATGAGAAAGGGTAGGTCTGTCTGCCAGTAATTGGTGCTGAGAACTGGAAACCAGCAAGCAAAACTGACCAAGTTATCCCTCATAGCACTGGTGAACGACCCCCAGTCTGAGCACCCCCTTCGGGCTGACCAAGCGGAAGAGTACTCTAAGGATTGTAAAAAGTTTTGTAAGAACGCTGAAGAGTTTACAAAGAAATATGGGGAAAAGCAACCCGTGGACTAAATCTTTTGTGATTGATTCCAAGCAGGGCAAGCAGACCCGGAGCAGTGCATTTCCAACACCCCTCAACCAGGACTCTTTGGGAAATGGACAGGGGCCACCTCCTGGTGTTAACTTGTGGCAGCTAAAAACTTTCTACAGTTTTCTTAATCAAAAATGGTCTAGGTAAACCTGTAAAGAAAGGACTAAAAATTTAAGATGTTCTAGTTCTGATTTCTTTGTTTTAAAAATCACTGCTTCAATTTACCTTAAAGGATGGTGTGTTCTTTTCTTGCCCAAATCTATCCCACATCTTCAATTTCTCTAAAGGTCTAAAACAGAAAGTTAGTGAGTAGTGCACACTCCTGATCCCTCCTTCCCTTCCCTTTTGTAGGTCTTATTTTATTGAGTTCATTTTAATCACACTCCCTATCCCCAGAATAATGCCACGGAACCCCCCCATTCAACCTCTTCCCATCCTGTTCTCCCCTCTCTCCCCCGTTCCCCATTTCTTCCCCCCCTTCCCCGCTCCCCACCAGCCCTGAAAGAAAATGGCTTAAAAACCAGCAGTCCTATTGCCTTCCCTCCCTGTGGCCCCATGCTTTGTGAGATACAGGTTGTGAGTTTGTAACATCTAAGAAAACCAATGAGGGCAAACTCAAGTGTGAAGTCTGTGATGAGGAAGGAGCCTGGCTGCTGTAAAATTTGGTTGATGTTATCAAAATGATGTCAATTAAATGGGCAACCCCCCCCCAAGAATACAAGTCATTCCTCAGTTGATAAACAGTCAAAGGATACGAATACGCAATTTGCAGAAGAAGAAATTAAAGCTATCTCCAGTCATGTGAAAAAATTCTCTAAATCATATTGATTAGAGAAATGCAAATCAAAACAACTCTGAGGTATTACATCACACGTATCAGATTGGATAACATGAAAAAACAGGAAAATGATAAATGCTGGAGAAGAAAATTGGAACACTAATGCATTATTGGTGGAATTGTGAACTGATCCAACAACAATCCCACTCTTAGGGCTATATCCCAAAGAGATCATAGAAATGGGGAAAGGACCCACACATACAAAAATATTTATAGCAGCTCTTTTTGTGGTGGCCAAGAATTGGAAATTGAGGGGATGCCTATCAATTGAGGAACAGCTGAACAAGTTGTGCTATATGAATGTAATGGAATACTATTGTGCTATAAGAAATGATGAGCAAGTAGAGTTCAGAAAAACCTGGAAAGACTTATATGAACTGTTGCTGAGTGAAATGAGCAGAACCAGGAGAATATTACACACAGTAGAAACCACTTTGTGTGATGACTGACTTTGTCAGACTTAGCTCTTCTCAGCAATACAAGGATCTAGGACAACTCCAAAAGACTCAAGATGGAAAGTGCCATCCACATCCAGAGAAAGGACTTTGGAGTCTGAATGTGGATGGAAGCATACTATTTGCTCTCCTTTTCTTCTGTTGTTTAGTTTGGTTTCTTCTTCCTCATGTGTCCTCCTATTAGTTCTAATTCTTCTTCACATCATGACTAAGGTGGAAATATGTTTAATATAATGCATAAGTAGAGCCTATGTCAGATGGCCCGCTGTCTTGGGGAGGCAGGAGGGAAGAGAGGGGGAGAAAATTTGAAACTCAAAATCTTATGGAAGTGAATTTTGAAAATTAAAAAAAAAGAAAGTGGTTTGCTGTTTAAGGGAAATGATTTACATGGTATGTGGGTCACAAAATTGTCCAACTTGCAATAAAAGAAACTGAAGCAGAGCTCTGAGCCAATAATCATTTATAAAAGGGACATGGCCCACTTTAATGAACAAGACCTCAGACCTTTCTTAGGATCCTCACAGATCTTCCTCCAGGGCCTTAGTTTTATAGTGCTTGATAACTAGGCCATACAGATGAAGCAAACTAAAAATACAGTCTCACTGATTGATAGATCTTGACCTTGACCCTCCAGGAGGATCTACATAAAATCCAGAATCCTATTAGTTGACTTGTTGTTGACTATGAATGAGCATAGTTGACTATTAGTTGACTATGTCTTGATATTGCCTATGAGCAGAATGCAACAGACCTAAGCTGACCTTTCAGGAGGACCTACTGAGATGATAAGCAGACCCACCAGCTGGATTGATAAACAGATGTCAAAACAGCCACATGGGCCAGTGGGTCAGTAGATTAGGCAGGTCACAGGATGGCAAACAGGGTCACTTGTTGGTCAAGTGCTTATGGCCCTCTCCCCATGTTGGGTGATAGAGAGATGACAAGGAATGGAGGGGACTTTCTATATCATTGACTCATCTCCACCATACTGGGCTTGGTCTTCTATTCAGCAGGAAGAGTCCTCTAGTTAGCTTTCTATGATTAAGCAAGTGAACTTCATAAAAGCAAGTGAATTTATAATCTTGTAGTTTAAGTCTATGATAATTTATTGAATTATCCCTGAATGAAAATTGATTAACTAAATGTATACTGACAGACAAGTATAATGCTAATAATTACTAACAATCACTACCCCTATGGAATCACAATAAACTGATTAGTACTGATTGGAGTAAAATAGGGGTCTAATTAAAATCATCTATCACAGGTAAGAACAATATCATAAAAATAAACAACTGTGAAAGATGTAGGAAGGAAAGAAAGAAGGAAGGAAGGAAGGAAGAAAGGAAGAAAAGAAAGAAGCATTTATTAAGTGCCTATTATATGCAAGGCACTGTGCTAAACACTTTACAAATATTATTTCATTTGATCCTCAGAAGCATCCCAAGAGTTACATGCTGGCAGGAACTCTGATCAAAGCAATGCCCAACCATGATTCCAGAGGATTCACGACAAAACATGCTTAAACATGCTAAAAGAGGTAATGGTCTCAGTGTAAATTGATTCTGGACATGACCAGTGCAGAAATTTGTTCTTCCTGACTACACGATTGCAAAAGGAGGGGTTGTTTTTCTTTAAATTTTTTTAATTGGAGGAGAGCAGGGAGAGAAGGCAGATTGCAGCTGACTGAAAAAAATTCTAAAGTTTTTTTTTAAAGTAATGGTTTTCAAGGACAAAGACTGTGATGGAGGGCCATTCTGAGAACTGATTAATGATGGTAGCTGCAGGGTGTCTTAGGTCATTATTTGCATGTAAGTGTTTTAAAATTTGAGAGAGTAAAACTTACAAAATGAAAAACCATATAACTGGAGCTAAAGGATGATTCAATAAGGAATACTGATTTCATAGGGGAGATTTGGTTAGTTTTCAACCTGTGAAATGAAAGATGAGTCACCAGGAAGTTCTGATGTAAGCCACAAGCCTTTCTGCCTTGTCCCAAGAGTTAACCTAATCTATTTTACTGTGAGTTCTCTTGACTGCAATCTGAGTATGTTACAGAACATTCTGGTAAGTGAATAGCTGGGGAGGTGTTGCCGTTGCTGAGTAGCAGTAGCTGCCCCCTGGGGATCCAACTGGCCATTTCCAGTTAGTTAATGCTGCTACTTCCTCCTCCTCCACCTCCTCCTCCTCCCTTTTCTTTGCTCCCTCTGTCCTTTTGGGAATCATACCCTTACATGTGGGTGGTCTGTCCAAAGGAATATAAATTTTGATCACTTATATTTCAAAAGGTATCTTGGGATATGGGGACTAGATTTTTTTTTCTTCCATTTATTTATTCTATCATTGTCTGTTTTTTTTTTAAACCAAGTAAATGAACCCTTCTGTCTCATGTAATTTTCATTTATGACTTCTTGAAACATAGCTCTGAAAAACCAGGCTTTGTTAAAGCCCATTGGGATTCAAATGGAGCTGGAAAGGTAGAGCCAAGATGGTGGAGTAGCAGGAAGTAGTACAGGGTTAGCTCCCTACCACAACTTCTCCAAACAGATCTGGAAAATGCACTGACAGAATCCTGAAGGGAAGTCCAAAAAAAACCCACACTGAGCCTTTCGTCCAGCCCAGGTCAGTCTAGGGAAATATATTTGAATCAGGTCTGTGCACCAGGGCATGGGCACCCCCAGACCCATGATAGGGCACTGCAATGGGGACAGGTGCCAACTGGCACAACTTTGTCACTTACTGCCTAGTTCTGGGTCACAGATCCAGGGCAGACTGAGGAGACGAGGAGACCTGCACATGTGGGTGTCATTCCCAGAGTGGAAAGCCCTGAATCAAGAAAGCAAGAGGTTCAGAAATCTGTATCAGTTGATTGGCTTAGACCCCAGAAACAGAGCAGGATTTCAGTTCTAGCACCGTCCAGTCTGCAGAGGAATGACCAGGACAGGAATCCTAGACAAACGGGGAGCACACAGTTCTGTCACTCTAAACCAGTAGAACTTCCTGGCTGACTGACAGGGCCTACTGAGTCCAGCAGCAGTCTACTGTTGCTGACCAAAACTAAGGTTAAGAACTTGCAGAGCTCAGACTACAGGGGCAGCAATCAGATTTTGCTCTGGACTCGAGCACTTTGGAAGTGCTGAAAACTTACAGGTCACTAACCAATCCCTAAGATCCTATAACAACACAACACTCAGTACCTCATGAAGGCAGCAAAAGGACCAGCCTAGACCATCTTTCTAGAAAGGTGGCAAAACCCAATTCTAACATCAAATCAAGGAGTGGACTGAAAGAATGGGCAAACAAAAAAAGAACCCCCATCATCATGAGTTATTTTGGTGGCAAAAAAGCTTTGACTGGGAAAACAACATAATCATATTAAAAACAAACATTCAAAATAACATGATTATCTCAATAGATACAGAAAAAGTCTATGGCAAAAGATAACACTCACTTAGGCTAAAAATCCTACAAAGTATAGGCGTGGGGGACCTTTTTAATATCATAAAAAATGTTTATCTAAAACCAAAAAACCCCTTATTCTAATAAATAAGAATGTAAAGCAAGGAAGCCTATTCTCCCCACTTTTATTTGATACAGTTCAGGCGATGCTAACAATAGCAATAAGACAAGAGAAAGAAATTAAAGGCATAATTCTTGGTATGGAGGAGAAAAACTATCCCTCTCTGCTGATGATATGATGGCATACTTGGAAAATCCTAGGGAATCAGTCAAGATATTAATTTAGACAATAAATAGCTTTAGCAAAGTTGTAGGCCACTAAGTTAACACTTAAAACATAATTTCTATATAATAATATTAAGAAAATCTAAGAGGCAATAATAGAAAACGAAATTATATTCCAAATAACTACAAAACGCATAAAGTATCTAGGGATCAATTTACCAAAGCACACAAAAGACTTGTATAGATTCAATTACAAAGTGCTCCTTAAAGAAATAAAGAATGGTAGTATATTATCAACAAGATAGAAGACTAGAAATTTTTCTGATCCCCACAATTTCTCAGACCTCTCCAAAATAGAAATTATGTGCCAAAGACAAAGTAAATTCAACTGTCTCCATACTATAGATTCAAACTCAAACAGAAATCACTCCCCATTAGGCCATATATTGACTTAGAAAACCATAAAATAACATTATCTATATTGTATTGGATTTTTTATTTCTTAAATATTTCTGAAATTACATTTTAATTTGGTTTGGGTTTGAAGTTTGACACCTCTGATCTAGGACACCCAGAATCAAAAAGAAGGTTAAATTAAAAAAAAAACAAAAAACCTCAATCCCATAAATTGATGCCTACATTGATCTCACTCAGCACTGCCTCCCTCAACATACACCACACTATTGATATAAAGGCTTGCAGCAAAATACAACCACATACCCCAATCTGCTCTCTTTCTTTCTAATGTCATGGAGATCTACGATCCAGGCTTCAGGAATTTGTTCTAACCTTGATAGACCATTTTGTGTTGTAAAAGATCTCTGCAAAACAGGAGACAAACAGAGGGAAAGGATCAGGATAGGTGTCTGGGTTTGAAAAAGAGCTCAACTTCATATTTTACCCTCCTCTTTCTCACCTTCCGGAGTCTTGGAACTACAGAAATCAACCCCATAGCACAATTTGGGCAGCTCTGCAACCTGTAGGTCCTGGGCCTGGGAATAAAGGAACAGGAGTCTAAGACAATACATACACACTCTCTCTCTCTGTGTCTGTTTCTGTCTCTGTCTCTGTCTCTGTCTTTCTCTCTCCCTTCCTCCCTCCATCTGTGTGTGTGTGTGTGTGTGTGTGTGTGTGTGTGTGTGTGGTGTATGTGTCTTGGAAAGTGGGGAGGATGTTGTGCAGCACTTCACTAAGCCTGAGAGAAAAAACTCAGCATCTATTTGAGGATAAACAAGGAAACTATGTCATGCCTAAAGAAACCATAGACAACAAACCAATATCAGTAATAAACTTATACACTCCAAATACCTTAGCATCCACATTCATAAGGAAACATCATCTGAGCTACACGAACACAGAGACCATTACACAATAGTGACAGGAGACTTCAATATTCCCCAGTATCCCAGTTTTGAATAAGTCTAACAGAAAGAGAAACAAAAGGGAAAACATGGAACTAACTGAACAATTGCTGGAGTAACTAGAACTAAAAACAAATAAACAAACTTCTTGGCATCTCCTAAATGGGACGGCAAAAGAATACATAGATTTTTTTTAGCACCGCATGAAACTTGCAAAAACTGACCACATACCATGGCCCAGCGATGTTGCAAACAAATGTAAAGACAGTGGGAGAGGGAGTGCTGAGTGACATTACAGTAGGTATCAGTTCATCATTATGTGAAAGAAAATTACAATGATGAAACAATATGTCAAAATCTCTGGGATGCAGCTAAAACAATTCTCACGGGGAAAATAATATCCCTACAAACACATGTTAACAAAATGGGAAAAGAGGATTAATGAACTGAATATGCATCTAAAAACTTAGAGAGCAAACCAATAAATAAGCCTAAAAGAAGAACAAAAAAGAAGTTATTAAAAATTGGAGGAGAAATAAACTGGAAACAAAAAACCATAAAAATAATAATTAAACCAAAAATCAGTTCTTTAAAAAGACTAATATAACTGATAAAAATTTAGTGAATATGATTAGAAAGAAGAGGGCAGAAAATCAAATCCATACAATAGCAAAGGAGCAAGATGAAATCACAACAAAACCCGAAGAAATAAAAAGAATAGTCATAATATAACTATGCACAGTTATATGCTTACAAAACTGAGAACACAAAAGAAATTGAGAAATGTCTTCAAAAATACTGAATACTCAAACTATCAGAATATCAGATAGAGATCTTAAATAACCCAATCCCAGTAAAGGAAGTGAATTTAATTGGAAAGGACTATGAAAGGAAAAAAACTCCTATTCTTGGCAGATTCACGGGAGAAATACTATCAGTTTCAAAGAACACTTAATAATCATACTTCACAAATTATTCTCAAAAATTGAGAAAGAAAGAACCCTATTGGAATCCTTCTATGAGACAAATATAGTCCTGATACTTGAATCAGAGAAAGAAAGCACAGAAGAAAAATTATAAGCCAATATCATTAATGAACATTGATTCAAAAAATTTAAATAAAATCCTGTCAAACAGAGCACAGAGATTTATCTAAGAGATCATTCCTTAAAACCAAGTGGAATCTATACCAGGGATGAAAGGATGATACAACATTGGGAAGACAATCTATGTAACTAATCATATTAAAAACAGTAACATTCAAAACCACATCATCATTTCAATAGATGCAGAAAAAAACCTTTGACAAAAGTACTACATTCTTTTACACTAATACCCTACAAGTATAGGACCTTTTTAAATATTATAAAAAAGCATCCCTCTAAAATCAAAAGTAAGCTTCATACATAATGGGGATACATCAGTACCTTTTCTAGTAAATATACAAGTGAAACAAGGAAACCTATTCTCCCTACAATTATTTGACACAATTCTGGAAATGTTAGCAACAGCAAATAGGTAAAGAGGAGATAAATTTATCCCTATTTTTAATGTGATGGTATACTTGGAAAATCCTGGAGAATCAGCAAAGATACTAATCAGGACAATTAATACCTTCAGCAGATTTGAAAGCTACAAAACAAACCCTCAAAAATCAACTGCATTTCTATGTAATAACAAAATCCAAGAAGCAAAAACAAAAAAGGAAAACCCATTCCAAATAATTATGACAATTCATAACGGATCTGAGGATCAACCTACCAAAGCACACAAAAGACTTCAGTATAGACTCAATTACAAAGTGCTTTTAAAAGAAACAAAGTATAACTTAAATAGCTAGAGTGGGGAACCTGAGGTCTTAAGGACACGTGTGACCTCCTAGGTCCTGAAGTGTGGCCTTTTGACTGAATTCAAATTTTGCAGAACAAATCCTTTTATTTTTATTACATTTTGGTTTTTTATATTTTTATTATATTTTTTAAATGAATGTATTTAAAATATCAAACAATAAAATAAGTTTCAGTGAAACAATTCTCCTGGATTGACCAGCAGAATTAGAACATTAGTAAGTCATAAGGGCTAAATTAATGGCTGCTATGCTCATTATTTAATTCTAACTTCCTCTGCCTGACCAGCGCCTCTGCTGCTTACAAGGCTGATTGAGTAAGAATTACGGGGGTCTAGCATACTACTCTGTTATCAGCCTTTGACAACAGTGTACTGTGTTTCTATTTGAAGTAGAACTTGTCAATAGTTGTACAGCTCAACAGTATTTTTTAATTCTATCTGTTTAACAGCCCATCATATCAAAGAAGACCAAGAGAATGCTGAAGGAAGAAAATGAATTTTTTAATGATAATTGGGAATTGCAATATTACCTTGTTTCTGCTAAAGATAAGATGATTTGCTTGCTTTGTGATACTGCAAAAGCAACATTAAAGAAATTCAATGCTCATCAGCATTATAACACTCATAAGGACCACAAATATTTTAAATTAGAGGGAGAGGCTGAAAAGGTTGTATTGTAGAAGTTAAAAGATGTAAAGTAAAAGCAAAGATAATTCTTTCTCTGGGGAAAAGGGAAACCATTCAGTGATGTAGAAACTGTGAAAGAATGCATTGTCAAAGATATAGGATGCTTAGACACTGATAATGTTTCAAAGTACAAACAACTGCTTCTTTTAAGGAGACCCATAACTAACCAGCAGCATGAATTAGCCTCCAACTTAAGAGAACAACTTCATACAATACTTCCAAAGGAAAATATATATTATTTAATCACTTCAGATGAATCAACTGATACTACTCACTCAGCGTAGGCTTTATACTTCATTTGGGTCATAACAGAAGATTTTCTTCACTATGAAGAATTAGTCATTTTGGGCACTCTTATGAACATAACACAGGGAATAGATATCTCCAACTATTTTCAAGACAAATGTCATGAAGTTGGACTGAATTCAGTAAATTTAGTAAGTGTATGTGTACCTTCCAAGACAGGAAAACATGAAGCATTTATTGCACAGATAAAAAAAGTATTAACAGATCTGAATGCTCTCATTTCATTGTATCTTGCATCAGCAAAATCTCGGTGTTAAAGCTACTATTTTAAGTGACACTTTGCAACAAGTTAAAAGGATGGTTAACATATTCATGCAAATGCAACACAGCATCATCAATTTCATAACATGTTAAAGTTGAATGATGAGGTATTCAGTGTGTATTTACCGTATCATTCTAAAGTGCTTTGGCTATCACAGGGACAGGTGTTAGCCAAAATTTTATCTGTGCAAGACCAGATAGTTAAATTTTATGAAGAACAGAATTATCAATGTGAATTATTGAAAGAAGACTTCTGTAGGAATGTTGCATTTCTGTGTCATATCATGTCAAATCAAAACTTGAATATTTCTTTGCAAGATAAAACTAAATCTATACATATGTGGCAAAAAAAAATCCAAGCATTTTGAAAAAAGCTATCTTTTTCCAAAATACTCTTCAAAAGGAAATTTCAGATGAACATTTTCCCCAGTTAGCAAAGGTCACTGATGAACAGGATGATATATAGGAATCATTGGAGAACGGAGAATTATAGAATACAATAAAAGGTTCACTGACTTTGAGAATCATGACATCATACTCAAATGAGCATTTCAGCTTCACCTAGTTGATATCACCAAGGGACCTAAAGAACTACAGATGGGATTGATTGAGCTCTTAGTAGATGACATTTTAAAAGTCATTGTTTGATGCTAAGAAAGATCCCATTGAAATACGTAAAAATGCAGTAGAATACTCACACCTTGGGCAATCTGCCCCCCAAAATCCTTTTTTGCTTTTCAACCACTTATTGCTGTGAATCTTCATTCTCCTACCTAACCCAAATCAAGACGCCCTTAAGGTCACAAATAACTGATGCCCATCTAGAAGATCAACTGAAACTGGGACCTCCAAGCTGCAACCAAATTCTTTCCAACAAAAAACAGACACAACAAAGTTATTAAAAGGTTAGTTAACTTCAAAATTAACAAATTGTTTTCATTTTTAAAAAAATTATTAAGTACATAGTAGTTAGATTTTTACAAAATAATGTACATTTTTAAAGTATAAATAATTGAAGTTTCTTGAATGAGGCCTTATTTGATTATAGTTAAATATTAATGTAGCCTTCCAACATGAAATGGTTCCCCACTCCTGAGCTAGAGGAATACCCAACACTCATGGGTATGCCAAAATAATAAAAATGACCAAACTACCAATGTTAATTTACACTCTTAACGGTATACCAATCAAATTACCAAGGAGATAACTTCACAAATATTTCATAGAACTTGATGAAATAATAAAATTCATTTAAAAAATAAAAGATCTACAATATCAAGGGAAATTATGAAAAAAAGGGGGAATGAAGGGGCAATAGCATTTCTAGACCTCAAAGTGTATTATAAAGCAGCAATCATCCAAACCATCTGATATTGGTTAAAAAATAGACAGACAACTCCATGGAACATCAAGAAAAATCAGAAGCAATGGAACTCAATGACCCAGAGTTTAACAGTAGAAAGCATCAATTTCCTAGGGGTAAGAAAATTCCTTTTTTTGATAAAAATTGCTGGGAAAAATGGAAAGTAGTTTGTCAGAAATTAGGCATAGACCAACAGATTCCATAATGTGTTATAAATAAATTTGTGACCTTGAAATTGAAGCTCACAACATAAAAAATTAGATGAGAAGCAAATCATATATCTCTCCTACCTGTGTTAGGGGATACGTTCTGAACCAAACAAGAAACAGGGGGAATTACAAAAAATAAAGTAGATAACTTCGATTACATGAAACTGAAAAGTTTCTTCATAAACAAACTTCATGTACCTAGGATAAAAAGGGAAGTGGTGGAATGAGGGAAAATCTTTGTGTTAAGTTTCTTTGATAAGGGTTTGGTGTCTAAGATATAAACAATTAATATATATGTGTATACATATATATATATGTATACACATATATATATAGGTCTAAAATCCAGTCCCCAATAAATAAGTGGTCAAAGGATTTGAACAAACAGCTCTTAAAAGAATTGCAAAGTATTTATAAACACAAGAAACAATGCTTCAAATTACTAATAACAAGAAAAATGCAAATCAAAAGTGCCCTGAGGCTTTACCTCAAATCCTACAAACTGGCAAATGACCAAAAATGACAATAATCAATGTTGGAGGGACTGTGGAATGATAAGCATACTAGCACATTGTTAGTGGAGCTGTGAAATGGCGCAATCATTTTGGAAAGCAATTTAGAACAATGCAGATAAAGTGACTACGATCTTCATACTATGTGTACCAGAGAATCCATTACCGGACTTATATCTCAAGGAAGCCATTGATCAGAAGAAAGTCCTCATATACACCAAAATATTTTATATCACTTTTTGTAATAGCAAAGAATTCAAAACAAAATAGATTCCCACTGTGTGGAGAAGGGCTAAACATTATCTGTGGTACACGAATGTAATGGATTATTACTGTGCCAGAAGAAATTATGTGTGTGAATTACAGAGACGCATCGAAAGATCTACACGGATTGATGCAGAGTGAAGTAAGCAGAATCAAGAAAACGATAGACACTGTCACTACAACGATATAAGTGGAAAGAACAACCACGCACACAAATTTAAAAACTAATGTTGGAGAATTATAAAGAACAAACATGGACTGAAAGAAACAATATAAAAGGACACTCCTAACTCACTCCTTTTTGTAACAGGTGTTACACAGTGTACATTTTCCCCCAAGTATTAACAAATTGTACTATTTTTAAACTCGTTTTCCTTTTTTTTTGTCTTTAAAAAAATCTATATTTTATATGGGATGGCTCTCTGAGAGGGGAAAGGGAAAGGTACTGGGAAAACTACGATGATGTAAAAAACAAAAAAATTAAAAACTTACAAAATGACTGTGATGTAGTTATTCTTGCATCTGGTTTGACTAGTATGTCTGACCATGACAAATCCCTCTTAAAAAGCTCTACTGGCTCCCTCTTGTTTCTAAGACAAAGTGTCACATACTCTGTTTGACATTTAAAACCCTTCACAATCTGATTCCAGATTTTCTTCCTGGCTTGTCATAATTAATGCCATTCATATATCCTATATTTCAATCAAACCAACCTACTTGCTGTTCCTCATGTCTTTATCTTTGAATAGGCTATCCCTCATTCTTGGAAAGTACTGTCTTTTCACCTGCTCTTCTTGGAATGCCTGGGCTTCCTTCAAGGTTCACCCCATGACATGTCTTCTATGAGCCCTTTCCTGACACTCCCCTAAATTATTTTGTATTTATTCTGAGCGTATTTTATACTTACTTATGTTGTTTAATTGTTTAATAGCATGTAAGCCCCTTGAGAGCAGAGATTTTCATTTTTTGGCTTTACCTCTTGTGCCTATCATTGTCCTGACAGATACTAGGCACTTAAAAAATGCTTGTTGATAGATTTATCAATTACTGCTTTGATGAATGCTGCTTAAAATATATATACCCCAGAATTCTGATTTGGGTCAGTTTTACCTGTATTATCTCACTTCTTTTGAATAAGAAATCTAGACATGTTAACTCTCTAAGAATCATTTGTAATTTTTCAAATGTCATAACAAAAGAAAATGTAGCTCTCTAGGTCTTAATTGCAGCCTCTATTGTTATTAACCAATTAATCATTCCCTTCTTTTAATGGAGTTGTGTAGTTGAGACATTCATCATTTATCATGAAAACAAAACTATCAATTTTATTTATTCCTATCCTGGTGTCATTCTTCTTACAATTGGAAAGTAACTTAATCCTAACAGTATGACATATCAGCAAGACAAAATAAATTTTTAAAAACTAAAATTGAAGATGGTCTCCAGTGGTTTGTGAATTCAAACCAAAGGAATAATTTTTTTATGGTTTCATTTTGTGATAGCAATGGTCATGCGCATGTACTTTCCTGACAACAGGAGGTACATGGCAGCTGAAAGAATGGTTATTGATTCCTCAACAATGTATTGTGGCTTCTTGAAATTGGAAGAATATTAAAACCAGTAAAATGAACAAAAGAAAACAAAAACTGAAGCTAGCTATTGCATAAAGAAAAACCCCTTGTCATGGGCAAGACAGTACAAAGACTGGAGTACTCAAGATTAGAAAAAGATCATTTTTACTGATAAAACTTGCTTTTTTATTCAAGTCTATGCCACAATTATTATAAGAGAAAGTCCACGTGAGCCTGTTTGATCTGAACATCTTCATCAAACTGTGGCACATCCATACCCCCAAATATGGGAAGACAAATCAACTCATGCAGAAGTAAGCAGAACCAAGAGAACAATAAACACACAGTGACTACAATAATGAAAATTAAAGCACAAAACAAAGAAATTAGACTAAATGCAAGGACTAATATTGATTCTAGAAGACAGATGATTAAACACTCTTCCCTCCAGTAGAGACAAAGGAAATGAGAGAGACTAAAGCCCTAACTTGCCTTTCCGTGCTTATTACACATTATTCTCCTTCCTTCATTCTATGGTGCAAAATGGATTTCTTACTGTTCCTCATATACAAAAAAGACCAGTCAAGATGGCAGAGTAGCAGGAGAAGCACAGCCTAGCTCCCTATCACAACTATTCTAACAAAGACCTAGAAAAACACCACGCTGAGTCCTGATTGGGAAATCCAAGTAAATCATTTTTTTTTCAGCCTAGATTAGCACTGGGAAATTTGCAGGGATCTGTCGACACTATCTAGACTGTCTCTAGTTAGGATAGTGCCAAAGGAAATCTTACAGCTTGAAGACACCGGATAGGAGCTTGAGGCTATGCACTAGGGCAAGAAATAGCCAAGGATCTGACATGGAAGAAGCTGACAGCAGTGCAGGAGCTAAGAATAGGTAGAAACTGGCAGCTTTGTTGCTAATAATCTAGAGCTGGGTTGTAGATCCAGTGCTAACTCAGGGAAGGACCAACACTACAAGTAGAAGACTAGGGCAGGGGGGTGGTCAAGGAGTGGTCACAGGCCTGATGCTATGTAATAGGCAAGGAAGCAAGCAGGAATGTGACTCTGGACTTGGAGTGGGGTCTTGCATTCAGCCCCCATCCTGATCGGAAGCCCGCAGATAAATAATTAGAGCAAGCAGCACAGAATAAAGGGAAGTCTACAGTTTTGTTGCTCTGAATCTGCATAAGCTTCCAGCTGCCTTATGTTGACTGGGCTCAGAAGAAGTCTATTAGAGCTCCAACCAGAGGCAAGGTCATAGCTGTACTGCCTAGACCCAAATCTGAGTCAGGAGCTTGCAAAGCTTGGGCGGGGGATGGAGGGAGGAGGAGGTGGCAGCAATCAAATTTCACCTAGGATCAGACAACTTGGGGTACAATGACTGAAAGTTTTCATGGCTTTTGCCTCAGCTGCCCCTGAGAATCTTGAAGAACATATGACTTAACATTCAAAGAAAACAGCAACAGGACCCAAGAAAATATGAAACAAATCAAAGCAAAGCCCAGCTCTTCTTTCCAGAAATGTTCAGAGCCTGGCTTTAACACAGAGTTGCAATCCAGGAAATTAGGCTGATAAAATTAATAAGCTGTTCCTCATATACAATACTTCATGTTTGACCTCTCGTCCTTTGCATTAATTTTCCCCTATCTTTGGAATGCACTTTCTCCTCACCAGAACCTTTTAGTATCCCTGTTATCTTTCAAGACTCATTCAAACCAAAGGCTAAATCTAATGGCCTTTTCTTAAACACCATTCTTCTTGACCTCTCCGTAGCTTCTGACGCTTTTGAACACTTTCTCTTTGTTATTTCTTCTCTCTAGGCTTTTGTACAGTGGCTAAACATGGATGTCCTCCAAAGCTCTGACTGGGGCCCTCTTATCTTCTCCTTCTTTTTAAATTTTTTTTTGCTTTTTTTTGGAGGGGGGAGGACAGGACAATTGGGGTTAAGTGACTTGCCCAAGGTCACATTTGAACTCAGGTCCTCCTCCCTCCAGGGCCAGTGCTCTATTCACTGTGCCACCTAGCCATTCCATTATCTTCTCCTTCTATACTATTTTTCTTAGTCATTGGCTCCCATGGATTCAAATATCATCACTGTGCTGGTGAGTCTCAGATTTATTTATCTAGCCCTAACCTATCTGTTGACCTCTAGTATAATATCTCCAACCACCTATTGGATATCTCAAACTGGACTTTAAACTCAACTTCTTATAAAGCCAAGCACAAGCAACTTTCCAGAGGACTGCTGCTGTGAACAGCTTTAAGGTTCTGATCACATAGTATAGTGAACTCTCTATTTATTCAGCAGTAAATTAAAGCAAAACATTCACAGAAACCAAAGTACAGAATTTACAATGTTGTAACATAACAACTTATCACTAAAGTGGTCACATAGTTTTTATCAAAGTGGACACATAATTTTCAACAAAAGATATTATTCAGTAAGTCCTTAACTTAATCATCCTTAAGGAGCAAGACTCCTTAAGGGACACAAAGTACAAAGGTCAAAGTTTTCCACCCCTAGGTCACATTGTCTTAATCTCTCAGTCAGAAAGTCTTTCTTCTTGATGGGAGATTAATTTCCAATCATCCTAACTCAATCATCCCTAAGAGATACCAGGTACAGAGTACAAAGTTCTCCCACCCATAGGCCACACTAAATCATGATCTTCTCAGTCAGCAAAAAGTACCCAAGGAGAGGTCTTTTTCATCTTGACTTGAGGCTGGCTCCCAGATTCCATGGTTCCTCTTCCATGGGTCCAGCTCCTGCCTGAATCTACCCAACTGTCACCTACATTCACAGGTAGGCATCTCTCAGGGCCTCATCCAGCTCCTTGTCCAGCTCTTTGTCCAGTTCCATATTGAAGCTCACAGTGTCCAGTCTACCTCAAGTCCTTTGCAGTTTCTGTTTCTGGGAAGACAAAGCTTAACACAGCCACAATAACATTTATGCACATTGCCAGCACCATCATCAATTCACTGTCTGCCTGTGAAATCAACACAGACCCACATACAAGGTCCGAGAACTCAATACAAATTGTCAGTATAGTCCCAGGACCTCTGAAACCTTCCTCCAGGACTTCTGTAAACAGACAACAAGAAAACCTCTTTCAGGGCTTCCAGTAAGGTCTCAGGGCTTCTGTACAAAGTATCACAAACAAAAATCAACACAAACAGAATGCCTGGCCACCACAAAGTTCCCCTTCTCAATTCTGCCACCACAAGTGTTCTCTTCTCAATTCTGCCCTTTCCCAGCTTGGGCTTCTCCTTATATATAGTCATTAGCTCCCCTTCCTCCCCCCCCCTGTTGCATCAGCAAGTTCCTCCCACTGTGGGGTTCACAAGTTCTGTTTCTTAACAAAGATTCGAAATAATCAGGACAAGGCTCAAAAGAAATTTGAACTGAAACAAGGTGTTGAACAATTAAATAGCTGAAACAAGGCACTAAGTACTTTCTTGTTTACCATTACACTTGTCCAAAACTGAAATCATATTTTCCTCCAAGACCTTCTCTCTTCCTGACTTTCCTATTACTATGAAGGGCAATAATATCCTCCCAGTCACCCAAGCTCACAATCTAGGTGTCATCTTCAACTCCTTACTCTCTCTCACCTCTCATATCTAATCTTCTGCCAAGATCTGTTGGTTCTGCTTTTGTAAGATCTCTTCTACATGCTCCCTTCTCTCCTCTGACACTGCCACCACCCTGGTCCAGCCCCTCATTACCCTACATCTGGACTATCAAAACAGCTTAAGTTAGTCTCGTCGTCACAGTCACTCCCCTTTCCAATCTATACTCCAATCACCTGTCAAATAGAGCTTCCTTAAGTGCAGGTCTGACCAAATCACTCCCCTTTTCAATAAAGTCCAGTGGCTACCTATTACCTTCTAGATGTGAGAATTGAGGGAATTAAGGCAGCAAGTGCTTAATTGTGGAAATTGAGTGAACCACACTGACTCCATCTTGTGACTCAATTCTGGAGCTAGTTCAGTTCCTTTTCTATTCAATTATGAATCAAGCCCAACTTCTCTATCTTGTGAGAGAAAACTTTATTCAGTTGTGAGAATTGCGAGAAAACTATTTCATTTTTTGAGCCTAGCCCTGAATGGCTGGGAAGCTAGATCACCTCTATCTGCTACTTAGAGACCCTTAACTAAGGACCTAGTTTATGCTGATCAGAAAATTCAGTCAGATCCAGAGACTGATGCAGAGAGTTTTCTCACAATTGTAAATCTCAAGCAACCCATATGTGTTATCTGAAATCTGGTTTTCATACCGAACAATCACTTATTATGTTCCTTTGTTTATAGACACTTTGGGGAATGGAACATCCCTTTTCTGATTTCAAGGAATTGTAGCTGTTCACTTTCTTCCTCTCAACTAAGAAAGTCCCTAATCTTTTACCTAATTAGAAAGAAGATTACCCAATGTTGTATTGTTTCCTTGTAATTAACTGGCCATGTTCGATTAATCATTTTTAATGTATAAAAGTCTGCCTCCCCCTATATTCAGGGTCTGGACCTAAGCTGAGGAGTTCTGGTTCTGGTTTTGTTGGGAAACTGGCATGCATTGTTTAATAAATCAATGTGCTTGAAAGATTGAACCTTTGTTTCCTCAGTCATTTCACTGGAAACATGGATCAGATATAAAATTCATACAAGTAGTGGCAGAAAAGATGGGAAAATGGACATAATGGACAAATGAATAGGATGAGAAGTGTAATCTAGTTTAGAATTGGTCAGAGAAGGTAGGTTTGTACCCACTTAATTACCAATCAGGATACCTCAGCCCCAGAGTAGGAACTCCAGAAGTAAATGGATTAACTTCCCTAGGGAATGAGAGCAGTGATTTTGGAGGTCTAGTGTGGAGAAAGCTGATCCAGGTGGTCCTTCTTATATTGAAGTTTTTCTGTTTGCTGATGATTTTTCAATTCACAATGAACAAGAAATTTTTGAAATGAAACAGAGCAATAGAGGCAAGGCAGAAGACAGCATGGCCTGGTAGACAGTTGGACAAGAAGCATGATCTGGTCTGGGGCCAATCAGAGTTAGGTAAGAACAGATTAGACTGGGTAAAGAGTGGTTAGGATAATATTAAAATAGTCTAATTGAGTAGTAGTAAGGGATTAAAGTACGATGGTAACCATGAGAATAAGGAAGAGCAGACAAACATGAAAAGAACTATCATCACCAGAATTAGGAACTAATTAGATGTGGAAGATGAATGAGGAGTCAAAAATGACACCAAAGTTTCATACATGGAAGACTGAGCAAAAGATGGTCTTGGGACAGAAATACTGAAATCAGAAGGGAAGAAAGGTTAAACACCTACTGCGTACAAGGCACTGCAATAAACACTAGAGATACAAAGACAACAATGAAACAGTACCTGCCCTCAAGGAGTTTATAGTCTATGGAGGATAATAACATGAACACATGTTATTTTAAACATGCTAACTACAAAGCAACACAAAGCAAGCACAATGAGAAGATAATAAGCTCAAGGTTGGACACGTTACATTTGAGGAGTTTGACAGGATACATCTATGTGGAGATGTATAGAATAAGCAACTGGAGATGTGGTCCTGGGTTTTAGAGAGAGATCAGGGTTAGAGATAGAAATCTGAGGGCCATCTGAAAAGGGTGACAGTTAAACCTTTGGGAATGGTTGAAATTGCCAAGAGAAAGAACAGAGAGGGAAGGGAACAGGGCTTGGATCAGAACATCTATTTGAATTGGTCAAGAAGGTTACTCCTCATTGTGCCCTTCCCAGGGAAAGGTTCTCCTCTGGTGATAAACAGAAGAGTTGCAGCAATTTCCTAAAAACTCTATGTGCTCAAATGTTAGTTTTTTTATGGTTTTTGAAGAGGATCAATGACATCACTGAGTAACTGGGAACTGGATTTAAGTGAGGCAGAGTTGCAAAAAGTTGTCAGACTCACTCTCTCTTCCAGACTCATCAAAGCCCAGTAGCAAGACCAAAGTCAGGACAACTGGCCATGACCCAGGATGCACCAGATGACCTTGGTGTCTTTAATGTCTGACCAAGCTCTAAGCGTTCCACAGGCTCTGCTTCAGCCACCTTCATGGTCATTGGAACAAATTGTTCTCCTCTGCTCATTTTTCTAGGGGAAGTCTTCACATGCTTGGGGTAGATGCCCCCTAACTCACCAATGGATTTGAGGCCTGTTGGTTATCCTCACCTGGTATAGCCTCTTTGCCAACACAGTTTATCCAGATATGGTCACTGTGCATGCTACTTCTTGAACCCACAGGTGAGAGTTGAATGCCAGGTGGATACCAAAGGTAGAAGAGCAGTCCTGAAAAGGTCTCAGCAAGCCTCACACCAGAGGTGCTAGTCCTCCCAGGACACCCTATATGGTTCAATATTGCCTCTGAGAAAGGGGAGCAGACTCCAAATCACTGTGGAGAAAATACTGGCTTTGGAATCAGGAAACCTGAATCTAAATCTGTATAACCATGTACAATTCATCTTCTTAGAATCACATTTTTTCCATCTGTAAAATGGGGATAATAATATACATACTGCCTGCTTTATAGGATGGACTTAAAGAAAAACACTTAGAGAATCTTATAGCACTATGTCAACATGAATTGTCATTATTACTGTTAAAAGATAGCAGACAAATTACTGGGCTATAATGTTGGGCTACTAGCTAGGGGAAGTTTCCAGGGGCAGTAGATAACTGCTGTTCCTTTCTTCCTTTCCCATCCAAAAAAATGCTTTAAAATTCACCCGGAGAAAAAATTTCACCCTGGTTCATAGGTCATCCACTGATCTCTGGTTACTTTGACAACGTAGGTGAAATTTGTGGCAGCAATGGATGGAATTTTCAGTGACTGTTTTCAAGAGTTGGCTGATCATTTGGGATTTCCATTTGACATTTATGAATGATGTGGTCAGGCCTCCCACATAGGAGCTTAACCTAATTAGTTAATTACTTAACTAGTCAGACCACTGTTCCTAACAAGGCCTGTGTTTAATACTTCCAGGTTGCAGTCCTAGCAATTCAGACAATAGACAGATATCTAATGGAGTTGTGGTGAAGCTTCATGTTCTCAGTACCTTCCATCAGAATATTGGTTCTCATTTCACATACCAAAGGTGAAAAAGGCTTAGTTGCAGTAACAGATCTTCATACCTTTGTTCATGGCCAGGTAGAGCCAAAAGAAAAAAAAAATTAAAGTTCTTCGCACAATTCAATCTGAAACATACCTGTTGGTGACACACAAAATCTACCTTCTTCAAAATAAACTAGTTCTGGAGTTAGAAGTGAAAATCTCACAAATAATACTATCCAAGGGAGTCATATTATAGTATTTTTATTTGATCACCAGAGTCAAGCATGGTTGAAGATGTACTTTATTCAAGGCATTGTAGCAAATGAAGGGGATCATATGGATTGTTTAAACTCCTCCTTACTTTGAAGGTTCATTTGAAAGAACTTCCTGCACTAATTAACAGTGTAGCTCTAAGTAGAGCTATCTCGCTGGGCCTCAGTTTCCTCACCCATCAGGACTACATATTCAAGCTCACAGGATTTTAAACATGACTTCCTCTCCCCCTCCCAGATTAAAGACTAATTGGGAAATGGGTTTTAGTCAAGCTCTCACTTCAGCTGGATGACTCTTTAAGAACTGTAATGAGTTATTTTGGCAGGTGAATCTGTGCAGAAGCTGTGGGCTGTAAATGTTTATTTGCCTGGGCTTCCTGAATTCTCCATTGTGATAGCGCTGGGTGACAGCAGAGTAAGCCCCGTGTGCTGTCTGTTCTCACAGCAGCTGCAGCTTTTCTTCCTTTATCGAGCAGAGGGAAGGGCAATGATTTTGAACGTGTTTCTGATGAGAAGAATGCCCTCCAGTTAAAGTACCCTGAACGTAGTTTTACGCAGTTGAAGTAGACTGAAATGAAGGTAGATGAGATATAGTTCAAAGTCACAGCATCTGCCCTCTTATTTCCAGAGCTTAAATCAGGCAGGATCTAACTGAACCTCAAGAGTGTGTGTGTGTGTGTGTGTGTGTGTGTGTGTGTGTGTGTGTGTGTGTGTGTGTGTGTGTGTGTGTGTGTGTAGGAGGGAGGAGGAGGGTGAGTCTGGAAAGAATAGATTGAGAAATACACCAGTTCAAGAAAGAGACTTTTTTTTCTATCATTAAAACTCTGCTTATTTCATACCTAGGTTGTAGTGTATTTTCTGATATAAACGTTTAAAGGTTCTCGCAGCAAACTAAATTGTGTGGCTGCAAAGGAATAGAAAACAATTTAATCTTTGTAGTTGAAATAAGTCAAAATTACTCACCCAAAGAAAATTTCAAAAGCCTATACCAGTGAGACGACTGGTCCTTTTGCCCTTCTCTTCATGCCCACCCCCATAATCACTAGACTAAAAGAATATAACCCTATATATGCTTGCAGCCTCACATTCTCAAGAGTTCACCCATAAACATAACTTCCTATGAGTCTAGCAAAAGCTAATAGGAGCTAAAGAAAAGAAGGAGGAAGAAGGTATGCAGGTTAATAGCAGGGTAGTTCAATGTGGAAGGAAACCCAGAAAGAGAGAGAATAACAAGACAACTCATAACAAGGAGGAAAGAATGAAGCAAAGAAGAGAGAAGGGACAAGGTGGTAAAAAAAAAAAAGCCAGAGGAAAAAAGTAGAGGAGTAAAAGAATAAAGTTTATGTAAAATTCTACTGTCTAACGCCTAGCTTTAATACTGATTGACCTCCATATATGTTGTTTTAAAAAACCAACCAAAAGGGCAAAAGAAGCCTTTATCTTTGTCCACACACTTTGACACTTGTCTCTTCTGGCACAGAAATGTAAGTAAAGTCTCTTACGCCATCCTCTTTATAAGAAGGGATGAGAAATCCTGGGATTTGAGGGATAAAAGGTTAAGAAGCTTTTATTATTTTTCTTAGGCAATCAGTTTTAGGAGTTTGTGGAGACCCAAAATAAAAATTCTTTAAAATGTACTCTTGGTCCTATCACCCTACCTGGTATTAATTCTTATTCCCGTGTCTTTCTTAGAGTTTGAACCACAAATGTTAGCATTTTAGTGCAAAGTCTTAAATTATTTCACCTGTGGTTGTTTAAGTTGCTTAAAGACAGCAGTCATATTTTATCTTTCTCTGCTTCCACATAATCTGTACAAAATGTTGGACATGTATAGTCAAGTCAAATCAAGTCAATCAGACTTTATTAATGGTTTTAGAGAAACTGTGAAGACTTGCATGAGATGATACAGAATAAACTGAACAGAACCCAGAGAACAACTTATAAAATGACAACAATGCTGTAAAGACCAACAACTTTGAAGACTTAGGAACTCTGATTAGTGTAATGAACAATTGTGATTCCAGAGGACCAATGATGAAATATGTTATCTATGTCCAGATACAGAGGTGAGGGACTCAAAGTACAGAATGAGACATATATCCACATTTTTTTCCTTTTGGACATGGTCGATGCAGAAATTTGCTTTGCTTCATGACTAATATGGTAATATGTTTCACATGATTGAACATGCATATCCTATAATTAACAGCTTACTGTCTCAGGGAAAGGGAGGGTGAGGGAGGTAGAGAAAATTTGGAACTCAAATTTTTTTTTAAAAAATGAATGTTAGAGTTATCTTTACATATAACTGGGGGAAAATAAAATATTATATTTTTAAAAATTTATTTTGCTTGATTATGTATGCTTATAACAGGGGTTTTATTTTTCTTTCATTTTTAATTGGTGAGGAAAAGGTGAAAGTGAGAGGAGAACATTTGTTAATTGAAAAAATAAAGTTCAATTTTAAAAACTCCTCATTTTTTTTGAGCTCCTGTGTGCCAGGCACTGTGCTAAGTGCTAGGGATATAAAGAAGGGCAAAAACATGGTCCCTGCCCTCAAGGAGCTAATGGGGAAAACAACAGGTAAACAACCATATACAAACAAGATATAGATAGGATAAATTGGAGATAATCTCAGAGGGAAGGCACTCATTAAGAGAGATCAGGAAAGGCTTCTTTCAGAAGTTGGGATTTTAACTGAGACTTGAAGGAAGCCAGGGAAGTTAGAAAATAGAGAGGAGGAAGGAGAGAAGCTAGTAGGCTATTTCAAAAATCTAGGTATAAGATGAGGGCCTGCATTAGAGTGGTGATGGTGTCAGGGGAGATAAGGGCTGGGCCATATCTGAGAGTTGTTATGATGATAACACATGGAAGGCAATAAGTAAGTTCTGAGTGATTGACCTTCCTTCTTTTTCTGAAGACTACACCTTTTTAATACTTTTCTAAAACAGAATGAGACATATATTCACATTTTTTTCCTTTTGGACATGGTCAATGCAGAAATTTGTTTTGCTTCATGACTAATATGGTAATATGTTTCACATGATTGAACATGTATATCCTATAATTAACAGCTTACTGGGTATAGTATGTGTGTGTGTGTGTGTGTGTGTGTGTGTGTGTGTGTGTGTGTGTGTGTGTGTGTGTATATGTATGTATACTTAGTTCCCAGGGTATAGTGATGATGGGTAATTATTTTATCTTATTTATACCTTTTAAACACTCCTATAACAGGATCCTTCCTCCTCCAGATTGTACGTAGGATTTTTCATGGATCCTTCTGTTCAGCCTAGAAAAGGCAATACTGGTATATTTATTTATTACATTTATTATATCTTTTGTAAGAACCAGCTCCCAGGGGCACCCATACAGCGTGGGGAGGCTCCATACTAAACCTTATCCAGAGCTCTTACTAGGAATAATTTCACTTTGGGGTATGGAATATGGGGCATGGGGTATTTGGGGTATGGGAGAGGGCACTGCAGAAGCCAGCATAACTTCAGTGTTCAATTCTGGCAGGGGATGGGGCTGTTAGACTGGACCCTGGAATGGTGAGGCTCAGGTGAAGTTGAGCCCTTCAGGAAAGGGCTGGAAAAAACTGCAAGGTGAAGTATGGAGAAGGGGTTTCTCTAGAGAGAAGGAATCTTGTACCTCGTGAAGTATGGTCTTCTCCCAGGTTAGTATCATGGTGTAAAACTGTTAGACTCATACTAGTTATAGTTCTAGGCCTAGCCTGCAGGCAAAAGAACCGGGAAACAGATCAAAAACAAAGAAAAGTGTAGCTGTCTTCTTTGTTGTTTTTAAATTCCCTTCTACCAATC
>CM053582.1:299812784-299826106 GCA_028627135.1 Pseudochirops cupreus | reverse complement strand
TTGTTGCTTCATGGTTTGAAGTGTTCCCATGGCTTTCTATTACCTCAAGGATTAAATAAAAACTCCTCTGGAATTTAAAACCATTCTTATTTCCACAATTATGACACACTACTACCCTAAACACACTACATGGTGCAGCCAAACTGCCCTTGGTGTCATTCTTCACACAGGGCCCTTTCATCTTCCATCCCCATGACTTTGTATAGGTTGTACCCTATTCCTGGGGTGCTCTCCCTTCTCACCTCCATCTCTCACAACGAGGGCCTGCAGACTAATTCCCGAAAACACTGAATTTCTTGCACAATTTTTTTTCTTTCCCAGTGTTGCTGTGAAGATGAAAAGAGGTAACATTCATAAAGCATTTAGCATAGTGCCTGGCATACAGTGGGCACTTATTAAATGCTTGTTTCTTTCCTTCCTGCCTTCCCACAAATATATTAAGATGACTAACTTACCTAGCATATCAAAAGGTGGTCACATGAAATATGAAAGACACTGATGAACTCTGAGAACAGATTGAAACACATTTAAAAAATTTTTTTCCTCTTTTTTGTGTCCTTTTTGCAACATGGCTTGGCTAATATGGAAATAGTTTTGTATGACTTCATATGTATAATGGGTATCATATTGCTTGTCTTTTCAGTGGTGGGAGAAGGGCTGGAGGGAGAGAGAGAATTTGGAACTCAAAATTTAAAATTGCATGGTAAAAAAAAAAAAGAAAATGAAAACATGAAAAACTCCAACTGGCCCTCTTCATTTTAGTAAATGACTTGGCTTTCTATTTTGCTAAGATTGAGGCCCTTGGACAAGAACCCCCTCAACTTTTTCCCTGTACATCTCAAAGCTGGGAAAAGACTTTTTCTAGATGTTGCCTGGTACAGATGAGGTACTTTTTAAAAATGCTTTTGTAAATTTTATTTTGTTGCTGTGTATTTTGTGTGAGGAAAGAAAGAAGTACAGAGTTCAGTGGAATATGATGAATACAGATCATGTATCTGGCAGTGAATTGAGGGCTTCCTTTATTAAGAGGAACCAAGTTTTTGTAATCTGAGTCTCCACAAACATTGATGTGCATGTTTTCCCTTTATCTTCAAGCAACAACTGTCACTAGACGTCATATAATTAGGAAAGGTAAGTATCATTTTAAATGTTCAGTCTACTGCCAATTTCATGCCACTGATTGTCCACCACTATTATTGGCAGTAAAATGGGGGTGGTGATAAATTGAAATACTTATTTCTGGCTGTCAAATGATGAATAGCATTTCTGTTCACAAATTTGACTGTGGGAGTTAGGAGGGGAAAGCACTAAATTGGGTTGGACTGGGTTCAGGCAAAATAATTTTATTTCACTTATAAAGTGAGCACAGAGAAAGAAAAAATATCCCCCACCCCTTTTAATTTCTACTTAACTAAATACTCCTACTGGGTTCAAAATGACATCAAAATCACTGTCCAGTGCTGAACTTGGAGTCAGAAATGCAAAAAATTAGCTCCTTCCCCCCAAAAGAAGTCCAGATCTATGGATGACAGTGTGTGAAAGTACTACCTCTAACACAGGCAGCTCTTAAGTTCCAGAAATTTCCTCTCAATGCAAAATAATCCAAAATTATAGCAACCAATTAAACTGCTGCAGGTAGTTCAATAAATGAAGAAAATCTAATGTTCCTCACAACTATAATGATTTCCCATCATGGCCACATAATAATGATCAAGTTAGGGGTTACCTAAGGGAACACAGTCACTAAACATTTATTAAGCACCCACTATATGCCCTGTGCTAAAGTCTGGGGATACAAAGAAAGGGGGATGAAAAGTCCCTGCTGTCAAGGAGCTCACAGTCTATCATGGGAGAAAACATGGAAACCACTATGTACAAACAAGATATACAGAGAATGAATTGCAACTAATCACCAAAAGGAAGGCATGACAATTAAGGTGGATTGAGAAAGACTTCCTGTAGAATACAGGATTTTGGCTTGGACTTGAAGAAAGACAGGGAAGCCATAAGGGAGAGATGAGGATGGAGAAAAATCCAAACTTGGGGGACAGCCAGCAAAAATGCAGGGAGTCAGGAGATGGAGCATCTTGTTTGAAGAACAGAAAGTCCTAAATAAGGTAAAAACATCAGTCAAGAGAATGAGTGTTGCTTTAAGAGTTATTGGTTTACCAAATGACTTTCAAATAGAAATTTGGTAAACTAGAGTTGGAGGATGTGCTACAAATCAAATATATCTTTATTTTGCTTTCATTTCATTCTCTTCAACAAACAAACAAAAAAAAACCTTAATAACATAATATCTACCTCCCTCCCCAAAAAGAAAAATATTTGACCAAAAACTTAAATCCACATTTAGGGTCTCATAAAGATTCATTCAATCACCATACTAATTTTTAGAAGTGGAAAAAAGAATAAAAATACATTTTATTGATAATGAAATTCATGAAACAATTGAATCAGAAAGGCAAAAATTATGGGAAGTTCTCACAACTACTTGCACAAAAATTAGGCGGGCATGATTAAATCAACAGACAGAGGACTGGAAATGTTCTTTCAGGTCAGAGTATAATATTGAATGATTTATTATCTTATTTAGTTAAAATACTGATTTTCAGGATCAAATAGCAGAACTGAGGGCTGGGGCCCAGAGCTAAAAATGAAGCTACCTTAGCCTTGGACAAGTCTTTAAAAGCTGCTCAGGTTGCCAGGCCACCAGGATTTTCCCAGTTTCCCTGAGGGGGCCATCTGATCTTGCTTTCTTTCCAGCAGGAAATACAACATTATTTCTAATTAAACTGTAATGCATATCTATGTAACATTTTTCATCTAAGGATTTCAAAGCACCTTTGTCTCAGTTTAAAAAAAAAAGTACAGATGTGTTCTATGAAAAAAAATCTAGCCTATTAAAAAATCCAAATTTATAATACATTAATTAGGAGGTAGTTATTAGCATTATAAAAACATTATTTACCTTACAAAAAGATTTACCTCAGAATTCCTAAAGAGGTACTAGGCTCCCTTGTATTTTGGGTGTGAATGAATATATAGAAGTTAAATTTTTATACTTTTCAGGAACATATATTATGTAAAGTTAGGTACAACCACATAGTAAAACATTACTGATGTGGCTAGAATAATAAATAGTGTGGTGGGAGGTGAGAAGAAAGGACCAATTTTACTTAGTAAAAGGTGAATTGCAGAATATATTTCAAAAATGTAGTTTTATTGCTATCAAGTACAATTCATTTTGCAAAGTGGGATATGAATTGTTGCTACTAAGTTAATGAAAAACTATGTTAAGTTAATTTTAAAATAATGATTCATGATAGCACTTAAAAACATATTGAATGAAGGATGAACATCTTTTAACAAGAATAAACTGTTGGAAGCAGTAGCTGAAGACAAGTTGAAGGAGCCTTTATTTCCTGAGCCTCTGGTTTGAAAAAGTTATTTATTTTAGATTGGATTTCCCCTGCAAGACCCTGAAAATTTGCAGAGGAAGAAATTGTTTCAAACTTTTTACTCAATAACAACCATGTGTAGTATCTGAATTATTGTTACTTCCAAAATAATGCAGTTTTATAGTATGATTAATTCCCACATCATAGAGGTAGAGAAATAACAGTACTATTGGCTACTCAGAAATAAATGACAAAATTCGGAACAGACCCATAAATCTACAAATTTCCACTCAAATGCTCTTTATTACTCAAAACTCACGGAATGAAGGGACCTGAGATATTCTTTAGTAATCTAGCTGGTTCCTTTATCCTACATACATAATTTAATGTAAATTAATGAATTTAGAAAATTAAATCCATTGACTTCCAAGTCTTTCTAAGGTCACGAGAATGTAACAGGATGAAAATTAGATCCAAAGTAATTGGAGGAGATATCACTAGTATCAGTTTATAACTGGTTTATTACCAGTTGAATCAGGATAATTAAAAGTTCCTTCCCTCCCCCCGCCCCCACATATGATATAAGAACACTGCACTGAAAATCAAGGGACTTGGGTCCTAGACCTCAACTCTGCTACTCACTCAGTTTCCTTATCTATAAAAGAAGAGAATTGAACTAGATGATCTCTGAGGTCGCTGCCATCTCTGACATTTCATGATTCTTTTATTTCAATTCTTCTGGAAACTAGTGCCAATTAACAGGATGCTCTTTTAAAAACACTTTGTAAACCCAAAAATTGTGGATTATGATTGTTATTTTATCTTCTAACTGCATTGAAAGATAGCCATTGTACATTTAGTTTGGATAGTCAATTAGCCAAATCAGAGGAATTATTTTCTATGTCAATGGTTTCTGCTATTCTACTAGGGTCTCTAGAGTTTCCTTCCTCCCCCATACTACTATATATTTTATGTACTTAAATAGCTTTCCTACTCTTCCCACTGCACTCAAGCATGCAGCCTGGGCTATTTAGGAAAGTTTTAAATGGCTCCACTACTGCAAGAGGTCTTAACAGGTGATTCTTTAAAAAATTAAATCTTTATCTTTGCTAACTTCTAACTGAAATTCAGCATATTCTTCAATTATTTGAAAACCATATTCTGAGAAGGCCTCAGGCTGCAAAAGGGATTCATGATACACAAAAAAGGATAAGAATTCCTACCCTAGAAGATCTTCAAGTTTGGAAAAACAGAGCTGCTCATGACATAATAAAGAATTTTATCTAATTTTGAGGGAAAACCTGTAAATCTCATTTTCCTTCATTCAGAAAGAAATCAGAACCATGCTTCACCTTTATCTTTGAAGGCTTATTCTTAAAGTTCATAATTTGATTTTTGAGAGTAAAAATATTTAGTATCTTCCCTCTAGTGAGTATACTTAATTTTCCTTAAATCAAATATTCACATCACAAGACATCATGCAAATCGAAGAATAGACCTTACTGCATTGCCACTACTTTTAACAAGGCAAGTTTACTTCTGGAGATTTGGTTGGACAGCATTATGCAGAGTTCATCCTGATGATGGAAATCTGGACTGGCCCAAAGCGTGAAGGGGCACTAGACTGGGTTAAACTACATAAAGACATTGAAAGAAAGGGCTATTCTTGAAGTGGTGTAACACATTCTGACATCAATGTGATGGAGACCATTTGGCTTTCTCTGTTCCCTATCTATATGCAGCGAAATTGCCTGAAATCTACTTCTATTTCCTAGAATCCTTGGATTTAGAGTTGGAGGTCATTTCAGACACACCTCACATTTATGTGGTGCTTTAGGGTTATTGGTTGTTTTTGCTTTGTTTGCTTTGTTTGAAGTTTCGAAACCTGCTTTTCTCACTGTAACCTGGAAGGTGAGTAGGGCAAGAATACCCATTCTACAGAGGAGGAAACTAGTAGCCTGAAGGATTAAGTAACTCGTCCAAGATAACAAACTGACTCCAAATCCAATGATCTTTCTATATCCCATCTCTGATTCTTCTACTATTTAAGAGAGTAACTCGAGATTCAGAACTCGTCGTGGGAAAGGGTATCACCGAAAAAAGCAGAAAATTCCCTGCTCACGAATGACCTAGTGCGTAGGTTACTTTCATTAACTACACGGATCCCCCCTGTCTTTGCTGAGTAGCAAGGTGGTGCGGGGGATGCTCTGGGGAAACAGCGATGGGGGCAGCGGCTGATGATGACTTTGAAAAAGACTTGACCCCGAAGTTCCAACAAGGAAAAGAATTTGCAAGAAAAAAAAAGTGACAGAAGCTGTTTATTCTAAGGCTGGCATTCGTAGTTTATTTTCCTCCCAAAGTCTTGCCGGCTTCACATTTTCATGCACCAAAGCGATGCCAAAAATATTTCTGCCACCCTTACCTGACAGTCTTCCAGCATCTCACCCGCGAGTGAGCGCGGAGTCGGGAGGGGGGCGGCGTGGGAGGAGCGGGCGGAGCAGCCCGGGAGGTTGCTGCGGCCGCTGCTGCTGCCGCTGCGGGTAGCCTAGGTCGGCTTCTCCTCCAGGCCCTGGGGTGCTCCAGGTCCTGAGCTCCCGCAGTCAGTCACTCCCCGCGCACGCGCGCTGCTCCTCCGCCCGACTGCACTACAGTTCCTCCCCACCCCCACCCCCAAGTCATTAGGAACTCCACGACGAGTCGGAGTAAGCTGGCAGGGGCAGTGGAGGGAGGGGGATGGGGAAAGAGGCTCCTGACCACGTGACCTCCCCCAAGATGGCGGCGCCCAGAGGTGTCCACCTGGTCCTCCGTAGAGGTAAGAGCCTGGGACGGACTGAAGCGCGTGTGTGCACACAGACGCACGCGCGCGCACACACACACCATATTCACACACACACACACACACACACACACACACACACACACACACACACACGCAAACACACACACAGAGGATGTCTGTGCCTTAGTGCGCGCACGCGCACAAATTACACGTTGACAGATTCACCAGGACATATAGACATATTTACACACCTGTCTGGGTCATTTCTGCTCTCTCTCTCCATGTCTCTCCTTTTCTTTTGCTCTCTCGCTCTCTCTCTGTGTGTGTCTCTTTCTCCCTCCTCTTTCCCTCTTTCTTCCCCCTTCCTCTCTTCTCTCTGCTCCCTTCTTCCTCCCCCCTTCTTCCTCCCCCTTTCTTCCTCCCCCTTTCGTCCTCCCCCTGCTCTCCACCCCACTCCCCTCTTTCCTTCTCCCTCTCTCTCTCTTCCATATCCTCCTTCCCCCCAACCTCATCATCCTGCCAGCAGTTACTACTTCAGATTCGGTGTACGTTTCCTTTATTGTTTCCCCCCCCTTAATTATATGCTAAGACTTGGGGAAGTGCTGCTTCAGAGATTCCTGCTGGTGTCAGAGTGTAGTTTAAATTGTGGCAATTCAGCATACTAACATTCATAACCATTTTTATGCTCATCCTCAAAGATAAAAGAAATACATAAAGTGGAAGCTGGATTTTCCCGTACAGTGGGAAAAGTGCTGGATTTGGAGGTAGAGAACCTGGGTTCAAATCATACCTCTCCTACCCAGTACGTGTTGGGAAACCTAGGAAGCTCTTCGGGGACAAAGACTGGCAAAAACTAGTCCCTGTTCTCAAGGAGCTTATAGTGTAATGGGGAGACAACATACAAGCAACAATCTACAAACAAGATATGTATGGGATAAGTTGGAAATAACCGGCAGAGGAAAGACAGTAGAATTAAGGGGGAATAGTAGGAGAATGAGGGGGGAGAGCATTCCAAGCATAGGGGGTCAGCTAGGCCAAATGCAGAGTTGAGAGTGTCATGTGAGAGGAGAAGCAAGGAAGCAGGTGTCACTGAATTTCAGAGCACATGGTAGGAAGTAAGTTTGAAGAAGTTGGGAAGAGGGGTATAGGCAGGTTATGAAGGGTTTTGAAATGGCAAGCAGAATTTTTAAAATATTTGAACCTGGAGGTAATAGGGAAACAGTAGAGTATATTTACTGGGCGTAGGGTGGTAGAGAATTTAGTAGAAAGATCTTGGGTTCCAATACTTACTCTCTCATTTACCAACTCTATGTTCACCTTTGTATACCTCATTTCCTCATCTGTAAATTAAGGGGGGGTTGAATTTTCTACTCTAAATGCTATTAAATGAATTTTAGGATGTTTGCATGGGAAGGAGATGTTAAAGGTATACATCCTTCTTTTTTTTTTTGCAGGGGGGCAGGCAGGGCAACGGGGTTAAGTGACTTGCCCAACACTCACATGGCTAGTAAGTGTTAAGTGTCTGAGGCTGGGTTTGAACTCGGGTCCTTCTGATTCCAGGGAGGGTTCTCTATTCACTGCGCCACCTAGTGGTCCCCCATTCTTATTCTTCTTAATCAGGGACAGTTGTTAGAATTATATTTGCTTCCTAGGTTTCGGAGACAAATAAGGTTGTTCCAAGTGTGGGGATCTTGGTACTTTAAGTCAGGACACAGCTGGACAGAGAAGACAGGCAATATTGCACCAGCATATATACGAATGAAGAGGTAAATTGAATAAGGAGACAGGTTGAAGGCATCCCTCTTCAGACTTCAGAATAAGGAATGCAGATTTGCTGCAGAGGTCTGTGAGGAAACATTGGAGATTTTTAAAGAAAGAATGAATGAAAAAGCATCAAGCAAGTTTGTGCCAAGCAAGTTCTGGGGATCAGGACTAGGTCATTGGTACAGGGATCTCCTGGATAAGTAAACTTCTTCCATAGTCTTTGAAAGTGTTACAGACCTATGTGTCAGGAGCAGAACTTAAACCCAGAAATCAGGACTTCCTGGCCTTGAGCCAAGCTCAAACCATGCTGCCTCTGAAGTGCTGGGGATATAAATTAAAAACCAGTGACAATTCTTACTCTCAGGGAGCTCATGTTCTAGTCAGAGGAGACAGTACGACCAGCTACGGGGCAGATAGGAAGGCCCAGAGGTTCTTAGGTTTCAATGGTAGGGCTGATGACAAGGTCCAGGGCTCTTTAAGACTGCTTTGTTGTTGTTCAGTCATGTCTGACTCTTTGTGACTCCATTTGATGTTTTCTTAGCAAAGATACTGGAATGGTTTGTCATATTCTTCTCCAGTTCATTTTACAGATAGATGAGGAACTTAGACGAACAGCGTTAAGTGACTTGCTCGATGTCATATAGCTAGGAAGTGTATGAGACCCGAATTTGAACTCAGGTCTTCCTGATTCCAGGCCCATGGCTGTATCCACTATACCACCTAATTGCTCTTTAGACTAGTTTAGCAGATCACAAAGTAGTCCCCAGAGATCTGAAGGATAGAGCAGTAGAGTAATTAGGAAAAGAATGTGAGAGGTTCCTTGATAGTGAAAAGTTATTTAAAGTTAGGAGAGCTAGATTTGAATATGGACTCCCTGTCCTATACTCTTCACCCGAATAGTCATAACCCTAGTTCCTGTCCTCATCACTGATCTCCTACATTCTTGCAATGGCCTCCAATTGATCTCCCTGCTTCAAACCTCTCTCTTCTGTAATACATTCTCCACATACCTGCCAAAGTGATTTTCCTAAAGCAGAGAGGTCTGAATGTGTCATTCCCCTATTCACTAAATGTCTGTACCAGGATCAAATGTAAAACTCCTCTGTTTGGCTTTTAAAGTTCCTCCTTACTTCTCCTCTTCTTACCTTTCCAGCCATATTATTCTACTTCCCTTCATATATACTCCAATCTAGACAAATTGGCCTTTTTGCATCTCATATACAGCATTTTCTTTTCCATCGTCTGTCCTGAATACCTGTAATGCACTACCCTCTGACTTACCTCTTAGAATCCTTCCTTTCCTTCACAACTTAACTCAAATTCCACTTTCTAAATGATCCTTTTCATTCTCCAAAGTGCCCAAGTACTAGTTCCTTAATCACTTTCCCCAACTAATCTTGTATCTAGTTCAGCTGCAGATAGGACAGATAGGTGTTACCAGGTCTGGAATCAGGAAGACCCGTCTTTTTGAGTTCAAATCCAGCCTCAGACACTTACCAGCAGCTGTGTGACTCAGGCAAGTTACTTAACCCTGTTTGCCTCCTGTAAGATGAACTGGAGAAGGAAATCACAAACCGCTCCAGTGTCATTGCCAGGAAACCCCCAAATGGGGTCACAAAGAGTCAGATATGACTGAACAACAACTCCAAAATATTTGCACATTGTCATCTCTAGCTAGATTATAAACTTCGCAGGAGCAGAGACATTCATATTTGGCTTTTTGTCCCCAGTGCCTGGCACATAATAACTTCTTGTTCATTGATTGATTGATTGATTAGTTGATGTCCACGACCCTGGTCAAGTCATTTAACCTTTCAAAAACTCCGGTTCCAGTTCCATAAAATGAGTACAGTATGATTGGCCCAAACTACCTCTCAGAGTTATTGTAAAGAAAGTGGTTTTTTAAACTTTAGTTATTGTTGTTATTAAGACGTTCTTTTAAATTGTTTGGAAGGGAGATGAACAAGAGCAATGAAGGTTGACTTAAAGGTGACCATGAGTGAGAGTGTCTGGACCAAGAATGAAGAGGCCTAGGTTCTTTTTCCTAGGTTCTTTTTTCCAGATCTATTATATCACTGTGAAAAAATCAGGTCTCTGTTTCCTCGTCTATCAACTAGCTAATTATTTCTGATATATCTATATTTTAGGGTTGCTATGAGGATCAAGTTAGATCTTAAATTTTAAAATATTTTCAGTACTTCAAAGTACTATATACTTTACAGGTATAAGGTATATACAAAGTATGGGCATTGTGACCCTATTTGGAGTTTTCTTGGCACAATTACTGAAGTGGTTTGTTATTTCCTTCTCCAGTCATTTTACCAGTGAGGAAACTGAAGCAAACAGGGTTAAGTGACTTGCCCAAGGTCACACAACTTGTAAGTGTCTGAGGTCACATTTGAACTTGGGTCTTCCTGACTCTAGGCCTGGTGCTCAATCCACTTTGCCACCTACCTTCCCATATGGCTTTGGATCTTTGGTGGTTGTTATTGAGTAGTTTCATGTCTAATTCTTCATGGTGTCATTTGTAGAAAAGGAATAAGAGAAATGCTGCCTTCTCTTTGCAGGGGACAGTTATTTTAAATTTTTAAAAGATATGATTATAATTCTAAATTGTATAATTGCAGTGCAGTGTCAGATAAAATAATAATAAAAATTCACATTTATATAACACTTTAAAATTTCCAGAATGCTTTCCTTACAGGAAACCTGAAAGGTAGGTTGTGCAGGTATTATCATCCCCAATTTGTTGATGGGAAACAGGCTCATAAATGACTTTTTCAGGGTCACATAGCTAGTAAGTGCCTAAACCAAAATTCAGACTCACATCTTCTGACTTCAAATCTAGCAGTTTTTCTAATAACCATGCTGCTGCTAGAATTACCTGTTGTTTTTGAATAATTTGTGCTGGTGTTCTGTTCCACTAAGAGAGAATCAAGGGTTCATTCTAATTGCCCAATAATATGAGGCAGTTTTAATAAGGTATCATGTATATGTTATATATACTTCTGTTGAAAGCCAGATAAGAAGAATATAGCATAGTCATTGTCATGTATTGAATAGAACCCAGATCTGACATGACCTGTTGTAATGGTAATGGAATTTGGAGATGCCCCTGTGTTGGCTTGGTTTTTGGGTTGAGTGTTAAAACCCAGAGCTTGTGAATCCCACTTGTGGGATGGACTTGTTGACTTGAAAAGAGAGGGCTGAACTGGGAGGAGCCGTGAATTGGGAGAGAGGGCCAAGAGAAGGCCAGAAGGACTTTTGAGAGAGCAGTATCCAGTATTGTGGAGCCTAAGTTGCTGAAAGAAAGACTGCTGAGAGCCTATTGGAGCTGCCTAGGACTTTGAGAACTGCCACTTGGAGCTGCCAAGAACTGAGGAGGCTTGGCTGAGATGCCGATATTTTGTCTGTCTGTTTTGATGCTGTTTTGCCAGATTCACCTGCTGGTGAAGGACAGTGCTGCTGTTGTAAAGGTCCTGGAACCTTGCTGTTGGTTCAGAAGCCCTAAAGGAGGATTTTCCTGTTGTATGTTTACAGAAATCCTGGAAGAGGGCTTTGCTGATGTTTTCAGGGGTTCTGGGACTACTCTACCGGCAGAGAGTGACTTGATGAGGACATTGGCTATGGCTTTGTCGAGCCTTATCTTCCCAGGAACTGAGATTGCTGAGGGCTTACCTTGAGTGAAGATGAAAGAAGGGCCTTTCCTTGGGTTTTCAATACTGAGATGATATTTTAACCTTGTTATAGCTTAAGGGTGGATGGCCTTTTGTACTCTCCTGCCCCTTTTGAGAAAGTGCTTTGTGTTAATGGATGGTATCATAATTCAGTAGTGTCCAGGGGTGGGAAACCTTTTGCCTTTTTGGTGCTCTGTGATTGACTAAATGAATGTACTTTGTTTATGATTAGAAACTATTCTCCATTTGAGAAGAGACTAAATGAATGTACTGCCCAGGAGTAGACTACTTTGACTACTGATCCAGGGGTGGGATACTTGGACCTTGGTACTTTGCAATTGAATTGAGTACTTACTTGCTAAATGAATGAGTTACACTGTATTTTGACTTTCTCTGTTCTGTGAATGTTTGCTGAATAAATGGGGTTTGCTATGCTGGTAAACTGAACCTTGGAAGTTGCCTTTGCTTGGCATTACACCTGTGGTTATACAAATTCAGATGTGCTTTGAGTCAAATTATGTCCCTGCACTTCTGTGCCTTCTGTAACAGGGTTAACCCATGAGGCTAATGTTAGTCAAGCGATGTGTCAATCAACAGACATTTCTTAAGCTGGCTGTCTTGTGTGCCAGGTGCTATGCTAAAAGCTGATAGTAGGACAAACAACTGTCAAGGAGCCTAAGAACGGTAGGACAAACATAGAACTGTCAAGGAGCTTAAGAATGTAATGTTATATCACTGCTAGGTCTATTTCCAAAGATTATTAGGGAAAAAAGAAAGGAACCTCTATGTTCTAAAATATGCATAGCCACTCTTTTTGTGGGGGCAAAGAACTGGAAACTAAAGGAATGCCCGTCAAGTGGGGAATGGCTAAACAAGTTGTAGTGTATGATTGTGGCATATGACTGTGCTATAAGAAAGGATGAGCCCAGTGATCTTAGGGAAAGACTTGCATGAAATAATGAAGAGTGAAATGAGCAGAACCAAGAGAACATAATGTGCAGTAACAGTAAAATTGTTTTAAGAACGACTTTGAGTGAATAAGTTATTTTGATTACTTTAAATACCCAAATCAACTATAATGGGCATATGAAGAAAGACATAATCTGCATCCAGAGAAAGAACTGAAAAATAGAAATATGTATAGAATAATTTTATATACATATACCTATTTGTGTCTAATGGTAGTCATCTGAGGGGATATGGGAGAAGGAAGAAAAAATTTATATAAGTTTATTGTATATTTAAAAGGAATAGCAAGTCATACATAGTAGATTTGCAGTTTCATGTGCAGCCCTTTTTTTTTTTACTATCCTGTATTATGGAAATGCTTGTTTTATTTAGTAAATTAAAAATAAAATAAAATTTTAAAAGGAATGTAATGGGAAAGGCAGATTGTAATGCAAATAAATATGTAAAAATGTACAAGCTCTATGAAAATAAAATTCCCTGGGAAGGGGTCTCACTAGGACCTGAGGGGAGCAGGAAAGGTTTCCCACACTAGGCAGTATTTAAGCTGAGCCTTGAAAGAACCCAAGGATTCCAGGAACTGGAGGTGAAGAAGAAGAGCGTTCTAGGATTGGGGGCAGCCAGTCCAAAGGGACCAGGGAGTGAGGACTGTGCGCCCAAGCAGAAGAGCTTAGATTTATATTTGCGTTTTTAAGTGGGGAAGATAATATAATCATACCTGCCCTTTAGGAAAGT
>CM053582.1:299775010-299807284 GCA_028627135.1 Pseudochirops cupreus | reverse complement strand
CAGTATTTTCTCCTTGACTTGAGAACTCTGGAATTCGGCTATAATACTCCTAGGAGTTTTCTTTTGGGGATCTTTTTCAAGAGGTGATCAGTGAATTCTTTCAGTTTCTATTTTGCCCTCTGGTTCTGTAATATCAGGGCAATTTTGCTTGATAATTTCTTGAAAGATGGTATTTAGGCTTTTTTTTTTATCATGGCTTTCAGGTAGTCCAGTAATTTTTAAATTATCTCTCACGGATCTATTTTCCAGGTCATTGGTTTTTCCAATGAAATATTTCACTTTGTCTTCTATTTTTTTGTTTGTTTGTATCTGTTGGATCTTGATTCCTCATAAAGTCATTAGCTTCCATTTGCTCTAATCTAATTTTGAAGGAATTATTCTCTTCAGTGAATTTTTGAAATTCCTTTTCCATCTGGCAAATTCGGCTTTTTAGGACATTCTTCTCCTCATTGGCTTTTTGGGCCTCTTTTGCCATTTGAGTCAGTCTATTTTTTAAGGTGTTATTGCCTTCAGTATTTTTTTGGGTCTCCTTTAGCAGGCTGTTGACTTGCTTTTCATGATTTTCTTGCATCATTCTAATTTCTCTTCCCAATTTTTCCTCCGCTTCTCTTACTTGATTTTCAAAATCCTTCTTGAGCTCCTCCATGACCTCTAACTAGTTCATATTTTTCTTGGAAGCTTTTGATACAGGAGTTCTGACTTCATTGTCTTCCTCCTGTTCCATGCTTTGATCTTTTTTGTTCCCGAAAAAGGAATCTGTGGTCTGATTGTGTTTCTTCTACTTGCTCATCTTGCCAGTCAATTACTTGACTTTTGAGCTCTTTTGCCGTGGTAGAGCTCTGCTTCCAGAATGGAGAGAGCTTTGTTCCAAATTGCTGGGGTTTTCACAGCTGCCGGAGCTATTAGGAGGGCACCCTTTCTACAGCCACCACAAGCTCTGGCCCACTGGCCACATACCCCAGGACTACCACCCAAGACTGCCATCCAGATCCTAGCAAGTTAAAGCAAGAGTGATTACCCTCTGAATGGTAGCTTGGTCCCCCTATGATCTGTATGCCAGGAGTTCTGGAGGCAGCCAATCAGCAGCAGCTGCAGTGGCTGCAGCTCCTCCACTTCTGGCCCCGGGGGGCAGGGGCTGAACCTGCCCTCTTCCAATCCCCTGTTCTAATAGAGTTCCCCACTGACCTTTTGCTTTCTCTTTGGTGTTTATGGGTTGAGAAGTCTGGAAACTGCCACAGCTGCTGGTGATTTACTCTCTTGAAGTCTGCTCCAGCCTCCCCTGGTTGGGGCCACTGCAGGGCCCGAACCACGAGGCTCATATGGGACTGTGTTCAGCTTCCAGTTCAGTGCGATAGACCCTTCCTGTTGGCCTGCCAGGCTGTCTTCAGCAGGAGATTTGTTTCCCTCTGCCACTTTGTGGGTTCTTTGGCTTTAAAATTTGTTTAGAGTCATTTTTTTTACATGTATTGGAAGTGATTAGAGTGCGAGCTCATACCAAGTTTGTGCTTTTACTCCACCATCTTGGCTCTGCCCCAAATGTGTTATTTCTTGTAGCAAAGAAAAATAGTTAAACAAAACTACTTGACACCTCAACAGCATCTGATAACAGCATATGCAACATCTTACATCAGTAACCTAATCAGACAGCTCCTCTCCAGTACCAGGATTGCTAATTGTAGTTATATAGATCTGATTATTCAAGTGGGACTTATATTCGCGCTCAACTATGAACAGGAACAATGGATTGAATAGTGAACACTCAACATTTAGAGAGAAGGAGAAGGAGCCAATGAAGGAGACAAAAGAAAAAGGAATAGGAAAAGTTGGAGGATTGAGATGAGAAAACATCTTGGCATCCACAGGAGAAAAATCTCAAGGAATGCAATGATCAGCATCATGTTAAATACTTCAGAGAAGTAAAGGAGAATAAGGATTGGAAAATGTCAGTGGATTTGCCCATTAGAAAATGATTTTAAAGAGAGTAATTTCAGTTGAACCCTGGAAGTGACAGCCAGATTACAGTGGAGGACATAGCAACAAAATGGAGGTAGAGAGTATAGACCAGTGGTGCTCACCCTTTTTAGTCTCAGGACCCCTTTGCATTCTTAAAATTATTGAAGATCCCCCAAAGAACTTTTCCTTATGTAGATTATAATTATCAATATTTACCACATTAGAAATGTAAAAATTCTAGTATTATTATGAAAGCAGTTTTAATTCTAGTGGACCCTCTGAAAAGATTTTGGAGACCCCAGAGACCCTAAGCTATACAGTGGAATCACTGTATAGTGACATACACACACACACACACACACACACACACACACACACACACACACACACACACACCATTTAATCAAGAAGTTTGGCTGTGAAAAGAAGAGAAATAAGATAGTTAATGTGGGGAGCAGAATCAAGTGGAACTTTATTTGAAGTAAGGAGACCTGTTTGTGTTTGAAGGTAAAGAGGAAGGAGCCAGGGGTGAGAAATAGGATGAGAGTGCTAGATAAAGAAGGCATAATCAAGGGAACAAAGTCGAGGAGGTGGTGGAAGGATATTGTCTACAAAGCTCAAGTATAGAGATTAATCTTAGAGAGGAAAATGATACTTTTGTCAAAGTCAGAAGAGAATAGTTTTTCTAGAATTTTTCTCCCCCTAGAGCTTCAGCTATTTTCAGTGTTGGGAAAATTGTAATAACAGTGATTTTTAAAATGTTAAACTATCATTAAGTTTAGTGGCTAGCAGGATAAGAGAAAGTTTACTAGTTAATTAACAAATAGTATCTAAGGACAGCTACATCTGAGGTGCCTCGAAGTCCTCTTACCGAGTGTGTCAGTATTTCACTTCCTAGCTCTCTTTTCTATTCAGTGTTATGATTGTTTTGAGTTTGGGATGTCACAAACTATCCCTATAACATTAGATAAAGGTAATATAGGAATGGAAAGAACACCCATGTGGCTTCCTCAGCTGACTGCTTGAAAACTGGCTGCTCTATGGAATTGATTAATATCAATTCCAAAGATTGTTGTCCCTGTTCTTGCTTTTACTTCACCCCCACTTTACTGCTTTAGGAGTAGGAGAAGCTCAGTGCATTGCTGAGTGCTAGAATTCTGCAATCAGAAAGGTAAGTGAGGGACACAGCAGGGAGAATGAGTATGGTGGGATTGTGATGTGAGGGAAGTAGGTGATGTTCTTCGGTGGGAGGTAATGAGATTTTTATGTGATGGCTAAATGGGGGATGGGACAAACAGACAGCTATCAATATGATTGCCAGTTGTGAGCTTGTTGAAGATTATCAATTACCTTAATCAAAAAACCTAGATGCTGAATGTCAGTCACTGAATGTCAGTGGCTTTCCCATAATACTATCCATGTCAGCAGAATGGAGTGAGAGAATAGAATTAATGAATTTTTATGGAAAAATCACAGCTGCCAAGGAGATTTTTCAGAGGTCTATAACCAGTCTTTAGAAGATAGCTATGTTGATTATCTTTTTAAGAGTAATTAAATTTATTTGGAAATTCTACATACTTTTAAAATAAGTATTTACCTTAAGTGTCAGGTTTGTTTTCTAGCACTGTTTTTGTCCTTGGTCATTAGGATACTTTTAATTTCTATAGACAGTGGGGAGCCATGGAAGATTTAATAAGATTGACATTGTTTTAGTTTAAATGCTGATGACTTCCTGCATGCAAATTAAGCTTGCTTGACCTTGAACCAAGATTCTTCTTCAGGAAAAACTCTTACTGAGAGGAGTGTATTAAGTCACTAAATGCTTAATAAATTCCTAGCTTGTCCCTAAATCTATATATGGTAAGAAAATTAATGTTCAGTGGTAATTTTAGGACTTTTTCATCTGATTTTTTGTCAGATTTTATGTGGCTCCTGCTATTTCTTACCCCAAAAGCACAATCCTCAAACAGTGGGAAGGTTTAGATTAATTTGGAAAAATTGTAGGTCATTTACAGATCTTGAATACTTCTTAATTGATTGGCTAGCTCAGTGCTATCCAACTAGCAAATGAATACCATCTCCAGGCCTCTCTTCCTCCAGGCTGCCCTATCTTCTATTATATGGGGTTGATCTTGTTCACTGGCTGCTGTTACTCTGAACATAGCAGCCCTCCCCACCATTCCAATTGTATCTCAGACCCCTAATGTTTTGGTGGCATCAGATTGGTACCTTCTTCATACACAAATTTACCAAACTGGGAGCAGATCAGCACTGGGACCTATTGTCTAGTTGAGAGGTTGGAGGACCAAGAATACATGGGAGAGGGTGAGAGTGTGTGGGTGAGGAGTATGAATTGGGGAACAGGTTCAAGAGAAGGTAAAGATATTAGAAATCTGAGTGAGGGGTTATGTGAGTGACTATATGAAAGAGAAGATGAGGGAATGTGTGAGTGTTTATAGGAGAGGGAAGGCTGTGTGGGAGGCAGAAATGTGGCTGAGACTAGCATACTTCAGAAGGTGTCAGGTGGCTCCCATATGAATGTGACCTGCCCTACCAAAGAAGTTACTGAATTATTGTACTACTTAATGCTTTCTTAGCAGTATTTATCTCTTGTACAAAAATAAAATGCAAAGTTAATTTTTGTATATTCATAGAACACTTTCTCTGGTCTTTTCAAAACAGGCCATTATAAGATCATAGATTTAGAACTGGAAAGGCGCTCAGAGATCATCTAGTTAAGCCCCTCATTTTATAGATGAAGAAACTGACCCTCAGAGAGGTTCAGAGTTAGCTTTCTATCTCACTGTGCCCTCTGGTTCAGAGCTCTCATTTTACATTTGAGGAAACTAAGGCCCAAAGATATGATGTTCCTTGCCATGGTCACACAGGTAGCAAGAGCTGATATTTGACCTGAATGCTAAGGTCTTTTAGGATTGTTTTTCCTCACACCATTGTGATCATCACATAAAGGGTTCTGTTTCTATTCATTTCACTGTACATCAGTTCATACAAGCCTTCCCATATTTCTCTGAATCTGTCATATTCATGATTTCCTACAGCACAATATTCTATTATATTCATATGCCACACTTTGTTCAGCCACTCCCCATTTGATGAGTAACTTTTTTCTAAGAAGCAGTTGCTAAAACAAAAAGTATCCCTATAAATACTCTTGGGCATATGGGTAATTTCTCTCTAATATTGACCTCTTTTGGAATATTGCCTAGAAATGGTATCATCACTGAATCAAAGATTATGTATAATTTAGTAGTAGGGTTGTTTTTTTTTTTAATGTGGAAGGAGGTTTTAGTTCATTTCGAATTGTTTTCCAGAATGGTTGAATCAATTCACAATTCTACTAGCAGTTTATTAGATTGCCTTTCCTCCCATATTCCTCCAACAATTGCTTCCCTCCCCTTTTTTTTCAACTTGATGGGTATGAAGTAGAACCCCAGAATTGGAGGAAAATACCAATTGTTGGTGTTTGTTAACAATTGTTAAGTTGCAATAAAAAAAGATTGGGAACTTAAGGAAAGTAGAAAAGATTAAGAACAACCTTTCAGTGCTAAAGAATCAACAAAAGATAGGGGGGAAATTACCCCAAAGGAACAAGACTTGGGATTAGAGAAGCACACATTTCTATTGGGTAAAGTTAGCACAGTAATATCACCTCCCCCCTCCATTTTGTGACATTGGAACAAGAGCCAAGAAAACAAAAATAATCTTTAGTTTGTTAGAGATTTCCCCTAAAGAAACATAAACAAGTAAAAAAGGGGAAAGAAATAATAAGGAATTCAACAATACTGAAGATGATACTTGTAATTCTTAAAAATTATATCACTAATAGTACAGCTAGAAGAAATACACATAGACAGATGGTAAGGTATATGGTGAATTTGAAGGAATAACATAAAAAAATTTAAGGAATGAGAAAGAGGAGTACAGCGGGTACAGAAGGAAGGGGGAGGTAGAATGGGCTAAATTATTTCACTTGAAGAGTGGAAGACCTATTACAGTGGAAGGGAAGATGGAAAGGTGGGTGATGAGCATTGCTCCCTCTACATTAAGCTAACTTTCATCAGTATTGGCTCAAAGAGGAAATAATATACACAGTCAGTTCAATATATAAATCTTATCTGTGTGGGATGTGAAGACCCTTACCAATAATTTGCGGACACTCAGAAAGTTGTGATAAAAGCAGAGGAGTCTTTATTGTGCTTTCTCTAGAAAGGGCACTCCCAGAGCACCTAAGATGGCAGAGTGCAAGTTGCAGAAGCTCACAGATTTCTTTTATCATATTCCTAACTCCACCTCCAACCCCTGACCCACTTTACCATTGGTTGGTAAGTCAAGCTCATAATCTTCTTATTAATGCTAACTAATCAACACAAAGCAATCTCAATCCATTACCATAATTATTACTAATGAGGCTCTAATTTTGTTAGATAACACATATAATGTTCACTAAGCAAGCACAGTAACAACCCCAGAATACTGAACTTAGTTACGAAGTATAAAGAAGAAATAAGAATCTAATAGGATGTTCAGGATGGAGAAACTTCACTGCAAGTCATCTCTCATATATCTTACCCAAGAGGGAAGTAGGAGGGGAAGAGATCAAGTAAGGAGACAGTGGGGACTGACAGAAGGAGGGGCAGATCAGGGGAGATGGTAGACAGAAGCAAAACACTTGTGAGGAGGGAAAGGGTGAAAGGAGAGAGAGGACAAATAAGAGGAAGAATAAGATGGAGAAAACTACAGAGTTAGTAATCATAACTATGAATCTGAATGGGGTGAACTCTCCTGTAAAACAGAAGTAGATAGCAGAGTGGGTTAGAAACCAGAATCCTACAATATGTTGTTTCTCAAATACATAGATCACAGAGTCAAATTTATAAGAATACAAGCCATTCTCCAAATGATAGTCAAAGGATATGAACAGGTAGTTTTCAGAAGAAGAAATCAAAGCTGTCTATAGGCATATAAATCACTTTTGATTAGAGAAATGCAAACTAAAACAACTCTGAGATACCACCTCACATATCAGCTTGGCTAATATGACAAAAAAGGAAAATGATAAATGGAGAAGATATGGGAAAATTGGGACACTGATGCACTGTTGGTGGAGTTGTGAACTAATCCAACCATTCTGGAGAACAATTTGGAACTGTGCCCAAAAGTCTATGAAACTGTGCAAAGCCTTTGATCTAGTAATACCGCTACTAGGTCTGTATCCCAAAGAGATCATTAAAAAGGAAAAAGAACCTACATGAACAAAAATATTTATAGCAGCCCTTTTCATGGTGGGAAAATATTGGAAATTTCAGAGAAGTCCATCAGTTGGGGAATGACTGAACAAGTTGTGGCATATGAATGTAATGAAATATTATTATGCAATAAGAAATGATGTATAGCAGATTTCAGAAAATCCTGGAAAGACTTGTATGAACTGATGCAAAGTGAAATGAGCAAAACCAGAAAAACATTGTATACACTGTCAGCAGTATTATGTGATGATCAGCTATGAATGACTCTGCTCTTCTCACCGACACAAATGATCCAAGATGTACAAAGAATTCACAAAGGAAAATGCTATCCCTATCCAAATAAAGAATGATCGACTCTGAATGTAGATTGAGCATATTTTTTTTCACTTTATCATGGCTCTTTTTTTATCTTCTTCTTTTTTTATCTTTTTTTTCTTTTTCTTTTTTATCTTTTTTCTCTTTTTTTCTTTTTTATCTTTTACAACTGTGACTAATATGGAAATTTTTTTTACATGTTAGCACATGTGTAAACTATATCAAACTGCCTACCATTTTCAGAAGAAGGGAGGGGAGGGAGAAAATTCAAAATCTTGTAAAAAAGAATGCTGAACATTTTTTGTCATGTAAGTGGGGGAAAAACAAAATACTATTAAAAACATTTTGAAGTAAGTTGTCCTCAGTTTTGAAAAGTTATGTTAGCAACTTTGAAAATAGTTTTCAGATATTTGTGATATATTTGAACTTGGAATATTACATTTCGTTTAAGTTGATGAACTTTAAGAAGAACATTAGACCTAGAAAAGGTTCAGTGTGAACAAATAGATTAGTTGGGACAACTAGATTAATGAGATTTAATCCAGTTTCTTTCTGAGTTTTCTCTATATATACTTTCTCTTGGTCTCATTAGCGCCCTTGAGTTCAATTATTTTCTCTGTGCTGGTGACTTCCAAATCTAGTCCTAAACTATCTACTGAACTCCAATCCAGCCAAGTGCCTATTGGGCATTTCTACCCCAGGCATCTCAAACTCAATATGTCCAAAGCTAAACTCAGCATATTTTCCCCAAAAAACTTTTCTGCCTTCCATATTTCCCTGATATTGCCTATCAGACTTATGGATAGATGAACACTTTATTAATAAACAAGAGATAGAGAACAGTGTGAGGTATAAAAAGGTTAATTTCAATTACATTAAATTAAAAAGGTTTTGTACATTTTCCCCTCATTTCTGTTAATGGCAGATCTCCAAATTTCCACTCATGTAGGTTTGTATTCTTAGAGTCCTCCTTGACTCTTCCTTCTCTCTCAACTCCCATATCAAGTCAGTTTCTAAGTACTGTCAGTTTTACCTCGACAATAGTTCTTGTTTCTTTCCTCTTTCCACTTAGAGCCTGGACCCTAGGCCAGGTCTTTATTACCTGTTGCCTGTAACACTATAGTAACTTTCTAAGTCATTTATCTGTTTCCATTCTCTCCCATACTACTGACAAATTGATATTCTAAAACAAAGAATAGACTTTTCATCTTTTCATCCCCTTTTCTCAGACATCTTCAGTGATTCCCTAGGGCTTCTAAGATAGAGTTCAAACTCTTCAGCCTAGTATTGTGTATGAGGAGCACAAAGAAGGCTGCCATATTCCCTGAACTGTTGAGTATGGGAAGGAGATGATGTCTAACAAAGTTGGAAAGATAAATTGGGACCAGGTTCTAAAGAGCCTTAAATGCTAAATAGAGAAACTTATATTTCATTCTAGAGAGAAAAGTAAGACATCAGGGTTTATTAAGTAGGGGGTGATATGGTCAGATTCACACTTTAGTTGGCAGCTATGTGAAATATATACTGGATAAGCGAGAGACCTGAGGCAGGGAGACCAGTTAGGAGGCTGTTGCAGTAGTGCAGAGAAAAGTTAATGAAGACCTTGTGGCTGTCTTACTAGAGAGAAGGTCAGAAATGCAAGAGATACTGGGGAGTTAGAAATGATAAGATTTATCAACTGATTAAGTAAGTGGGGTGATGGAGAGTATAGGATGGAAGCAAGGATAACACCAAATTTGCAAGCTGGGATGATTGGAAGAATGGTAGTGCCTTTGGCAGAAAAAGAGGAGTTAGGTGGAAGAATGAGTTTGGGGATAAGGATAATGAATTTTGTTTTGCCCATGTTGATGTACCTCAAGGACATCCAGTCTGAAATATCTAATAGGCAACAAGAGATGTATAACTGGTACTCAGGAAAGAGACTAGAACTGGATATGTCAATTTAGCAGTCATCTGCATAAAGGTGATAATTAAACCTGTGGGAGCTGATGAGGTCACCAAGTGAAAGAGTATAGAGAGAATAGAATAAGTCCCAGGACACAGTCTTGAGGTACAGCCACAGTTAGGGAGCATGATACAGAAAATGAACCAGCAAAGGAAACTGAGGACTGCTGAGAGATATGAGGAGAACCCAGAGAGATCAGTGTCATGAAAACCCAGAGAAGATAATACCCAGGAGGATCAAAAGTGGCAAATGCTGTAGAGGGGTCCAGAAGGATCAGGGTTGAGGTTGGGTCATCAGATTTAGCAATTAAAAAATTATTGAAAAGGGACCTTCACAACAAAGTGAGGCAAGTACTCCAGATGGTATTATTCTTGTTTTACAAATGGAGAAACCAAATCTCAGAGAGAGGAAATGACTTGCTAATGATGACATAGGTATAAAGTATCAGCGGTAAAATTCAGACCCAAATCTGTCTTGGCTCCAGTTCTAGCATTCTTTTCAGTCTGACTCATTAGACCATCAGTGGATAGATAGTCTTCCCAGCCGAATCTGGGACAGACCCTCTCCCTAAGGCAGTGAAACTTACTATCCGGAGCAAGACTGTGTGAATCAGACTCAGCTGGGTGATTGGGTACTGTGACTGTGAGCTGCATAACTGCCACATTTGGTCTGTGGCTTCATTCAAAATGATTAAGAAGCATTAGAGATTAGGTTCACTGGGAAGATTTCTCAGGGCAGGTATTTTGGCTAATCAGTCTTCACCTCCCCCCCTTAACCAGGTTGGGACTGCATTCATCTTGGCAGATTTCCTTGCCCGGGGGAAGAGTGCTTTGCCCTTTATCAGCTGGGCATAGGCTCCCAAGTTCTGTGATTCTATGCATGGGAATTTCATAGTGCTGATACCTGCACAGATAATTAGTTGTCAAGGCCCACAACAATTTACTGGCTTAGTTCAGTATATTCACGATAATCCAAAGCTCAGAGTCACAGTGGGCAACTGTTTCAAGATAAGCCGAAGTGTCAAAAGGATTCCTAACAGTAATCATAAAGCAAACACTATAAACAAGGAAATATGAAGTGAGCAATCAACTCAGCTGCAACAAAGGTCCAGGCTGGTAGACAGGAAAGCAAACAGTTTAGGTCACTGAGTTTATGCTGTAGCCACAGCATACGTGTGTCTTGCTGACCTGGTTCAATGTTAGCCTTTGTCAACATGTTCTGTTACTTGTGGGTTTTAAAATCTGTACTGCCTCCTAACACCATCTCCCCTCCCATGAGTATTCCCTGGGCTACTGGCAAGGGTTTTTGTTTGTTTTTTGGGGGGGTGGGAGTAGGTTTGGTGGCGTGTATTACAAATTATGCGTATAGGTCAGCTTTATGGAGGTTCTGGGGCTCCAGGCAGGCTGCCACTTCAGTCTTCATACCTGCATCCTTGTTACTCATCTATGCAGTTGGGAGTCTCACACCTCTAAATGAGAGTCCAGAAGCTTGGAACATGAACTTAGCCATCTTCTAGTACCAGGGGAAATCAGAGAATGTGTTGAGTATAACATCAGCATTTCATTGAATTTGTAACGTTGGGCCCTATAGAACATGAGGTGGATGTCACCTTCATTCCTGCTAGGAGTTCCACTGGATTGAAGACATATATAATTGGAAAAGACTTAAAAACTCTATAGCTTGATGGAAAGGGCTGCATGAACAAGGATGTTTTGTGGATAGCCCAACCTGATTTCCCATCCTTAATGGTTTACTGTGTATCAGTGATCAGCTACCAATTTGTAGGAGGCTGTGGCTGCATCTGAGGTAGAATTTAGGGTGACCTGAGAGGTCTCCACCCCCTCTGAGTGCAACCTATGGATATTGTGGTGTGGTAAGTGAGTGTGGGGAAATGACGGTTGAGCTCATGATTCAAATAAGAAGGGACTAATGAGGGAATTTGTTTAGCTCAACTATGCATATTTTTTAAAAAAGATTTTCTTTTTCTTTTCCAATGGAAAGGGAGAGGTATAAGGGAAATGAAACAGATTTTTGTTCATAAAAAAATTAAAATTTTAAAAAGAAAACTTTTTCTATATGAGTATAATTACAGTTTAAAAGAGTTAAAGCAAAACTAGGCAATAGGCAGAAAGGATACCCAGTTTTCTTGTTGATGAGAAAAAATAACTGAGAAATATTGTTCTAATATCTCAGCAGTCTCTAAACTTTTTTGGTTATCTATCACTATTAGTAAAACAATTGTTGAACATGTTATACCAAATATTTGTTCATAAATTATATACATGTGCTACAGTACTAACATTATATACAGGATAAAATAGACATTTTAAAAGGTGATATAAAGATGAAATGAGCAATATTTTAAAATAATTTTGCTGTTTTAACAATCCACTAAACCTTTTTGCTCTCACTAAAAAATATCATCAGTAATTATGAACAAAAACAGTGTTTTTAGCAAGAGCAATATGATAGAATGTGCTTTATTGTTTTTTTTTTTTAATCTTGGTTTAGGGGTGGCTAGGTGGTGCAGTGAATAGAGCACCAGCCCTGGAGTCAGGAGGACCTGAGTTCAAATTTGGCCTCAGACACTTAACACAAAAACTAGCCATGTGACCTTGGGCAAGTCACTTAACCCCAATTGTCATACCTTCCCTCCAAAAAAAATTCTTGGTTTATACTTTGAGATAAAGCAGTATGTCCCAATATTCAAATGAAGAAATGAGGTTACCGCTGTCATCCCTCCATATCATGGAATGTCCACTCTTCTTTCAGGATGCCTTATATCCCTTATGTAACATGTGAATGTCTGACATACAGAGCAAATGAAGGCATCAGTGTCAAATATTAGTAAAACTTAATTTCTCTTTTGTTCTTTTAAACTAAGGTTGTTTTTTTTAAACCAGGATTTGTAATTTATTCTTCTCAAATGTATACAGGTACATATCATATGTTGCCCTTGGCATATCCTGTTAATCAGCAGCACCTGATTTGTTGTAAACAAACACTGTAGGCTGGGTAGAATCTGGATCTTACTATTGGCAGGTAGGGAGCCCAGGATGTGTGGGATAGCATTCCACTTACTTAGAGAAGTCAGGTTATTAGAATTCTAGACTGGAAAGAAAAATTGATTAGAATAAAACTCATTACTTTATTATGTCAGCTGTGCCTGCAACTTAGAAGTAGGCATGCTGTAATAACCATGCTGGAAAACTGATTTGGGGTGTGATTATAATAGCTCTTCCCAGTATATTTACCTTGTTGTGTGTCTACCCTTTAATCCACCCATAAGTAACAAGGTGACCACAGTTCTTTAGGCACCTTTTCTTTCTGTTTAGGAAATTGTGTTGTCTAGACAATCTTCAGTTTCTTCCTCTATAACATTTTTGGGATGTAATTGGTGGTTGCTCAGATTTCAAACTCTTTTCTTCAATCACAGAATTTTGTAATAACATTTTTCTCTTGGACCACCTTCCTCTTTCTTGGATTTGGGGTCCTGAGATGTCTGAGCTGTTAGACTATTGTCTTCCTTTTTCATTGGAGTATTTAAATTTAGCTGTAGATCTAGTACTTCATCCAAATTGTCTACACCTGATCTTGGGGTCAGGGAAGTAAAAAGGAATTGTCTACCAGTCTCCAAAGGGCATTCCGCTGAGTGTACCTTTACCAGCGGGCAGTGGGTGGCTAGCAGCATCAGAGATCACACCAGAGTTTGGCTATAAGAGCTGGCATATGATGTGCATCTTGCCTTTTTTCCTCATCTTTGATTTTATCTGTGGGATCTCGAAAATGACTAAGGGTGAATACTACTAATTTAGTTGGCACATTTAACCAGAATGATAGAGACAGTTCTTGAAAGTCTCAGGTCAGTGATGCACAGACCACAGAGGGCTGAGATAGCCTTAGGAGATGAAGCTTCAGTTTCTTACTCTTTTTGTTCCACAAAATGAACATATGAGGAGTCATCTACAGAGCTAAGCAGGACCCTGAACTCTGTCCCACTTTGTGATTTTCTGCCTTCGTTTTTGCCTCCTAATCTATCCCAATTAGAAAGTCTTTCTTTTGGAATAATTTCCCAATTCATTGTTGTCCTTTCATAGATTTCTGTATTATTGTCCTCTGTCATTTGAAACCCTTCACAAGCTGGCCCTGACCTACTTTTTTATCTTTATAACATTATCTCACATGTTGTCAGACTTCCTAATATGCATTGCTTCTCTTCATGCACTCTTCAGTCTTCAGTCTAGCCAAATTGGCTTTGTGCTATTCATTATACCCAGCACTCAATCTCCCATCTCTGGGCCTTTGCATTTGCTGTACTCCTGCCTGGAATGCAGTCCCTCCTCACCTCTGCCTCTTAGAATACTTAGTTTCTCTCAAAACCCTATTTCACACCTTCCTATACCACCCCCCAACTGCTAGTGCTTCCCTTACTTATCTTGTATCTATTTTGTATGTACTTATAAGCATATGTCCTCTTCCTGATAGAATATGAGCATTTTTGCTTTTGTGTGGCTCACACTCTGCACAGTATGTGGCATACCATTTTCAGTCATTTCAGTTGTATCTAACTCTTTGTGACCCCATTTGGGGCTTTCTTGGTAAAGATATTGGAGTCATTTGCTGTTCCTTATCCAACTCATTTTACAGGTGAGGAAACTGAGGCAAACAGGGCTAAGTGATTTGCCCAGGATCACACAGCTACTAAGTATCAGAAGCCAAATTTGAATTCAGATCTTCCTGACTCCAGGCCTGGTACTCTACCCACTGGGCCACCTAGCTGCCCTGTGGCAAATAATAGATTAATAAATTCTTGCTGATTGATTGTCACATTATACCAGACCACTGGACCTGGTGTTTGGACCTGGCCTTGCTGTTTCCAGGAACTGCCTGACTGATCATATGTGCCATATTTCTCTTCCTTGCTGCTCCCTCTGCCTCTGTCACTTCCTCCTTACAATCTATATTTCTCTCTGCTGACACTGATGCCCAGCCCTTGGAGGTAGATCACAAAGGAGAGAGCAACTGAGAGCCCACCTAACTCCTGCAGAACCCAACTAGATGCATAACTGTAATCTTCACCAGAAACTGAAAGTTTGAGAAATGGACAAGGCCTAGAGCCATATTTTCTTCTTATACCCTTCTTAATTGTCTTCACACTACTTAGGGGCCATAACCTCCACTTTGGATTTCACCCAAATATCTGATTAGTCTATTCTGTCTGTCCAGATGTTAGGTAGTCAAGATTTGTATTTTGACATTTGGGGTAATGAAGAGAATGGTCCAGAAATAGAAGACAAGCTGAAGTCCAAAATCTACAATGATGTGGTCAAAGTAAAATATTTTCCACAGGGAAAAACCAAGCAACCTCCATAAATAGAAATTGAGGTTGGAAGGGAGAGTGATCAAGAGAAGACTATCTTTGTGAAGCTGTCTACCAGTACCATATTGTGGTACTTACTCTGAGCAAGGGGTAATTGCCTCATAGTGTGGTTGGGATTTATTGATTGACTGGAGGATTATTGGTGTTTGTCTTTGGGTGCTTGGCTCAGACTTGGATTTCACAGATCTGGGCGTATTGCTTAATATTGGGCTTTATTTGAAACCAACAGAATTCTTGGAGAATCTTCCACATTTCTTGGTATCCCAGTGCTTGTCCATCATTGTATTGGATGACCTCTTTTGACCTTTCCTGGAGGAGTGTGTGTGTGTGTGGGGGGGGGGGTGGTGTGTGTATGTGTAGTGATTTTTTTCTCCTGTTTTCAAGTGTATTAGGGCAGAGCTTATAGGGTCCCTGTTACCCCTCTCCTGAAATTAAAGTATATGGAATAAAGAGAATATTTTTACACAGAAAAATATATATGTATATAAACATCATGCATTTATAAATATAAAGTACATTATAAAATATGGTAATATAATGTGTTATATATGTATGTATATAAGTATATGTATATATGTATATAGATAGATAGATAGATATAGATATAGATATAGATATAGCTCTTTATGTGAAGTATTCCATTTCTGAAGAACTCCCAGTGGGGCAGTTGCCAGATTCTTTTGTAGATTGACAATATGGTCCTAGGTGAAGGGAAGGCTACTGCCAGGTGATATGTGATGCAAGAGAATTTGGATGAAGGGAGGATTCTGGGAAGATAGCAGAGTAGGTCAGAAAATTCCAAGCTCTCAAGATCTTCCCCCACAAAAGAGTTAAAATAACACCTTAGGGCAAACAAAGTGTGGATGGAGATAAACAAGTACAGGAGCATACATAGCTGGGGTCCTCCCAGGACAATTTGAGAAAATCAGAAAGAAAAATCCCAGCACAAGGTTTGGTCCCGGTGAAGAGTAAACACCTCCAGGCTTGGTTCTGTTTTAACAGAAGCTGCTAGCCTCTTAAACAACAAGCGGCCAGCCCTGGGAATAGTTGGTTTGAGAGGCTGCCTCAGCCCCAGCCGCCAGAACTTTTACCCCTGGGATAGTGAGGGGAATTGGGCATTTGAGCCCAGGAAGATCAAGGGAACCTCTGCTGATAAGGAACACCAGACCCAGCTGTACTAAGAGTGGCAGGGGCAAGAAGGGACCAGCATACGCTGCCAGTTGAGTGCAGAAGCAGTGGGGCTGAAAGCCCCTGGCTGTGGGCACGTACAGGAGGCTGGAGGTTTGGCTTTGATTTCAGGCTAAAAGGAAGAACTGAAAATCCAGGACAAGAGGCACCATTTCCCTTATCCCAGGGCAATAACTAAGCTATCACCACAAAAAAAAAATGCACAGGCAAAGGAAAAAGAATCCAACTATAGAAACCTATTATGGGAATAGAGATGACCGGGGTTCATTTTCATGAGAGAATATTGAAGTAAAGAAACCCCCTTACTATTAAAGAATATTAAAGTAAAGAGTAATGTTAAATGGTCACCTGCCCAAAAAGAATTTGTAGAAGATCTTAAAAAGGATTTTAAAAATCAAATGATAGAGATGGAGGAAAAACTAAAAAAGAAAATAAGAATAATCCAAGAGAAAGAGAAAGATATGAAAGGAAAGTCAAGCAATTAGAAAAGGAGATCCAGAATCTTAAGGAAGAAAATGACACCTTGAACATTAGAATTGAAGAAAGTGAGGCCAGTGAAATTGTAAGAGATCAGGAAATGATTAAACAAGATATGAATAATGGAAAAATAGAAGAGAAAGTGAAACATCTTGTAAGAAAAACAACAGATTTGGAGAATAGATCAAGAAGAGAAAATATAAAAATAATTGGACTAACTCAGAGTTACAATCAAAAAAAGAATCTTGATACAATAATACAAGAAATAATTAAAGAAAATTGTCCTAAAGCGTTAGGGGGGAAAGTAGAAATAGAAATAGAAAAAAATCCATCGATCACTACTTAAAAGAGATCCTATGAGGAAAACTCATAGGAGGAATATCATATTCAAATTCCGAAATGCCCAGCTCAAGGAAAAATTATTAAAACCATCAAGATTAAAACAATTTAAATATGATGGTGCCACAATTAGAATTATACAAGACCTAGCAGCAGAAACATTAAAGGACTGAAGGTCTTGGAACACAACATATTGAAGAACAAAAGAACTGGGGCTCCAGCCAAAAATATCATGCCCTGAAAAGTTAACTGTTATCTTGAAATGAAAAAAAATGGACATTTGATGAACTTTCAGATTTTCAAGATTTTGTTAAAAAAAAAACCCTGAACTTATTAGACAATTTGACATACAAGAACTAATATAAATGTAAGGTATATAACAAAGCCTGATTATAAAGGTTCCATGAGGACAGACTGTTTACTTTTTATGTATGTAAAATGTAAAATTTATGTCTAAGATTCTTATTAACAATTGGGTAGTTCATAAGAAAGATTGGGGAGAACCTGGGCATTATATAAATTTAAAAAGTAAAACCAATAAGGAACAGCTAAAAAGAGTAATTATTTTATACAAAAGAGGTGCAAGAGGAAGAATTGATACATAGGAATTAGATGGGGGAGGAGGGCTGGTAATTCTGGGAATCTGCTTTCATTGGGAATGAGTGTGAGAGGAAACAATACATATATATTTAGAAGAGTATATAAGTCTTCTAAATTCAGAAGAAATAAAATAGTAGGGGCATAGGGAGCGGGGAGAAGACAGGAGGGATTTTTGGAGGGAAAGGTGAGAGAATACGTAAATAGGGATATAGAAGGGTGTTTAGAATGGGAGGATAGGGGAGGGATCCTTGGAGGGGTGTAGGCAAGTCACTGGAGGGCAAGGTAGTGGGTAAAAATAAAGTAGAGGAGGTTGGAGGGGTAGGAAACAAGAGCTATGCACATACATAAAAACAAAGATCAGGAGTAGAATAGGTTCAGGAATGTATATGTCTATATATGTATGTATATATCTATAGCTATGGAGAAACATATTTAAACTTTATTGTGGTCTTCTGGGGGAGGGTTGGGGGGAGGGGGAAAAAAGGACAAAGTAAAAAAAGTGCACAGCAGAGAACAAAAGAAAACTCACAAGGAAGCAGAGAATTTGGATGAAGAACAGAGCCACACAGGAATCAAAGTTATCCAAACTATTTCTAGTCACAAGAGAAGGAGAACAGATGCCAAAAGGGGACAGTCAAGTTATGCAGCCCCTTGTATCACACATTGGGGTGACTTCTGGATGTGAAACTGTGTAAACCAGTGGCTTTCACACTCTAGACAAAGGCCTAGAACCCCTTAAGGCTCACAGTTAATAGAGAGTATTAGACAAAAAGTCTGCATGGTTTCAACAGGAGATTACCCTTTCTTCAATAACTGACACCAATGAAATGAGAACATTTTTGAAAATGCTTAATCAGGAGTGAGAAATGAGTGGCAGGGATGTAGTGACCTTAACTCATTAATTGTACCATATAGCAAGAAGCTGGGAGGTGGAGGGAAGGAGGGATACCCAGTCTGGGTTTTATTAGCCTTAGCATCCTAGCATTCTGAGGAGAGGGGAACTGAAGTCAATACCAGTCCAATTGGTTTTCACCAGTTTACATTAGAGAAAGTGACTGTGAAGTTTTCTAATCTCGATATGGTTTGAAGAAGTAGATTTCCCTCAGAGGTCTCACCTCAGACTTCTAAGAGAGTATATTTGCTGCCTATTCTGTTGCCCTTGGGTGTGCTGGATCTGGAAACCTGAATGGGTCAAAAAAAAAAAAAAAGGATGCAGTGGACCTGTGACTGGATGGCTTAACTGTAGGGCAACCTGTAAGTGCTCTATGTTCTGGTGGTCACATCTCATATTAAGAGAGATCCTCTTATTATCGTACTCCCTCAACATAGTGACATAAACCTAAAATGCCATTTTGATGAGGAGAAGCTCTTCACAGACCGTGAAGTCATGTTTCGTCTCTAAACATTTTCAGGAGGAGATGCATGGGTGAAACAGCTCATGCTGAATTAAGGTTGTTCCAACAGCCACAATGAATACTATCTTTTCTACCATGAAGGGACAACCTGGGTCAGGTAGACCAAACAGGACTCTATGAGAAAAACACTATTTCATTGAAAGACTTCTTCTGAAGTGAGTGGACATTTGGGGCGGGGGGGCAGAGAGTGCTGCAGAATACATTCATTTTCACTTAAACATGGAAGTACTTCAAAGTACTTCAGGGACTATGAGAGTTCCACGTTCAGAGAAATTACTGAGGCAAACCCAAAAGAAACACTATGCTAAAACTATTTAAGAAAAAACAGCAAAAAAATCTTAGAAACACCCAATTGCAAAAAAAAAGATTAGAAAGGGGCATAAGAGTACGAAGCAGTCTATGCTGTTATATTGTTAAAATGTATACTTAGCTTGTATGATTTTATTCTTAATTTTGCTTATTTGCTTTTATTTAGGTTATTGTCTGTAATAAAAATTATTTATTTCCTTTTAAAGTAAATCTCTGGAAAGTGACTGGCACAATTTAGTCTCTAGAAGACCGGACTACTTAGTGTTCTTGTTTGAAGCAGGTCAGAAATGTCATTTTTCACTCATCCTTCATACAGAGAAGATAACCATTCTATTGCAGTTGAGTCTATACTCTGTAGTCAGATTTGGGACCACTAGCAAAGGGTACCAGTCCCAGGTGGTGACTATTCAGTGGAGAAGCATGGTATAGTAGAGAATACTGGTCTTAGCATTAGAAAGACTTTGGTTCAGAGCCTACCTTAGATTCTTGATAGCTTTGTGACCCAGGATAAGTCACCTAATCTTTTTTTGGCCTTAGTTCCTTGTCTATAAAATGAGAGAGGTGGACTTACTTGCCTCTAAAGTCCCTCCTAACCCTAGATCTAGGAACTTGTGATCCTTCTTTTTACCCATGTCTGAACTACCTTCCTCCAGCCCTATCTCTGCCTGTTAAAATCCTACCTAGTTTAGTTCATTAGTCCTCTTCCATGAAAACTTCTTAAACCTCTTAAGCCAGAGATGGTTTTTCAATTCTTCTCTCTTCAAAACTCAAAAAATACTTTGCTCTTTTCTTATGCTCTTAATCTACGTACAGTTATTGCGTAGTTTAATTATATGTCCCTTATTCCCCTTGTCAGCCCTGTGAATGGGATTGTTATCTCCTTCAGCACCTTGCAAAAAATGCTTTGCAAATAGTAAGTTGTTACGCAGTTTATTAGAGGGGATTCTCCATACTATGGGGGGAAAATGTTACAAGTCTGACATTTGCAGTGACAACCACTTTTCTAAAAACTATGGAGAAGAAAGTATGGAAATGGGATGAGAACAGCAAAAAATCCACATCAAGGCTTTTTTTTTTCCCCTCTCTTTTTCTCTTCCTCCTTATGTCCCTTTTTTTTTCCTCAGAGGTACCTGATGACATACAGTCTTTTAACAAGATAAAACTAATATCCTATGAGTTAGGAAGGAGGAAGGAATAATTACAGTTGAAAGTGATGGTTAGAATGAACAGGTAGAAAAATATCAACTTAAGTGGAACTGAGCTCGTTCATTCAATTAATATTTTTTTGTCCATCTGTATATTTGCTCATATGAAGGAGATGCAGATGAGTTACTCAGCCAGTTGAAATCATATAGTCAAAAGAAAGAAATAAAATTCCTAGGTATTATCAGATAGGATGGGCAGAGAATGGGTAAGAGGACAAACATATCATGGATAGCAAAGACTGCTATGGCTTTCAGTAGATAACTTTTTTCAGATTTAAGGAATAAAGATGACTACTGAAAAGCTATTGAACTTGAATTTGCTTTTCTTATGTTCTCTAGTGGGAGTCGGGGCAGGGGAGGGTGAGAAGGCAGATTTGTGCTGAGTAAAACAAATAAAATGTTTTTGAAAATTAAATTTTTTTTTCAGAACTGCTTATGTTCAGGCAGAGGCTAGATAACCATTTGTTTGAATGTTGTAAAGGGCATCTCTGCTTCCAGCTTGGGTTGTTTTAAAGAGCTTTTTGTGACTGGTGGGTAAATGCACCTCCCACCTCTTATTAGACAGGTGGTAGCCTATGGTTAAGGGAGGAAGGCACACATTTGCAGACAGATTCAGTGCATTAATTTGCTTTGTTTGACTATAAGTATTTGTTATTGGGGAGAGTTTTGTTATGGGGGATGGGTAGTGATAATCATGTAAAAAAGAAAAGAGCATCAATAAAGCTTAAATTATAAATCTCAAAAGAAAAACTTTTTAATTCTTTAGGGAATTTTGTTTTCTTTTAATTTATTTATTTAGTTTTAGTTTTCAACATTCACTTTTATAAGATTTTGAGTTCTTAATACCGCCCCCCCTTCTCCAAGACGGCATGCAATCTGATATAGGCTATACTTTTGTTTTATTTTTATACAAATCCAGTAAACACAATTTTGACTGAAATGTTTTATTTAAACTGTAGGAGACAAATTGGTACAAACAGGTAGCCAAACTCCTTCACAGAGGCTTTTGTAAAATCACTTTTTTTTTTAAAGGAAAGAATAATGAAGAAATCACAGCTATTAATAGTCACATGAAAAAATGCTCTTAATTATTACGAGACATGGAAATTAGAACAACTTTGAGGTACCATTTCACACCCATCAGATGGACTAATGTGACAGAAAAAGAAAATAAATGCTAGAGGGTATGTGGAAAAATAGAGACACTAATGCACACTGTTGGTAGACTTGTAAACTGGTCTAGTCATTCTGGAGAACAATTTGAAACTATGCCCAAAAGGCTATAAAGCTGTGCATACCTTTTGACTAGTACTATGTCTGTATCCCAAAATCGTCAAAGAAAAAGGAAAAAGACCTATATATACAAAAGTATTTATAGCAATTCTTTTTGTAGTGGCAAAGAACTGGAAAGTGATGAGATACCCATTAACTGTGGAATGGCTGAACAAATTGTGGTATATGATTATTATCATGATGTAATAATATTGTGCTGTAAGAAATGACAAGGGGGGTAGTTTCAGAAAACCTGGGAAGTCTTATATGAACTGATGCAAAGTGAGGTGAGTAGAACCAGAAGAGCATTGTACACGGTGGCAACAGTATCGTAATGATGACCAGCTGTGAAAGACTTAGCTTCTCTGATCAACAGTGATCTAAGACAGTTCCAAAGGACTCATGGTGAAAAACATTATTCACCTCCATAGAGAAAACTGATGAAGTCAGAGTGCAGGTTGAAGCTTCTTTACTTTTCTTGCCTTTTTTTTTTGCAATATATTAATATAGAAATACGTTTTCTGTGGAAAAAAAAGAGGAAAGAATATAAAACTAAGAGAGAATCAAGACACCCAGATTCTACTCCTGCCCATGTGATATTGAGCAAGTCACCCCATCTCTGGGGTCTCTTGACTCCTGGTCTATAAAATGAAGAGGTTAAATTAGATGATATCCAAGACCCCGTCTAGCTCTTGAACATTTACAAGACTTAAAAGTTAAAAGCTCTTAAAAGTTCACAAAACTTTATCCCTAGCAACTAGCTTCTGCAACTACAGAAAAGTTTGTTTTAATAATTAAGATGGCATAGGCAGTCCTCAATTTTTGCCCTCACACAAGTAGCTTATGACACAGTCTGAATGACGATAAGTAGTTTTGAAGCTAAAAAAGAATATGTGCTTAAGCTGTTTGACTTCACTTTGCTGAGTCTCCAGCTTTGGGGGTACTGGTGAAAAGATGAAGTGACATTGTCTTTGAGGAAATATCACTCAAGGGGGTCAGTAAAGATTCATTCTGATCCATAAATACAAAATGGCTGTAAAATTTTATTGTTTGTACACTGCCTAGATAGGGGCTAGATTGAAACACACACACACACACACACACACACACACACACACACACACACACAGTTTGTATCTTTCAAAGAATCTTTGGATGTAGGGGCTAGATTGAAATACACTCACACAGTTTGCAAAATTTCTGTTATCTTTCAGAGAATCTTTGGACAAAGGATTATAGATTTAATTAACTTTTTTTATGTCTCCATGAGACTGATTTAATGCATTGACATTTTAAAAGTTTCCTTCCTGAAAAAGAAATCAATTCAGAAATTTCTTCTCCTTCTATCTCCCTTTCCTTTATTAAAAAAAAATTGGGTGAATTGGAACTGGCTTGAGGCGGGTAGAGGTTGCTTTTGTGAATATCACTTATCTTTCTAATGTGTTTGCATGCAAATTAAACTAAAGTTCCATTATAAATATTCTTAAAAGTCAAAATTAATGTCAATGAGAGAGCAAGCTAAAAATGATGGTGATTATTTTGCTCAGCAGTGGAAAATGTTTTGCAAAGCCTTACCTTGGATGAAGGATTTTTCCTAGTATTTCTTAAAAACTAGAACTGTGTGGTAATTTTGATGACTGTCAGTTCCTGTGGGGTGTTTACACAAAGGTGCTTTTAAATGAAGAGCCATTTTTAGAACAATTAAAAACGAGGATAGACAGAGAGTAGTTGGCTCAGGGGACTGACAGGTCAGGGCTGAGGTTTATTGACAGGGCAGGGTCAGACATTCTGTGCTCCCACCACTGCCCTGTAGTACCTGCCCTCAGGGTACATGAAGACTTCAGCCTTTTGAGCTGTCAATCCAGTTCCTTTCTGTTGTACTAAAGCTGCACACATACAGAAGAAGAGAAGCTTGGGAAGGGAGGGGAGGTGAGTTATGTCTCCTGAAACACTGTGGTGTGGTGTGCTATGGAAATGCTGGTTTAGAAACAAGCTGTTAATGTTTGTATACATACACCTTTTCTGGCCTGAATGTTTCTGCTTGTATGGGGAGGAAGGAACTGAAAACATACCAGTGATTGTCTTCTGTTCTTCAGACGCTATGGTTTGCAGTTATTGAATCCTGAAGAAAGAAATTGCCTGGCTGAAGTAGTATTTTAATTTCATTTTTTAGTTTTGAGTTACATGCTTCTGGCAAGCTCCCCGACCGCTTCTGTTACCTGGTGGCGCCTATATTTCATCAGACTTAGACAGGCAGACTACCTGGATCCGGGCCCAGATGAACTGTTGTGACTGATAAACATGATCCCACCCTGCCCCCTGCATGGAGCTCCCTCCTTTTCCTTTAAAGGAATCTAAGACTTTGAGTCCTTCGAAGGATACTCAAGGGAGTTGAAAGAAAAATGTGTGCAGGCCTCATTTTATTATTTTCATTTACTACATCCCTTTTGTACCCAGGGCCAGTGAATATTAACAGTTGTGCTGCCACTCTGCTAGGATGTTGGCAAAAGAGTCCTCTAAAATTTAAAAAAAAAAAAGCACAGAGACATCTAACGGTACACAGAATAGTAGAACTTATTTGGCATTTTATGATTGCTGCTTATCCAAAGTGTCAGTGAGTTATTAAACAGACAAGAAGAGAAATGGGTGCTCGTTTTTGATAATTTTCAGGTGTCTTTGGGACATTTTTGGAAATTATTATTGTTCTTATTCAGATGGACAGAAACTAGTAAAATGAACCTAGTTAATCGAAAATCTAGGTCATGTTGGATTTAGAGTAATGATATAACATTCAAACATTAAACAAATATACTATTTTTAGCTTCATAATATTCTCCTGGTGGCTTTTCCTTTCATTAGAAAATATTTTAAACATTTGTTTTTATGATTGCAAAGGGAGTATTAGCATTCAATGTAATTAAACCTAATTGCATTTCCTATGTGATTTATTTTTAGTCTGTTTTTGTATGCATTTATGATTTTTGCTCTTCTGTATACTAGCTCTGTGTACTATGAGATTACTTTCATAAGGGTTGTGGGAAAATTATCTGTTTGCTATGAACCAGTCAGAAGTCACAGATTTGTATTGTACTTTTGGAAGTTTTCAAATTATATTTTAGGATGTAGTCAAGCTCAAAGATCACCAAAATCAAAAGTTCACATGCCAGAGTTACATTTTTCACTTTTTGCAAGGTGACCTAGGAGACATTAACTCACTTTGTTGGCCTTAATCACCCCATTTGTGAAAAATGGCACAATAATATCTGCCCCCACCTTCCCAAACTCTCAAGGTGGGGAGATAATATCTCTAAAGCACATAAAGAAGGTGTTATGTAGCACTCTGTCATGTGGCGGTGTTTCTATTCTTTGGCACTTGTATACAGTAATTTTTTCAGCGTTTTCCCACTGTGATATAAAAGTTAAGACATTTAGATTAATGCTAAATAAATTAAAATATTGAATGGGTCCCTTTAAGGAAGTAGAAAAATAGAGACAGCTCATGTTTTCTCTACTTGGAAAAACTTAGCACAGGGTGGTGGAGTGTGGATGAGGTGACATTCTGGGACAAAACAGTGCTGAGGAGTGAGACCTTCACAGCCCAACTAATTGGCAGCTGAACTTGGTTGCCAGACCCCAGAACTGTGGAGAATAACGTTGCCTTTAGACACACAAACTTTACCATTGGCAAGCTAGTAACATTCACAATGTTACTATGTTCTACTACTGCTCTATTAAGTTCAACTGGATTTTCAGTTTGTAGCAAGTTTCAGGAATTTGTCCATGCACATCCCTACTTTTATCAGTGTTGCCAAGCTGTCTCTTCAAGCCTTATAGAACCTGCTTTTTAAACGTCTCTTATGAGGAACCCTTGTGATACTCAATTTTTTAGCCTCATGTGATAGAATCTGATAGAATTTCAACCAGAGGTAGCATGATTTTAAGTGGTATAGATGGATTGAGTGACTAAAGCCTCTATATTTTTACTGCATTTGATGTCCTTTGATTTCCTTGCTTGGGAAATGAGAATCAGGGAATATTACCAGATACTTTGATAGTATCATACTAGAATGATATCAATAGACATCTTAATTTTTGATTTATGTCATTTGAACATATCAATATTTGAAGTTCTTATTCTTTTCCATCACAGTTTTTTTTTCTATTCTCAAGGATAAAATTGATAGAGAAAATGCATAGCTTCTTCTTCTTCTTCTTCTTCTTCTTCTTTTTCTTCTTCTTCTTCTTCTTCTTCTTCTTCTTCTTCTTCTTCTTCTTCTTCTTCTTCTTCTCCTCCTTCTCCTCCTCCTCCTCCTTCACCTTCTCCTTCTTCTTCTCCTTTTCCTTCTCTTTCTTCTTCTTTGGCAATCAGGGTTTAGTGACTTGCCCAAGGTCACACAGCTAGTAAGTGTCTGAGGCCATATTTAAACTCAAGTCCTCCTCACCTGAGTTACTCTATCCACTGCCCCACTTCACTGCCCTTGAGAATGCATAGCATCTTGATAAAATTCTTTTACCAGAAGCAGTCTATACAATCTCTTTTTCTGAAGAATTTAATGGAGAGAAACCAGTTTCTATAACAAGAAACCAAAAGAGCCTAAAAATGACCTTGGCCATCAAACACTTGATCTGCTTGCTAAAATTGAGGGATGTGGTGGCTAAAGGCAAAAACAGTTTATTGTAGACCCTCATTCGTAAAAGCTTTACAGAAGGAAGTAGCGGAAGGTCTTGAACAGTATTGTCTTAGAAATAGCAAGAAATGGTAAATGGAAAAAGAAGATTATAGAAAGTTTGGTAAGAGGATCAATTTAACTAGATCATCAAGAGTACTTAAGGATAAAAATAAAAGGACAACAGATGAAAATGGTGGGGGTGGGGGAAGAAGTGGGAAGAGTATTAGGGATGAGTCAAGATAAACTACAATAAATTCTTCTTTCCATCAATAACACATTTAATGTGACATTAAAGAAGAGGCATTACTTTGCTGCTACCCCCAAAGATGATGAGACCTTCTATCTGACTTGCAATTGAACCTTCCATGTATATTGTCTCTCCTACTAGAATGTGAGTTCCTTGAAGGCAGGATGTGTATTGATTTCCTCTTCATATTCTCAATAGTTAGCACAATGTTTTGCACATAGTAAACCCTTAATAAATGCTTTATTCATTCATTTTTTTTTGGATTCTAACATCACAGTCATGTGCTGCATGGAGTAGAAATGATGCTAAAAACTAGATGATGTATACACAGAGGAGATCCATGCTGTAGACAACACAACTTTGAGGTACCTGAAAGAGAGCATGATGTAAAATACTTGGAAAAAATCATGAGTGGTATTATTACTGAAAAAAGATAGTTGAGAAAACATCAATAATTACCAACACATATACCTGGTTTCCACCTCTTTGAAGTTTTTGAGAATAATTTGCACATTCATCAAGGATATCCTTGATGGAGGTATCAGAAAGGAACAGAAAGGCCTTCTAACATTAAATAATCTACAGCACGCCACGTATTTATGGTCAGACAGTGCTTTATATATGGAGCTGAATCATCCTGTACTAAGGTCAAATGTCCTATTCCTAAGACAGCCAGCTATTTTTTGTTTTACTCTTTGTTTTTGCTGGCTTACTGTCTTATGTCTAGACCTGGTCAGTTCTGGATGTAACAGGGGACAGATGTAACACTGGATGTAACAGTGTCCTGGTGATGTACTTTCAAGTCTCATTAATAGGTGTCATTGTGACTTCCTACAGCTTTCTAATCAGTCTTCAGACATTAATTTTGGGCAAAGCAAAATTCTGGGGTTTTTTTTTTTTGTTTTTTAAAGAGCTGCTAATCATTTTTGGAAAAAACTAATTTAATTCCAGGCAGTCTGAAGCATAATGTATAATTCTCTGATTATCTAGTTGAACCATTTAATGGTTAAAGTCTCTTATCTGGAGGATAGTTAAATACTAGATAAACAGCTATAAATATAAGGAATTGAGTTGTCAAGTGAAAAGATAACTTTCTTCAGCCATGGTACAAAGTAAACTACTAAACACTGGGTCTCTCTTTTTTTTTTTGTAGCTTTGCAGTAAAGGAGTGTACTTTCCCTTTATATAAGTTCTTTTTCTCCATCTCCACTTTACCTATTAACTGTACTTTGAAGATGGGGAACAATTTAAGTGTTCAAACAAGTGAACTTAAAGTTACCATTTTAAGTCCATTACTAGACTGTTCTTTGAATTAGAAAGAGTTTGTAGTTCCTGGCCCTAACTGATACATATAATTCCTTGTTTGAGGTTTCCTCAAAACTTTTTTTAATGAGAATTAGCTATTACAAACATCAGAAAATAAATTATTGAAAAATTAAACATTCCAAAATTCAATGATTTTTGGAAAATGAACTAAAATTCTATAATGTAGTTTCACATTATTTAAAAATCACTTTATCCTAATAAAGCCATACTATATTCAAAAAACAAAAAGAGTCTGAGGCTAGATTTGAACTCAGGTCCTCCTGACTCCAGGACCACCTAACTGTCCCTAGACATCATCTTTCAAAAAATTGTCAAGGAAAACTGCCCTAATATTCTAGAACCAAAGGGTAAAATAGAAATGGAAATAATCCACCAATCACTTCCTGAAAGAGATCTCAAAAGAATATTGTAGGAATATCGTAGCCAAATTCCATAGTTCCCAGGTCAAGGAGAACATATTACAAGTAGCCAGAAAGAAACAATTTGGGCATTGTGGAAACACAATCAGGATAACATAAGATTTAGCAGTTTCTACACTAAAGGGATCAGAGGGCTTGAAATATTATATTCTGGAGGTCAAAAGAGCTAGGATTAAAACCAAGAATTACCTATTTGAGTATAATATTTCATGGGTGAAAAATGGACATTCAATGAAATAGAGGATTTTCAAACATTCTTGATGAAAAGACCAGAGCAGAATAGAAAATTTGACTTCCAAATACAAGACTACAAATACAAGAAACATGAAAAGGTAAACAGGAAAGAGAAATCATAAAGGACTCATTAAAGATGAACTGTTTACATTACTACAGGTGATATTTTTAAACTCATGAGACCTTTTTCAGTATTAGGGTAGTTGGAGGTAAAATATAAACAGAGGACACAGGGTGAGTTGAATATGAAGGAATGATATCTAAAAAATAAAATTAAGGGGAGAGAAAGGATTGTACTAGGAGAAGGAGAAAAGGAGAGGTAGAATGAGGTAAATTTTCTCACATAAAAGAGGCAAGAAAAAGTTTTTACAGTTGAGGGGAAGAGGGGGGAGGTGAGAGGAAATGAGTGAACCTTACTCTCATTGGATTTGGCTTAAGGAGGGAATAATATACATACTTAATTGGGTATGAAAATCTGTCTTGCCCTATAAAAAAGTAGGGGGGAAGGTGATAAGAGAAGGGGGATGATAGAAGGGAGGGCAAATGAGAGAAGGGGGTAATCAGAAGCAAATGCTTTTCAGGAGGGACAGGGTCAAAGGAGAGAATAGAATAAATGGAAGGTGGGACAAGATGGAGGGAAATATAGTTAGTCTTTCACAACATGACTATTATGGAAATGTTTTGCATGACTGCAGATGTATAACCTATATTGAATTGCTTGCCTTCTCAATGGGGGTAGGTGAGGAGGGAAGAAGGGAGAAAGAATTTGGAATTCACAGTTTTAAAAATGAATGTCAAAAATTGTTTTTACATGTAACTGGGAAATAAGACATACAGGCAATGGGGTATAGAAATCTATCTTTCTCTATAGGAAAATAGAAGGAGTAAGGGATAAGTGAAGAGGAGGGGTGATAGAAGGGAGGATAGATTGGGGAAAGGGGTCATCAGAATGCATGCCATCTTGGGGTGGTGTAGCTCCAATGCAATATTTACAGCAGCCATGATCACGGTAGGGACTGTGACTATAAATATCACATGACCTTCAATTGCAAAATATACCAAACTCTCCAGATAGAGGATAGAACTGAAACATTTATTTAGACACCAGAAAATTGAATCCTAAGACCAGTAAGCCAATTCCATCATAGTACCAAAGATATTCAGAAGCCATAATAACACTGAGAGCCACAGCATCCTTCAGTCTTCCCACAAACAAATACACGATCAGTATTTACTCACAAACCTCTATCTCTCCTTGTTTCAACCTCCTCTCTCTCCCACTGTCTCTCTGGCTCTGACCAGCTTCCTGTGGGCTCTGCTTCCCTTCAGCAAACTCCTCTCACCACAGGCTCCATGTGACTACATTCAGCCTATTAGGGGGCAGACTTTGCTTTCAGAACAGGGGAGGTCTTCAAACTCCCCCCTAAGTCTATTAAGGGGCAGGGAAGATCTTCATATTCCCATTCCCATTACATTTGGCCCCAAAATCTTTCATGTCCCTTACATAGCAAAAATACCTTAACAATAAAGGAGTGTTTAGGGATAACTGGTGGAAAAACTGGTGTCAACAAAACTTTGCAACAATATAACAGGGATAATAGAAAAACTTTGCACATATAACAATGGCGTAGGGTGGGGGCTTGGGCACAAGCACCGCATCCTTCCCCCCTCAAATGAATGGGGCTCAAAATCTTGGGGTAAGGGGTGAAGTTCTCTTTTCCAAAGCTACTTCAAGTTGAAATTAGCTGTAGAGCTGTCCCTGCCCCAAGAGGTCCCATTCGAGAGTTCAGTTCTTTAGCTGTCATCTGGAGCTCAGTCAACACCAGGTTCAGAGGGGGTACATCCAGCATAAGCTATCGGTCATCTGCAGGTGGAGGGTACCAATCCTGCAGAAAACAAATAATGCAAACAAGTTTAACAAACAGAAAGTCAAAAAGAAACATATAGGGTCAGCTGTGCCTCTGGAGTCTATGAACTCGCTATCATAACCTCATTCACAGCAAAATATATGACACTGTCCTCCTTGATCTGTTCTAGTGGCTTGATATACTGCCACAAGTTCAGCACATTGACCACTTCTACCTATCCCAGCACTTTCTTTAATCTGAGTCCCCCTGAAGGTGTGACAAACTTGGATACAGTGGTTCAGGAGTATCTGTAGGGGCAGCCTTTACTTCTCTATTCTGTCTGATATTAAGCCCCTTATCTTGGTACGTTTTATATAGTTCGTTAGTTGAAATACCATCAATTTTTCTAAAATCAACCCCTGTTCCCAGTAGAGCAGTAAACTATTCTTGGCAATCTATTCTGATTTTGAGTCTGCTGACCATTTACTTTTCTCTCACAAGGAAATTTATCTTTTTCCCATTCTCCTAAGTAGTGACTTAGCTGTGGAATCTTATCCAGCACCTCTGACAGAGGGTGTCCTATTTCACCAATTAATAGAGTCAGAAGTAGGTGCTTATAAGCAGGAAGAGCTGTCTTCACCGTGATATTTCTATGAGGAACTGCTAAGGGGATTTCATGATAACGTATCTGCATCTCCAACCATGACAGTTTTCATTACTTCTTTCAACTTTCTCATGTAGTCTCTAAGTACCAGGGTCTGTCTCCACTAGGCCACATAGAATCAGTGGGATACATTCTATTGCATCCATCAGCAGCTAAAGCTAACAGATTGGTCGTATTGTTACCTCTTGCCAAATGAAAGTCTCTAAAAGCTTGCTGGACAAAAGGATTCTGGCAAATACTTATAAATTTCAAGCAGTACGGTCTATCACTGCCCCAGCACCTGCTTTGTCAGTGATTTTTACTATCCAAGACACTAAGGATTCTCCCATCCTTGGGGTGAATCTGCTCAAAATATCAGTTATCTCCTGGTCAGTGAAATCCTCAAGTATCTCCTCTAAGACTGCTTGCCCTCCCTGACTCTCCTGCCTTCTTCTCAGTATGAGGCAAAAGCTTCCTCATGAAACAGTGTATTACTCTATATTCTATCAGTTGCTCCCAATGCGCGCCCTTGGGAGTTGTTGTCATAGCAACTAGGCTCAGACTCCACCAAAGTTGTATGAACTTTCCTCCTGTTACTTTTTTGCTTCTTTTTTTCTGAGCCAAATTTACAGCAACTCTCTCTGCTTCCAGAGACTCTCCAGTACTCTCTCCTGCCACCTGAGACTCAGCTTGCCCTTCTAAAGGAGGTCTCAAATTCTGGCACTTAACCAACTGTTATACCAGCTTGTCTCTGCTTTTACACACAATTGGTAGCCTGTTAGCAAAGCCCAGCCTCTTCTACTCACTGCCTCCAGCTCTCTCCCAGGTTTTATTGATACTCTTTGCAAACATGTTTCTAAATCTCTAGGTTTGATCACAGAAGTGGGAAAAGGTCCCAAATGTACAAAAATATTTATTGCAGCTCTCTTTGTGGTGGCAAAAAACAGGAAATATAGGGGATGCCCATCCATTGGGGAATGGCTGAACAAGCCATGGTATATGAATGTAATGGAATACTATTGTGCTATAAGAAATGGGAAGGAGATGGACTTCATATTTACCTGGAGAGGCTTATACGGACTGATGCTAAGTTAGAAGAGCAGAACCAGGCAAAACCTGTACACAATCACAGACACATCGTACGTCTGATGACCAACCTTGATAAACTGGACTATCCTCAACAACACACAGCTAAAGACAACTCTACAAGCCTCAGGATGGAA
>CM053582.1:299717367-299774510 GCA_028627135.1 Pseudochirops cupreus | reverse complement strand
CGTCTGATGACCAACCTTGATAAACTGGACTATCCTCAACAACACACAGCTAAAGACAACTCTACAAGCCTCAGGATGGAAGGAGATACCTAAACTCAGAGAAAGATATAGAAAGACTATAGTTTAAATGGAGACTGAAGCAAAACACGTTCTCTTTCATGTCTGGTTTTGCTTTTTTTTTCTTTTCCCAGTGATCACTCATTGGTTACAACCCTCCTATATAACCAAACTGTTGTACAGTGTGAAAGTATTTGCAGATCCTATACTTGATTGCACACCACCATGGGAGGGGGGGGAAGGGAGGGGAGAAAATCTGAAACTCAAGTGAGTGTGGAACTGAATCTTGTAAATTAAAAGTAAACAAACAAGTCATTTAAAGAAAAAATTTAAATTTAAATTTAAATTAAAAAAAATAAATCTCTAGGTTTTCCCTGCTGTAGTCTCTGTTCCCAGTTTTCACAGAGCCCTGTACTTTTAGACCACTCCCTTGCTAGGGAGGCATAAGGCAAATCCTCCCATCCTGGGATAGCCATTTCTTCTTCTATATCCCTTCTGCCTCCAACTAGAGGTCTGATATTTCGTGATCCCATCTTCGTTGCCAAATGTAGCACCAGTGCAATATTTACAGTGCCCACAATCACGATAAAGACCATGGATATAAGTATCACATGATGTTCAATTGCAAAATATACCAGACTCTCCAGAGAGAGGATAGAACTGAAGCATTTGTGTAGAAAATAGAGAAATCTAAGAAGAATAAACTTGATCAGATCCTAAACTTCATTCCTGGACAAAATACTTTGTGTTTGTCAACTTAGATGAGGTCTCTAATAGAGTGCCTTGAGAATCTGTCCTTTAAATTATTGATATGAACCAGTCAGAAAGTAGGAAGAGAGTTAAGAGAAGATATTGTCAGAAAAACCTAGAAAAGAGAGGGTGAAAAACAGTTTCAAATGCTACAAAGAGGTCAAGAAAGATGAGGACTGAGAAAAATGCCATTGGATTTGATCATTAAGAGATCATTGGTAATTTTTAAGAGAGCAATTTAAGTCAGATGATGAGGTTGAAAGCCAGATTACAAACAGATGAGAAGTGAATGAGAAAAGTGAGAAGTAGAGACAGATTTTTTTTCTAGGAGTTTCCTTGTAAAGGTGTGGAGAGATACAGAACTTTAAGGGGGATAGTGGGACTAAGTGAAGATTTTAGGGAGACCAAGACATGTGTAGGCATTGAGGAAGGGGCCAATAGATAGGGAGAGATTGAAGATGGGGAAGGAGGAGTGATTTCAGGTCCTGGAGAAGATAGGATCAGATTTGCAAGAATGCTGAGACTGGAGTAAATGAAGAGAGTATAAGAAAAGCTAACATTTATTTCATTTAACCCTCATAACAGTGCTAAGAGTTGGGTGCTACTTGCCCAAGGTCTCACAGCTATTAAGTGTCCAAGACTAAATTTGAACTCAGGTCTTATTGACTCCAGGCTCAGCCCTCCATCCACTGTGCCACCTAGCTGTGCCAAAGATGTCAAGGAGTTGTGGTGATATAGAAAAATGTAGAAGCTCAATATGAATGGCTGTTTTTCCCCCCCTAAAACTATGATGTGAGTTCCTCAGCTGTGAAAGTCAAAGGAAGTAATGACATAAGAAGCTGGAGGAGAGAAGATTTATGCAACCCACCATGGGGAATGTGATAGAGAATCAATTATGGGGAAAGTATAAGAATTGGATTGCCTTGCAAGAGTGAGGGCCCAGGTGAAATTATTTAACATAAGTTTGGAGTGGCTTATTCCAGCATGCTTGACTGATTTCCAGAGCCTTTTTTTAAAAATCTATTAAGTAAAAGTATGAGCTCTGAGGCCCCTTTCTACCTCTAAATCCATGAACCTAGGTTGACCAACAGTCATCATTCTGCATTGGTAGGACTTTCTTTACCAGAAGTTTCCTACACCAATAAAAATAAAAAGTCTAGAGGAAAAATATTAGATACCAATTTATGAAAAACATAATTTAAATAAACATTTTGCAGTTATTGATGTTGGGTGTGTCTATTTTTAAAGGCTTCATATCTCAGGGTGAAATTTGAAGGGAACAAACTAAAATAGTGATAAAAAAAAATGTTACCCATCTCTTTCCAGGGTGCCTGAAATTCCCTCTGTTAGTCATTTTTTGGGTGGATAAGACACTGTTTCCAGAAAATCTCAGTTAAAATGTAAATATATTACCTTGGAGTTAAAATACTTTTAGCCTTGAACACTTATAATTAACAGGTATGTTAATGTTCTTTGATTAGCTGGAAATGGATACTTTTACTTCAGGATTGGAAAGGAAATGGGTCAATATTGATGAGAAGAGGCAAGGCATATCTGGAGCAGTCATTGGAGGCTTTTGATGGCAGAGAGAGGGAAAAAGAGCTCACAAAAGGGAAGTGGAGATCTGCTAAAGCAAACTTGGCAATTTTGCCAAGCTCTAACCCTTATAGCACTAAATGAAGCACAGTTAAAATACACACTTCATGGGGAATAGTCTAGATATAGAGTTATAGAGCCCATACTATTAAAATGAATTTTACACCATCATATTCAACTGAGTTGTATAATAATGATGTTCGTGGAACATCACTTACCTCTCTGACATGCCTGCTACTTGAGCAAAATAATACCTTTGTGGAGGAGAACTAAACATAGAGGCATTCTTTCTTTCAGAGTCTAAACAGAGAGAGCAAGCCTAGAAAATAGCATGTTAAATTCACATGTGGTTTGTTGGCAAGACTACAGTTTAGTTTTATCCAGTGTATTTCTGATGCATGTCACTAAATGCCTTTTTCAGAAAAGGGGGGAGACTGGTAGTCAGCCTGATTAAAGTGAGCAGTGACTCAGTGACTTTAGAAATGGAAGTTGAGGAATTTGAATCTGAAAATAAAACCATACATAAATTGACCAAATATTTTTAAGCAATGAAGTAACTCATAGCAAGAAGTAAAGCTTTATTGTATGCTTTACATAAACGTCTCAGCTGGTTGGGTTGATCATTATCACGCTGCCACTTTCCATATCCTTGCTGCTGCTACCCCATGTCCTTTGTTGTTGCTCCATTGGCCAAACATATGTAGCAATACCACAGGGCACAGAACATACTCGCAGTTACTAAACGCTGCCAGATGTGGTTAGGATGAATTGATTTAAATGGCTATGATTTAAATAGTTAACTTTACCTGTTTTCTTTTGAGTTTTGAGTTTCTTTCCTATAGTAAAATGCATTTTTAAAATGATTCCAGTCATGTCTTGTGTCCTGTCCTACCTCTTTGTGCTTGGGGGAGAAAGGCAGAAAGAAAAGAGAATGGGTATTTGTTTCATTGAGTTTTAGTGGTTTTGATTTTGACTTTTCCCCTTTTGGCAAATAATTGTTAGATGCAACAGATTTACTTATCTTAGTGAGGAATGTTTTGATTGTTTAAAGCTTAGGTGTATCTCACAGGTATGAATTTTTAACTGGAATTATGGATTTTGTCTGAGCCCTATTTATTTCAGTGCTCCAAAAAGGAAACTTTCTTACTTGGCCTAGAGAAGCCTACTGCTTCAGTAAGCTAATCTTACTATATAAGAACTTTTTTTTTCCAGTTTACATTTTATCATGTTTGAAGCACTAAGGCAAGTCCATATCTAATAGAAAAACACAGATACCTGTTTACTTGTTTTTCATTACAAAATGTTTATTGAAGGAATCCATTTAAATTTTTTTTCATTTTAAAGACAGATTACTTTCACTTGAATCAATTGATTGTGTAGTAATTATTTTTCATTGTCTTGCTTGTTTTTCTGGTTTTTTTTTTATTTGTTCGTTTGTGTTATAAATAGGGATAAAAACTGGAGCTGCGATTTCACAGGTATAGAGAGCTTCCAGATGTGGAAATTCCCTTTGCCAATGTAGAGGTGTATTTAACCATATATACATCCATCAACTTTTTAAAAACATATGCTTTAATAACTATTTCAGGATCATGATTTCCTTTGCTATCTTAAATATTTTATACATATTAAAACATTGTTCTGAAAAGTTCATAGGTTTTATCAGACTGTCACAGGGGTCTATGACATAGAAAAAGTTAAGAACTCTGTCTTAAAGAGTTGCTGTGAAGTTAAGTGACCTGTCCAGGGTCAACTGCCAGAATGTGTCAAAGATAGAACTGGAGCCCAATTTTTTCTGGCTCCAGGCTGACTCTCTATCCACTATGCCATGATGCTGTTTGAGAAGTTAAAACAAAGCATGAAAAATGTTCTCTTTCTTTGGATTTTCAATAAATATTTTAAGTTACTAGCACTAAAATAGAAATAAACTTAAATAGCATGGGTGTATGTTTCTGTATGTATAAACTTGGCCAAAACTCAGTGTCCTCATCTGTAAAAACAGAGAAGATTGGACTGTCTCTACCAATTCTAAATCCTGTAATCCTAATGTTTTATTTAGAAATGCGATGATTTGTAGTAAAAGCAATAGAAATAAAAGTAACAGCTTTATAGTTGTTACTTTTAATCCTCAAGATTATTAGCTACTTGTGAGGAAAAAGGAAGTAAGTTGCTTTTTTTGTTTTAGTCTTAAAAATGAGTGCTTTCTAACAATGAATAGGCTAGTATCTAGTTATCAAATTACTTTTTCTTGTGTATCAAATGCTAGAGTCTTGGAAAAGCCATATATATGAGAAGGAGACAGATTGCTCCCTGACAGCTAGGAGGCCCTCCCTAGTAGGTTCGGGTAGTGGAAAGCTCTGGCTGCCTAGAGCCAGCTCTACAGCTAACTGTGTGACCTTGAGCAAGTCATTTATTTACTCCCTTAAGAGACTGAGTCTAATCACATGTAAAATGAAGAGGAGGACAAGTTGGACTTGGTTATTTCTGAGGTTCCTTCAAGATCTGAATTTCTATGGATGAAACTTAATAGCATCCTGTACTCATACATAGCCCATGGATATAATAAATGTTTCTCTAAGCCACCAGCTGATTAGGCAAAACAGTTCAGGGCAGTGGAAGCTTTGGCTCAAGATTCAAAGGATAAGGATTTAAATCTTATCCCTTATATTTAGTATCTGTGTCACCCAGAGCAAGTAACTGAAACTCCCTCAGTTTCCTCATCTCACAAATGAGGGGGTTGGTCCTTTTCAGCCCTAGATATAGGATCCCATGAATACATTACCTTTTTAGGCTTGTTTCCTCAAGTATAAAATGAGAGTCCAAGTGAGCAGCCTCTGAGATCCCTTCTAATTCTGTCTAGATTTATGGTCAGTCATTGAAGAGCAGGGAGTTGAAAATATGTTGTTTCCTGTGGTTTGCCTTTTTGGGGGGAGGAAAGGGTGGGAGAGAGGTCCTATGGGCCAAGGTCAGGAGGACAAGTGTATAAGGTCTGAACTTGTTGGGGCCGCTACAGGAAGGGAAACACGCCTCAGGAAGGATTTATAGTTCAGTGCAGGGAGGGAATACTTTTAGATTTCCCTAGAACCAACTGCTTCTGGAACCCCAGACATTTATAGCCACAGACTTCTCCTGGACTCCTCTCTTTCCAGGAAGAGAGCCTTAAAGCAACCTCTGAACAGCTCATTAAGACAATTGAATCTTAGAATCATATTGGAGAATCAGTCATAGAACCTCCATGTTGGCAAGTTACAATGAAGACCTTTCCTTCTATCTTCACATACAGAACATGATCAGATTTGTGCATTGCTACTGGCAAAGTTCCCAGCTCTTAACTTGGACACCAAGTACGTTAAATTTCTTACATATATACATATATCTATATAGTGGTATGCTAGTAAATATATAACAACCAGCTTGGGAGGGGGGAAGGAGTGGCAGGTGGTATGGTGTGGTGGTGGTGGTGGTGGTGTGTGAATACATGTGCAACACACTTTTAAGTTTAATCTACACACTTAATGTTTTCTCCATAGCTTTCTTAAGTCTAGACAATCAACAAAACCATAAATCAAGCCCTGGTTTGTAGGTTTGCCAATTTCTGAAGTGTGACTGTTCACAATGAAAGATTAACAATTGTACAGCCATTTCAAGTTGCCTCTAGTACTCCCCAGTCCCACATCTCTGCTAACTGGTGTTAGGCTGCTAACTGGGACAGGAGTTTGCTAACTTCTAAGGATCCTAGGATTTGGGAATGAGGATGAGATCCTTTGACCCTCTTTATTTCCGTTCCCTCCTGCCAGCCTCCCCCTCCCCCATTTTCTTCAATAATTCAAGACTCTTTGATCCTCTTAACCATCAGGGGAGGGAGAACAGGATTTGGGTAGGTGAATGGAAGGATGAATGTATTCCCGGAATCTCCATATTCCCTTCTCCTTGTGTAATGTCGAGTTAATTTTCCTGTAGAAACATTATTACAAATGATGTTCCTTTTTCAGACTGTGCCATTAACCTTTAATATACTAAAACTCCCACATATTTACAGTATCACAGTTTTCACCCTTTCTATTGTGTATATACAACATTTTATTTACACTATTGGTTAATGAGCTAGTCTGAGAACTCAACCACTATATATAACATTGTTTCTATGGGAAAACATGTTCAAAGTTCCAGACAATTGACTTGTAAACACATTTGTAGAGTGCCACTATTTGAAACTTGAGGGTTTCCTGCATAAATTAATTATTTAGCACCTAAATGTTCTGCTCCAAAAATACTATGCAACATGTGTTTATTATTTGGTGGGAAAAGGGGAGAAATGAACAATAAGACACTAGGACAATCCTGTATACATAGAAGAGGTAGCATGGAACAGTTAAAAAGAAAAGCTCTGGGGGATATGGGTTCACATCCCACCTCTAACCCTTGTATAAAGCTGGACAAGTGACCTATCCTACTTAGGCCTTGGTTTTCTCTCTAATATGAAGGAGTTGGACTAGACAATGGATTTTTAACATGGGGTCTGTGAACTTGTTTCTAAAAACATTTTTGATAACTGTATTTCAGCATATGGGCCAGTGAGGTAGATAGAGTACCAGGCCTGGAGTCAGGAAGGCCTGAGTTCAAATGCAGCCTTAAACACTTACTAGCTGTGTGACTCTGGACAAGCCATTTAATGCTGCTTGCCTCAATTTCCTCATCTGTAAAATGAGTGGGAAATGGCAAACCACTTCATATGTTTGCCAAGAAAACCCCAAATGGGGTCACAAAGAGTCAGACTGAAAAGGGGGTGCACAGAAGTTGTCACAGGGGTCCATGACACAAAAAAGATTAAGAACCCTTGAAACTGATGGATTCAGAGGTTCCTTCTAACCCTAGCTCTGTGATCTTAAAAACTATGGCTTAAAACTATAATGACCAAATTTGAATTTTGCCAAAGTTGCTACTGATACCAAAAGTTTAATCTCTCTCTCTCTCTCTCTCTCTCTCTCTCTCTCTCTCTCTTTAGTTTGTCCCCCAGTTTAACATTTTATATAAAAGTTCAAACATATACTCAAGAATAGCTGCTACTCTAACTTGTTTACGCGTTAGAAATGATAATTATCATCTGCTTTAGGCTATGGGTTAGAATACTTTAAAAAGGAAATCTTCATTCTCAGTTATAAAAGCAGAGCTCATAAATTCCAGTTGCCAGGTTACCACTTGTGGCTGAAAGTTTCAGGGTGTCAGGGAGAGGGGGAAACTGAGGCTGGAAGAATTTTCATTATCTCCCACCAAACTTAGGTAGTGCTGACCTCTTTGATTACATAAATTGGACAACAGTACCAAGGTCATCCTTACCATTACCAAGACATAGCAGTTGAGGTGATGAGAACAGGTATGGAGTGTGTATTTGATTATGGCAAAGCCCTAGAAATAAAATAATCTTAAAGCATGCATATTACCCACCTCTCCCTATCAACTGAACACTTACTTGATTTTTATGATATATAACCTTTCTTTTCACATATCATCAAGAAAATGCCTTAACCAAAAAAAAGAAAAAAGAAAAAAAAAGAAAATGCCTTAAGAGACAGGTCTGAGACCATTCTGTAGAAGCTTACTTGCCAACTAATTTTTTTTTCCTAAATACAAAAGAGGAAATGGAATTTGCTCACTGCATATTCTCTCTAGTCATTGTGATGTCTAAAACTGTCTTGATGATGCATGGTGAAGTAGAAAATCCTCAAGGTGACCAAGCCCGAAACACTTTAAGATCAAAGCCAACACCTTCAGTCATATTGCACTTGGAAATAATTAGGTACGTATGATCTGTAGAGCACTGATGTGCTTTATGCTCTAGTCTGCATTGGCTGAAACGTTGGGCCACATTATCAGTCTCAACAAGGGTGTGCTGCAATGATGTGGGGGGTTACAAATGTATAAATAATCACAATGAGAAATCTGCCTTCAAGAAGAGGCTGTGATCTCCACTCTGCTGAGGAGAGATGAGTTTCCAGCTTCCAGGTAAACATTGCTCACAAACAGGAAGCAACTGCAGGTTAGGGCTACGCTATCATTTGAAATTTTTGTTTCACACTATGAAAATCCAAACAAGATTATCGCAGGTTTAAAATGAGGTCTTCCACTTCTAGCTTGGAATGTTTTAACAGAGACAGATTCTTTGCATTGTCTATATGTTTTTTCTTTTTAATGGAAAAATCAGTCAAGTAGGAATAATTTTAAGAAGTGAGATTCTCCAACCTAAGGGTTCTCATAAAGGAATTGAGGAAAACTCACCATGAAAAGAATATACATTAAATTGTTAACACTTTGAAGACAGGAACCAAGTCTTATTCATCTCTCTCTCGCTCACTCCCTACCTCCCTGCTCTTTCTCTCTGTGCCTAGCACATAGTAGTAGGTGCTCAATAAATGCTTGTTCAGTTTAATTGGCTAGAGAGAATTTGTCTCCTTTATCTATGAGAGAGTAACAAAGAAAACCAGGGGCTTGCCCCTCCCCTTCCACCTGCCCCAAGACCTATTGGGCCTCAGAAAAACAGAACTTTGAAATATTTTCAGAATAAGTTTCTCAGTCGTTTTTCCTTGACTGAATGAATACCAAATTCAACAAACATTCATTAAATGGATACTAGGTGCTGGCTCTTCAGACCTCCATTCTCAGATTTCCAGATGCCAATCGAATATCTTAAAAGAGATGTCTCATCTTAAACTCATTATATCCAAAAGAACTTGTTACCTTTCTCCCCAAACTCTCCCCTCTTCCTAATTTCTCCATTACTGATAAGAATACCATCGTCATCATCTTGTGTTAAAGGTTTACAAAGCACTTTACAAATATTATCTACTTTTATTCTTACTGTGACCCTGGAGATTAGTGCTATTATTATCTCCATTTTACAAATGATGGAACTGAAACAAAGGTTAATGACTTGCCCAGTTATGTAGCAGTTAAGTATCTGAGGCAGCATTTGAACTCATGTTTTACTGACTCTGTTCAACGCTCTAGCTGTATGACCTAATTGTCTCTAGCATCCTTCCAGTTACTTGGGCTTGGAACCTCAGTGTTATCTTCAGTTCTTTGCCGTCTCTTATCTCTGATCCCCATCTAATCAAAGTTGCCAAGTCCTGTCATTTCAACCTTTGTAACATCTCTTGTATATGCTCCCTTCTCTCCTCTGACACTGTCATCACCCTCGTACAGGCCCTCATTGCCTTACACCTGGACTTTTGCAGGAGCCTTCTGGTTGGTTTCTCAGTCTTAAGTCTCTCTTCACTCTAGTCCATCCTTCTCTCAACTGTCAAATTAATCTTCCTAAAGAGCAGGTCTGACTATGTTTTCCCTACCCTCACCCCTCCAACAGATTTCAGTGACTTCCTATTACCTACAGAATCAAGATGAATATAAAATCCTTTTTGGCTTTTAAAATCCTTCATAACCTTTCTACTTTTCTAGTCTTCTTCCACCATTCCCCACCCCTCATTCCCCCAAATATTTTGAAATCTAGTGATACTGGCCTCCTTGCTGTTCCTCAAACAATACTCCCCTCCCAATTCTAGGCATTTTCACTGGCTGTAAAAATGCTAGAATTTTCATTTTCCCGGTCTCTGCCTCCTAGCTTCAAAGTGACTTCCTTCAAGCATCAGCTAAAATCCCACCTTCTGCTAGAAACCTTTCCTAGTCCTTTGTAATCTTAGTGTCTTCCCTCTCATAATATCTCCAACGTATCCTGCATTTATATTGTTTGTATGCAGTTTTTTTGCATATCGTCTCTCCCAGTAGATCATGTGTTCCTTGAGAGCTGGAACTGGTTTTTGCCTTTCTTTGTATCTTGAGTGTTTAGCACAGTGTCTTCGTGTGGTAGGCACTTAATAAATGCTTGTTGACTTGACTTCATTCAACTTAGGCATATAGAAACCTTGGACTTTGGTTTTTGCTTCTTGCAAATGTGCCCTCAGGGTGTAGGCACTATGCTGCTCTCTTTCTAAACCCAGTGTGTTGCAGTATTCACTAAGCTGGGAGTGAAAGTATAGACTAAATGCGAGAGAGTGTCTGGGTTCCACAACTGTCACTAACAACTACTTCCATGCCAGTGAAAGGCAACATTTGGAAAAGATGCCATAAAAAGCCAGCAGATAGTTCCTGCTCTGATACCGGAAGGAATTTTAGTAAGGGAGAAATCTTAGAGAACTTTTTAGATTTTTCCAAGTCGTTACTACTCATTCCATGGGATCTGGCAGAAACAGAACCAATTCTAAGAATGACCTTTGAGAAAGATAATCAAAATGAAAAAGCTTCATGTTGTAGATATATGCACTGGCAAATACCCTCTCCATCACATTCTGCAAACTCTTAAAAAGCTTATATTTGGGAACAAAGAGCTGTTAGTAGGATGGTCATGTTCATACTTATTTAAAGAGCCTAATTTATGTGTAATATACCACTGAGTGGGGAGAATGGATATTTCTTCTGAAGCTGCCTTTGATAACTTGACTAGCCATATTGACTTTACCCATCAATAAGTTGAATTATCCCTCTAGAGTTGTCCCAGTGTTGTCCACTGCTAGAAAGAAAGGAAACTCTAGAGTTGTTCCTCCTCTGATTTTGAAAATCTTCTCAAGGAAAGAAAGAAAATATTCTCACATTTTTATATCTATTCATTTTCATATTCTAAAGTGCATGCTTTGCTTAATTTGGGACTAGCTTGAGGAGATTGGAAGCTATGTTTTGAAGAATATGTAGCTGTTTCATCTCATCCTTTCTTCTACCCCTTTTTTCCTTACCAGTCCTAACTCCCAACAGAGCCAAGAATCATTATGTGGTGGTGACAGGGTTGCTGACCTAGTTGGAGTTAAGGCAGCTACCATATCAAAACAGGAGTCCACTTAGAAGGAATATTTTTATCATCTTTGGAATTTTTAGAGACACATAATTTACACATATAGTATCACTGACCCAAGCCTCTTTTCTTACCTGCTCTAGGAACGGAGTTACCCAATTTTTTCTTTCTGCTTGAGTAGGAAATAGTTCAGTGTTTTCTGACATTGCCACTTCATGTTAGTTTTTGTTATAATTTGTTACCTCTGAGACCTGGCCCTCTGGGGCCCACGTAATATTTGAAAATAGAGTCAGTGGCCTTGAAATATTTTTCTGAATAAATAACAAAATACTTTTTTGATGTCTGTTACTCTGTTTTCCCAAGAAGCATGTGCACAGGTAACTGACCAATGGTGAGTGTCATTGGCATTAACAGGTTTCCTAGTTTTAATGTTCATGGCCTATTTTTTTTTTCATTCTAGCTGTCTGAATGATTAATGTGACTAGGAAAATACTGTTGACCCATTTAAATCATGTCAAACAACATCCCTTGCTCATCTGCATAATGAAATACACACTGAATATTAAATCTTAAGTGTAGGAGCCAGTGAACTACAAAATAATGTTTTACTCATTTAGATTAGGAAGTAAAATATAGGACATTAGTCCTAATCATAGTATTAAATATTAAACCATGCAAATTGTAATTGTCATTGAGAAAGAACTATCACAGAAAAGACTAATAGCATTTTAGCTACAGAAGTTAATTAGGGGAGGTTGGGGGTGCGCAACAGCGTGAGATTTAAGAAAAGTCTGTGTGTTAGATGCGTTTTTTATATTCTGATATCATGGGATTTATTTCATATAGTTGAGTTCTTTCACTTGTTAATCAGCACTTTGGTAGTCTTAAAAAACCAGCTCTCTCAAAAATAGAAAAAATTGTGTATATTTTTTTCATTATTTTAGTAAAATAACCTCTGAATTCTTAGTTGAAATGAAAAGTTATTTTGATCATCCATTAGACAACAAATAAGATAACCCTTTAAAAGAAAGGTTTTAATTTTATGTGGACATTATTTCCAGTGTGTTTAAATAAATACAAAATTCAAAGATACTGAATTTAGGCTATTAGGTTTCTATGGTTACGTACCTTTCTGAGTTATTTTGTGTATTGTGTAAATAGGTCTATGAGTCACCTATAATTATTTGTTTTTTCGTTTGTTACGTTGGTAATTCTCTGTTTGGTTGAATTTAATACAGTTCACACCACATGCTTTGGTTTATGTATATTTTAGTGTGTGTGATTGACAGTGATTGAGCATTTCTCATAGAGTGCTTGTTTTTTTTTGTCATAAATGATGTATGTTGGTAGTGCTAGAAATGTAAACAAGTTCTTCCTCTATCACTGTTTAATAAACAGGGAATTTTATGCAAAGAAGAGACCCTTGTACATTTTAAGCAATAAGGTAAGGTAAAATCTAGTTTGATATTCCTATGAAACATTCACATTACAAGTATTTTTAAATTGTACTCTTCAGAACTTGTTCTATGATTCTGTCAATTACTCAGGATATTGAATGCTATTACATAGGGGCTTATGGGTTACATAAAGGTTTATGGGTAACCATACTATTGAATCAATAATATTTAAAGATAGGATAAAAAATAGAAGTTTTCTGATAAAACTCCAATTCATATTTTCTATAATAAACTTGGGGAGTGACTTAGCTGCACAGTAGAACATTTGCATAAATAGCTTCTTCCAGTACTACCCTTTACCTTTCTCCCTATCCCCTCTGCACAAATATGAAAACAGCTGGTATATCAGTCTAGATATTTGGATGACTACCTAAGTTTTACAGACTTGATAATAAACCAGTTGGTAGAAGAGTTGATTTTTCCTGTATTTGGTGAGACTGGAATTCCCTTGTCTAAAAAATGAAGTTGGGATTAAGAACAGAGATTGAGTCTTTCATAATTCACCTAATTGGACAATACCTTTGAACTTTCTGGCTCTTCCTTTTTTAGAGCTTGGAGTTTCCAATATTAGAAGGTTAGGTAGGGTGATGTAGCTACATGTTTATTAACATAAATTACCTGTGGCACATTTAAAAATATTAAACCAGTTTTTCACTACCAATTAATACACTTTGATTTTTGCTTACCATCAACCAGCTAGCAATCAGGAGATAAAAAACAATTGGACTGTTAGCCCAAGTAAAATGTAATTAGATAAATGTGAAGAAAAATCCTGTAAGACATTCCCTCACAGAAACAATGGATTTTTGGCTTATCCACCATTTTCCATTTTGTTCCCCACTCTTAGTCTCCCTCTAATGAATGTGTCCTTTTTTTTAAAAAAAATTATATCTTTATTAGAAATATAGTTCAAAAGGTTATAAATAATATTTTGCTACTAGGATAATTATACCACAGCCTTTTAATATAAAAATGTGAAGATGCATTTAACTGTCCACCAAATGTGACAGATATTATCCAATTTTATCAGTAAGAGATAGGATTTTAAGTTAAATCATGCTTTCAGATATGATCAGCAACTTGTTTGAATAAAAATAGAAATTATAGGTACTTTTTAAAAAAACCATCTTGGGTTGAGGAAATGATTTTATAGTCAGATATCTCTCTTGCCAAACAAGAGTAACACTTGACTAAATATTCAACAATCTCCCTTTTAAGTATGTACTATTTGGGATACTCTCCAGTTATTGTATTAGAACCCAAAACTATGGGAGTAAGTGGGCCTTTGTGCTTACAATTAGCCAATTGTGTATTGGATGTATCACATATACAGTGTTTTGTGGTGACATAACTATTTCCAACCCCAAAGAAAGCTACTCTCAGAAAATATGAAATTTTCTTTTTTATTACAGTCTGCTGTGTATTTTGTCTTTATTTTCATTGTGAAAATAACCCTTTGAAGTGTGACCTTAGCTTCTATTGTTTTAGAGTTATGTATATTCAATCACAGAAACATGAAAGTACATTGCTCTCCTAAAGCCTTTGCCTTTTCATTTTGGGTTGTGATTACTGACTCTAGTCACCATCTCTTCTATTGCAGGTGAGAAGGCAGAGAGAAAAATCCCCACAATTATCAAAACCATCCAGTACAGAATTTGTATTCAAATGTATTCTTTTTATTTTCTGTTCTTCACCTGGAGTTATGCAATCAATGAAAACATTGCACGTAAAGCATTTTGGTGTAGATTTTTTTAAGGCACTGATACTGCATTGTTCAGCCCAGACGGAAGCTTCTGAGCTATTTTATGCCAATCGTTTGCAGAAATGACTTTAAATGGTACACATACATACTGAAGGGAAAAAACCAAGTAGCTCTAAGATACTGCATATAGAGTATCATTGGTGTTTTTGCAAAATAAAACCCCCAAATTCTCCTAGTTGTTTTCATACACTTTAATACGATAGAAATAATGCATATTAAAACTGTATCTCTGGTAAGCAGCCATGAGACTTTTTTTGTCCCCTTTCCTAAGTTTCCTCTGGTACTTATGTGATTTTGGTCCGAAATAACTCATATTTTGGATAGGATTATGTATGACAGGAGAATGTGTATGACCTATTCTCTAAAAGGATTAAAGGCAGACAAGGATGCTGCAAAATAATGGTACTTTATCTGTTTTTTAACTTGAGATACTTTTCATATAAATTGTTCCTAAGATTCAAATCACTGTGTGAATCTTATCAACTTGCTGTTTCTGGTTCTGATTTGTGTGTTTTATTGCAAACTCCTTTATTTTCTTCATCTTCACCAAAAGTGTGTAAGGTAAAAGGAATGTTTCTCTTGCTAGACTTTGGAAAGTTGAAATTTGCCAGATGTCTTATGCTAAGTAGGAGTCTGTATTCCCTAGGTACCACCAGTGTGAAACTCTTAATACTACTCAGCCTGAGCTTTTGGATTTGATTCATTTCATGTTGTTCTGTGCTTCTACTTTAATTAGCACTTGTCTTTTGTTTTGTACTTATGTGGTGTTGCTGGATTCAGAAAGCCTACAAGAGGAATAGTTTTTTGATGATATTTCTGCTCAGGGCTTAAGTAGAATAAAGTATTACATTTTAACTATGGTATTAATAAATCACTTCTTTATTTTCCCAGGAAGAGTACAATATTTCTTTGTCCAAAAAGTTGGCCTGTATATATGCATTGTTAAAATGCAAAAGAATTCTACTTTTCTGTAAACTTTAACTTATAGGCAATGAAAGCTGCTAGTGTATAGTATGATTATAGGCAAGCTTATTAACTTTCCATTTTGATTTGAAAAAGGAAGATTTCCATCTGAGAAGAAATTTGACTTCAAGTTAGTATTTCCTTCCTTCCTTCCTTCCTTCCTTCCTTCCTTCCTTCCTTCCTTCCTTCATCTTCCCTGTCTCTCTCCCTCCCTCACCTAGTAAGTAATTTTCTGTTAGCTTTGGACTTCGGGTATGAGTTCTTACTATGGTATTTTTTTTTGTATTAAAAATGTGGGCTAGGTTTCTAGCACACTATTCTTATTCCTCCAGTATGTATCACTGTAGTAAATATTCTTGTTGCCCCCTTTAGTTTATCATAGGCTGGAGGATGGTTTATTTTATCTTATTGCAAAGGAGTAGAATAGTGACCAGAGAATTAGCAATCCAGCTTTTTTAAAGAAGCAAAATGAGAACTTTCCTTCAATTTTTTTCTTGTTTGTCATTGACATTATACTCCATCAATTGCTATTGATAGAAAAAGAAAAAAAAAAGGTGGCATGGAGCCAACTTCCTGAAAGAGCCATGGAGAGGGTCATGTTTTGTCGTGACCTGGGCACTGTTACTTGAATGTTGTTATTATTAGGCAAGGAGCCCTAAGGCTGTCACCCTTCCTGTACATAGAAGAGGCTCTGAGTCTTACTAGCTTTCCAACTTACCTTCTCTGGGACTCTGACCCCTGGGGCTTTAGTTTATGGCTAAATGATGAATTCTGAGAACTCTAGTTATGTATTTGCTTCACCTTCATTTGAATAGGCACACTAAGCAGAGAAATAATAAATGGTTTCATAGTGGTGGTAGTGTGCCCAATTTTAATATGAGAAAAATGTAGGAATTCAAACAAAACCTTATTGGCCTTTATTAGCTTACTCTAGTCTAGTGGAAACTGCCAACTACAGCATTAAATGACTGGTACAAATTGTATGATTCATGTTACATGTTGTTTCTGTGCAAAAAAGCATTTATGATTGATTTTTCTGGCCATTTAAAAACACTCTGAATTTCTTATTATCTTATACTTTCAAAATATGATATGACCATATTGAATATAAATAACCATAAAGCCACTATTCTTTACATATTAATTGGAATCTTTATTTTAGGCAAGTATATGTGCCAATACATTTTGGGGTTCAGCTATGTATTTTATCATATTTTGAGCATTTAAAAAAATCCCCCCCTTCCCCCAGCACCTGCATAGCAAATGGGACTGTATCCTCATTAAAAATGTTGTTTAATAAACACTATAGCCTTATCATCTTGGGGGAGGGGAGTTGCCAAATGCTGCTAATTAGAGAAAAATGTTTTTTTACAGGCTTGTAAAACAGATTTAGTCTTCTCTCTGTAATGGCATCTTGGCTTGTAATCCAGGAAACAGTCGTGTATGGTGTCCATATCCATGATTTCCTGAAATGGAGAAAAAGTGTGGAAAGCATCTGGAGAAAAGGAGACTCCCTTTACCAGCTTGTTTCCTGTAAGCTAAATTGGAAGACCTTGTCTGTGCAAATAGATTTCAAAATAGAGCCTGCCCTTTGACTGTCTCCATAATTACATGGCTCTCTCTGTATTTTATTTGGCTGCCAGAGCAGTTAACCCCTGGAAGTAAGGGGCTGATGATGGCGTGGGCCAGCATGGCTACACATGTCCATGTGAATAGAATACACTGTTTAGAGAAGCCTAGCCAGGACCTCTTACATTATTCTTTAACTTGACTTAGAAATTTTTACAAGTTAAATAATGTTGATTGTGGTTGGTTAAAGGCTCACTGTATATAGATAATATATAGGTATTGGTTGTTAAAAAGAAAAAGGAGGGGGGAGGAGAAAGTTCCTTGTTGCTTTGATGTAATCAACATCTGTCAACAGAATGAATTTGCTTTTGTTTAGTTTCAAGGGCTCTTGTCCTTCTGCTTTGCCCAATCAGTTTCTGCTTCAGCCTGGGGCATTCCTCTATGTTGTTCTTTTATTCACCAAATGCACAGGTTTTCTCTTGTGAAATATGAGCTTTTCTTCTGCTATACAGGTTACTTGTAGTTGGAGGAAACCTTTAATCTTTTACATTTATTCTTGAAATGTGCATCTTGAATAGTTATAAAAAATCAATAAGAGAGGTGTATTAAGTATGCAGACTATTTAATTTTCCACTCACTACAATTTTTCTAAGATAGCAACACTGTCATGCAAATCTTCAGTGTTTTAGGTTAAGAAATAGAAGACAGAGATACATTTTGTCATATTCCCTTTTGGTTTTGAAACAGAGTACTTTAAAAGCTTGCGTCCCTACTCTAGGTAATTGGCTGGAGTTACTGAAGTGTTATCTTTCCTCAGTTCCTAAATTAACCTCTTCTAAAGGTATTTCTATAGCACATTACTTACTGAGACTGCCATAGGAAGCATTTTATTATTATTATTATTATTATTATTATTTTAAGCACTTAGTTAAAAGTATGTCAAAGATTGCCATACTGGAATTAGATGCCTTTTAAAAGTTGACCTGTTCTTTAAATAATCTGATTTAAAGTTAAAATAATTAATGAACATAAATCTTGTATTTGAAAATGGATTGGTAAAACATGATTGTTTTCTAATTTGGTATCCTAATTTGGTATTATTTAAATCAAGTGTAGAGTCTTCACTTCATCCAAAAGAACTGCCTCTATCTGTAAAAGTCAACTAGACATTAACATACTAGAAATAATACTTTTGTAACCAGATCCAGGCTTTTGCTTATGGTTGTAGAAAAATCATATTAAAAGAGACATTTTTACAAGGTGTCCTTTAAAATTATATATTATCTTTTTGAGTTTGTCAGCTTCTGTGAATTAGTACCAGGCTGATTTTTATGGGTGATAAGTTGTTTTCTGCTCTAACATTTGATACTTTTGAAATGCAGGATAACTGAGAATTAAAAACATGTGATAGTGCTTCCCTTGAAATGTATTTAATGTAAATGAATGGTTTAGATGGTAATAGGCCACACCTCACTAGAAGTGGACTTCCTTCAATTTTATAGCTGTTCAAAATGAAACATTCTAAAACACCCATTGGAAAGTTCATTGAACCTCTCCCTTAAAAAATACTTGTTGACCAAGAGAAAAATCACATTTACAAGGCTAAAATCAACTTAATTAAGGGTCATTAATAGAGGTGCACATAAAAAGCCCCACTGCTTAGTAGGTGAAATGGGAGTATTTCATTATGGAGTGTAGCCTGTGTGAACAGATAACAATTAAAATAGACCTAGACTAAAAGGCTAATAAATATAGGGCACATTGTGTGCAGCAAAATTAGTCACTTAAAATGTACCCCAGCCTCCACCATACTTCAATTCTGTAATTCTACCTTTGGGGATGAATCAGTTCAAGGAGGAAAAAAAAAATGCAGCCCTCAGTAGATTATGTTATTATTGTATATGGGAACATTTAAAGCCATACCAACGATTTATATTGTAAATACAGATTTAAAACAGGAAAAATATGCCACAAGATCCAGGATACATACAGTAATTTTGAGAGGTGCTCAGACTGCACAGTGTGATCTCCATGGAGCCACAGAAACACTTGACTATAATTTTCAGTGTTCAGCACAAACTATGTGCTGATAGAATTTTTGTGACACTGAAAATAATTCTCATTATTACACTTGATAGCAGTAAGTATTCTGGTATTCATAACAAATATCATATAGATTTGCTACTTAAAAAAAACCTGTACAGGGTTTTTTTTTATAATCTTTATTATAATCTATTTCAAGACCAGTAATGATGATACAAAGCATCTCCTTCTTGAGCTCCAGGCTCTCCTGATGTTTCTGATACCTTCCCATTTGAGACATACATACATTTATAAACATATATACACATACATTATATACATGCATTCTTTGTGTGCATGCACACACACACACACACACACACACGCACACACACATATACATATACCAGCTTGGTAAAACTGCCTGTTTCAGTAATCAGTACCACTATATAACTTGTGCCCTCAACCCTACCCTCCAAATAGCTTAACAAAATGAAGATGGGCTATGGACTGTAGTTAAACAATAGTGAATAGAACACTGGACCACAGTAAAGGGGGGAAGTATGGCCTGATGGGAACAGGCCAGGTTCTTCCTGTCTCTGATGATTGATGAGGTGGGTGCCTCAAATTAGTTGTGAATGCAGCAACTTAAGAGTTTGTTGAAAAGAGGTATTAAAAATACTGTTTTGACTGGAAGTGGTAAGGGGGGGAAGAAATGTATAGAAAGTGTTAAAATATTTTTTCTGTAAATTTTGATATACTATTTTTTTCTTTCAGGGCCATCTCTGAAAAGGTTTTTGTTTTGTTTTCTTATGGGTTTGAGAATCTTGTTATGTTAGTTTGTATTTGATAAAATAATTTTTCTCGATTTCTTCTTTTTAGTCAGATTCTCTACAACCTTCATCTTGGAATGGCATGTGGTTGGTTTAAAGTACATCCTTCATTTCACCTGTGAAAGGACTAGATTTTTTCTTCCTCTTAGTTTGTAATGAACAGTTAGTGGAATAGCCACACAGTACGGTGCCTTATTATCCTATTATCTGTGACAACATTTATAGTGTGTCTTTTATGGGAGAGAGGTAAAAGATTTCATTCCAAATAAGGAAGTATCCTCTGAATGTGGAATAGTTGGTAAGATAACTTGGCACATGTATAGCTACCATTGTTAAGAGATTAAATGTTTCTGGTTGTGTTTTAGGGTTTAGAATCAGGTATTTAGAATTCTAGTCTTGTCTAGTCAACCTTGTTTGTATCTGCATCTAGCCTTTCATTATTCTCTTCTGTGGGAAGTCAGGTGCAATGGCAACATTCTGTTTATCCTCATAGAGAATATCTAAAAGATATCTATGCTCCCGTCTAAATGAGAGAGGCGTAGTAGAATGAGTAACCTTGGACCAGTAACCTTGCTGAACCTCAATGTCTTTAGCTGTAAAATGGGAATAAAAATATTTTTACAATGTAGTTCTCCCAGGTTGTTGTGAGGCTGTAAGGATATGGTGTATATAAAGTGCTTAGAAAACCTTAAAACTCTATGTCAATGTGAGCCGTTATTATTATTGTTAATAACAATGTGACCCCAGAGAGATTAAGTGATTTGCCTCAGGCCATATATACAGCTAGTGTGTAATCCGGGATCTGAGCCCAGGCTTTCCAAGTTCCAAATCCTCCCCTGCCCACCCCAGCGGGTCATGCTGTCTTGTCAAGTCTAGTTGTTCTCATACCTAGATGTAATGTTTCAGTGTACAGAAAAAAATTATTCCCCTTCTGTGACTCTGTACTAGATAGAGCTGGATAGAACTGGTAGATGGCCACATTATAAGGGGCTTGACTACTTTGGCTTAGGCTTCATCACCATTCACATTCCTTAGCCCTCAAGAGGAGTTAGTAAGAGATTTTAGGATTTGTCCAATCCAGTCTCCTAATTTACCAATGAGGAAATTGAGTTGTGGAGAGTTTACATGGCAGAGTCAAAATTACCCTCAGTCCACTAGTCCAGGATTTCATGTTATCACTGTGGAAGCCCTGATAACTATTGGTCCCCTTGAATGCTTTTGGATATTAGGATGAGATTTTTAAGTGATTCTCATGGAAAGTGTCATCTGAATTCTTGTTCTTACCCTTGGCATTTTATTTTTCTCATGTTAAAATGAAAAAACTCCCTCCCCCCCCAAAAAAACCCCAACCTTTTGCAAAGCAAAACAGCTCATTTCTTTTTTTTTTTGAGGGGGGAAAGCAGGGCAATTGGGGTTAAATGACTTGCCCATGGTCACATAGGTAGTAAGTGTGTCAAATGTCTGAGACCGGATTTGAACTTAGGTCCTCCTGACTCCAGGGCCAGTGCTCTATTCACTGTGTGACCTAGCATCCCCTAAAACAACTCATTTCTTGAAAAGCCTATTATGCATCTTTAACAATACATCACACCGAGTTGACTCTGGGTTGGAGCACTTGCTTTAAAAAGAACCCAACTGAATATGGAAAGTCAAAGGTAGAATATTAGCCTCAGATTCTGGAAGAATTCAGTTCAGGTCCCAGCTCTGACTTATAGTGGCTATGGAAAGGTACCTAACTTCACTGTGCCAGGCAACTCTCAAAGACTAAGTGCATGAACAATTGCCAGTCTCCCTTGATAGAGGGAATTTCCATATTAGGAATTTCCTCTGTACAGCAATAAAATCATTAGCTTATTCAGAAAAAATAAAATTTTAAAAAATTATGAAAGAAAGAAAGTAGATGTACCACAAAATCAGATAACTCAAAAATACTTTTATTAGAAAGGACTTATGAGAGATTATGCCCGACTCTAGTAATGATTCTAGAACAATGTTTAGTTTCTTAATCTCTAAAATGGTGTTAATAATGCTGGAATTAGCTATTTCTGCCATTGTTATAAAATAAGAGATTTTATGAGGATGTTATTAATTTCTACTAGTGACCAATTTTGGTCAACTCAATAATGAAGTACATTTCCTTCCTCTGTAGAGGAGTGAGGGACTATGGGATCAGAATGCTGCAGGGGTCTTTTGGTCAATTAATTTCTCTTGTGGTTTTTTTTTAAATTTTTTTCTTTGCTTTTTTTGGAGGGGGGAAGGCAGGGCATTTGGGGTTGAGTTACTTACCCAAGGTCACACAGCTAGTAAGTGTTAAGTGTCTGAGGCTGGATTTGAACTCAGGTCCTCCTGACTCCAGGGCCTGTGCTTTATTAGCTGTGCTATCTAGCTGCCCCAATTTCTCTTGTTTTTATGTGTTATGAAGGAGGGTTCAGTAAGTGTGGGAAAAGACATTGGCAAATGACTTGTGATATAGAGTGAAAATGAAAGACATCAGTAAATCTTTAAAAAAAAGAAAGAAAACATTTTCTGCTAGTATAGTGATGAGCCAGACTGCCAAGAAATAATTCTCTTAAAGGGAGTCTAGTCCAGTATGGACTCATACTGCGTATATGAGTTAATTAGACTGTCTCCCAGTAGAAATGAGTGCCGTCATTTGTGGCTGTTGCTTTATTTTGTGATATCTCCCCTTCCCCAAAAAAGGTTCCATAGGATAATCACTGTTGTACAAAATAAGAGAATATATGTCAAGATCTTTGTAAGCTTTAAAGCATTATATAAATGTTAGCTGTTATTATCAACATCATTACAGATTTAAATTGTGTCCTCAGAATATAGCAACTACATATTATACAAATGTTATTCCTGTCCTTTCTCAGCATCATTATGAAGGGTGTTTGCTATACGTGTGTTATTTTTTTTTTATTTAAAGTTAATTTAAGTTCATTTTGTTTTGATAACTCCCTGAAAATTTCCTGACACCAAACCAAGGATGGAAATATTTTCAGTGACCCTGTTATTCCTACTGTAAACAATTAATCCAGAATATTCCAGGAGGAATATTATAGATAATCTCAGGGATTGTTAGAGCACATCAGAAAAGAGCCATCTGTGTAAGCAATGAGGGCTGCACAACTGGACTTTATAGAATCAAGTCAGCCATGAATTGTACTCAGCAGATGATTGTCAGGCAGTGAATATGTTGCAAACCCCCTTTGGGTGTAACTGAGGTGTTTGTTGTTGAGTGTGCAGTGCTTAGTCTTGTCTGTGTAGTTTAGTTGCCTAGAGTCTGGTGCTGATGAGGCCTATATCAGGAGTTAGATTCTAGGCAGCTGTTTTTATTCAGTGAACTTCACAGAGATGCAAATCTTTCTTACAGACGTATATGAACTGATGCAGAAAGAAGTAAGCAGAACCAAGAAAACAATTTACACAGTGACTACAACAATGTAAATGAAAGAAAAAGCAAAATGAGCACTGTCATCATAATAACCAAGTGTGAATTGTTACACATGCTATCAAATGTGGCTGGTGTATTGTGTTATCTTTTTTTTTTTAGCTTTTAAGTACAAAGGAAGGCTTGCTGGGTAAGGGGAAGTAGAGGAAGAGATATATTAAGAAATAAATGTCAGCAAATGTTTGTCAAGCATCTGTCATGTGTCAGGCACTCTACTAGGTATTGATGATAAGAATACAAAAGTAAAATGGTCCCTGCCTTCAGGGAGCTCGTATTCTCCTAGGGGATTGCAGCATGTACCCAGATAGTGAGTAGAAGAGATATATAATAAAATAAATATAGTTACTTATGAGAGGCACTAACATGAAAATGAGGAAAGGACTGTTAAAGGGGAGCTGACCCTTGAAGGGAGGGGTTCCAAAAAAGAAAGCTGAAGGGCGACGTTGCAGGCATGGGGAAAAGCCTGGTGAGGGATGGAATACAGTGCTCCAGGAACAGTAAGTAGGCTGGTTTGGCAGAAGCCTAGGTGAGGGAAAGTAATGTGTAAGCAGCCTGGAAATATAATTGATCAAACAAATCAAACAAAAGGCATACAGAAATTAAACTTAAAAAACAACAAACAACCCCACAAAACCCAAACAAAACCCCAACAACTTCTCTTTCATAGTTACCAATTGGACACTTTACCGGAGCCAGGCATCTCACAAAGGTGTGTTTCCGATCACAAGGCATGACATTGTGGAAAGCTCTAGCTAACCCTATCAGCCTTTAAAAAAACAACAGCAATTCAGTAAGAAAGATAACTTGTGTTTAAGAATGGCAACAGGGATAATCATTGGGTAGACTTTTAAGGTTTACAAGTCACTTTCTTCTTCACAGCCCTGTGAAGTAGGTGTACGATCATTTCCCCCTTTTCCACAGACAAGTCACAAATGTAGGATGTAGGGGAGCCAGAATGTTAATCCCAACCTCTGACACCAGCTCTGGTGTTTTCTATTGTACTGTCCTGCCTTCTGTATAAAACTTTCGATTTTGGGGTTTTGTCTCATTTTATACTGATAACAACCCTGTGAAGGTTTTAGAAAAAGGCAGCATTGGCACAGTGGCGAGCGTGTTTAACTCGGAGTAAAGACCCGGGCTCAGATTCCATTTCTTATTCTTATTAACTGTGTGACCAGGAGCAAATATCTTAACCTCACTGTGCCTTAGTTTCCTCATCTGTGAGATGAGTATGTTCATAATGATAACGCCTGCTCCCAGAGAGTCTCAAATGAGGTGGCGCACACTAAGGGTTGCAGACTGTAAGGCGCCGTGTAAATGTCAGTTCTTGTTATGGTAACTGATTGGCCCGGGGTCACAGCCTTAGAGAAGGAAGAAGGACTAGTATTTTCTTATATGTTACTTCTTTTTTTCACTTAATTTTCTTCAACTAACAAGCATTTATTTTTTCTCCCTCTCACCTCCCCTCAACACTAAGAAAAAAGAGAAGACAAAAAACTTGTAACTTATAAGCACAGTTGGGCAAATTAAGTTCCCATATTAGTCACGTGTAGAAGTATGTGTCTCATTCTGCATAAGAGTCCATCAAGTCTCTCTCAGGAGATTAATGGCATTCTTCATCGCCAGTCCTCTGACATCATAATTGACGACTGCCTAGCCAGAGTTCTCAGGTCTTTCAAAATTGCTTTTATAATACTGATGTTAAAGCATAACTCGTTCTTCCGGTTCTGTTTACTTCATTCTGTATCAGTTTGTTCAAGTCTTCCTGGGTTTCTCTGAAATTATCTCTTTCTAGCAACACCACAGTATTCCATTACATTCACATACCATAACTTGTTAAGCTCTTCTCCAATTGATGGGCACCCTCTTAGTTTCCAGTTCTTTGTCACCATGAAAAGAGACACTATAAATGTTTTTATACATATTGGACTTGTTCTTTTTTTCTTTGATCCTTTTGTCGTATTAGCCTAAGAGTATCACTGGAACAATACTATGTTCCTTCCACTCTACTCCTCTGCTCCTTATTGGTATGGTCAGCTTGGTATATTTTTAAAAATGCTTTAATAGGGTTTCTGATACTTTCATGTGTTTAAGTCTTTTGGAATAACTGACATGTATGTGTGTTTTAAAGTTTACAAAGCATTTTGTATACTTTATCTAGTTTTTTTTGACTCAGAAGAACCTAGTGAGGATAGTGCTAAAAGTATCTCTTTTCTACAGGTGAGGAAACTGAGTCCCAGTGAGGTTAAGCTAAATGACTTACCCCTGGCCCACATCTAGTTAGTGTTGGAGGCAGGATTAGAATACAGGTCTTCCTGACTCCAGGTCCAACACTCAACCACTACCATATTGCCTTTTTACTGGTACTGTTTTGTTTGGTTTTATCGACTTTTTTAAAACACTAGTTAATGCTGAAGCCAGTCAGCAAAAACCAGGCCTTATTTTGCAAATGAAAGTACTTGAAAGAGCTCCATAAAAAAGACTGACTTGCTGGCTGGCCAAGTGGGCACAAATAATGTCCTTTTCAAATCCAATTAGAGACTCAATTTCTGAGGCCGTTTTGTGAGAGGACGATGTGCTCTATCCCTGTCACAGTTACTGTCCAAAACTAAGTGACTTGTCTGGTCTCTTGGATCTCTCCACAGCACAGACTTGGGAGTCGCTTCTCGATCCATTAATGCCATCTGTCTTGTGCTTATTACCCTTTTGTGTGAGGCCCTAAATTTTTGCCATGTCTCTTATTCTTCATCTGACTCCAACACTTGCCACCGTGTTTCATTGTAATGTCCCAGTGTATACAACTTAACACGTAGTAATCTGATCAAGGTCAAGGAGTCCTGCTGGTAGTTGGTCTGTGTAACTTGGAAGAAAATCAGCCTGAGTGTAAAATAATCCAAACAGGGACCTGAATCAGGGGTCCTCTTGGTTCTGTCTTTAGTGGATATATCCCACAGAATCTTCTCACAGATCTGATACGTAGCAAGATGATGGCAGATATTTGTATTTCGTTATAGAAGGATCTTTTATTGCCAAACATTAAAAAAAAACCTATTAGCTAATAAATATGCTACAATAGTATGTATGCAAAGCAGTGAATCCAATGGACCAAAACTCAGTGTGGTATCTGCTTCCCTTTTTTATCTGGGGAATTCATCTTTTGGAATCAATTAAATATGGAATAATTTTAAAATGTTATACATTTTTTTGGCCATAGCAATGTATGTGTTTCTTTGTTTTTAAATAGACATTTTTTCCCCTCAAAGGTCATGTGACTGGCTGTCCTAGAGTTTTCTGTTCACCTGTCAATCCTGTCTACTTACACAAGCAGACAAGCAATCAGCAAAGAAGATATTTCTTTTTCCAAAGACAAAAATGCACATCTCATAGGATAGTTTTGCCTGCTGCAGTCTCTTCAGCTCATCCAGTTCCTCAGGTACTGTGAAACCTGTTCTCTGCTACTTTTTGTAGTCCTAGAAAGGTTGACTGTACAAAAGATTGAGTACATTGATTTGTTCTCTTGATTGTGAGGACATGTTCATCATGTGTCTGTTACATGTTTTGTGATTTGTCATAGAAACACTCATGTTAGAAGTTCTAATAGGCTCTTCCAGGCAAAGGATTGAATCTTTTCACTCCAAGCCAATAACTCTTCCACAGCATTTGAATTTGCATTTCTAGCTTGAGCAAAGAACATATCATGGTTTTTTGTTAAAGCAAAGATTTGAGTTCTGGGCAATTCTTACAAAATTCTATTGGTCAAAAAAAAATAAAGATAAAAATAAAATTTAAAAAATGTTAAAAAACACTATTGGTCTGTTTTTCAAAATTCAGTGTAAAGGAAGCATAGGAATCATGTGGGAAGAGTCAGAAAAGCTAAAAAGGAGGAGACATTCATCACAAAGGCAACTATTTTTCCTCTCTTTTAGTATTTTTCCTGTAGTAGTAAACCTATGACAAGAATATTATATTTCCTAAAAGTTAAAAAGATCATCTTGTTGATAAAGTTTGCTAAGATTGAGTAGACCAACAATCTATTCCCTTTCCAGGGCAAAGTACTTTCATCTTATAAAGAATAGGTATTTAGCACTTAATACTAACCATGAAGGAGTAAGAATTTAACTTGTTGGTTAGAGAAGAAAAACATATAGAAATAGCAATGCGCTGTTTTAGCGTAGCTTCAATAGTAACTATTGCCTGTGCTCTTGCTTGTAGCTCTAACTTCCCTAGATCGCCCAACAAAACTGGGTCATGTTCAGAAATTCTTTTAGGGAGACTTACTATAGTCTCAGAAGAGCCAACATTTATTTATCCACAATAAAATAGTGACAAATTAGAGCTGTGAGTTGGTGGTCGAAGTAGAATGCTTTTGTAGGTATTTGCTATTAACACAAAATAGAGAACTAATGTTCAGAACTTTTGAGGTCCCCAAGAATTGCATCATGTTTTTCATAGAGAGGAGGAGACATTAATCTCAATGCCATTCAGTATTTCCCGATTTTTCAGTTGAATAGTGTTGTCTTCCTCAGCTTCCTGTCCTAAACTTCTGTATGGTATTACTGTGTACTGTTAAATCATACTTACATAGCAATTTCTATAAATAGTTTGTAAAGTGCTAAGGAATCTTTTGGGACTGAAAGAAACCTCATATGTATAATAGTGTTATTTATTTTCTGAATCCCACCTAAGAACTTGTGATAACTAATGTAGAATTTTCTAAGAGAAAGATTGTGGACTTTTTTGATGATAAACAATAGAATTATTACAGGTAGTTTTGATTTAGGGATCTGTATGTGTCTACTGCTTCTGCTTCCCCCTCTCCACTTACTTTTTACATGGAAATGATTGCAAAGGATAAGAAAAGGGTGACTTTTTCAGTTAACTTGACAGCCATCTTTTTAGATATATCTATTCAGAAATGATATTGTCAGTTGCTACCTTTTGTACAAATTTTACACTTATGTTAAATTGATGAAAGTGCTCCTATTTAACCATTTGACTGCTTTGAAGCTTAGTGTTATTTTTACCAATGATTGTATGTTTCCCATGGAGTTAGGAGAAAGAAAATGACACTGTTTGTTTTGACCAGAAGTCTACTTTAGTCTAACTTGTATCTCAGCACCATGAAGTTAACAGAATATGTGAAATTAATCCTAACAGGCAATGTTAAGTTCACAAGGGCAGTAGAAGAAATACTGAGGCAGCCTTGAGGGTTTGTTCTTTGGGCTTAAGGAGGTCGATGCTTCAACAGGAAGGGCAGAGTGCCATGAAGCAGAAGGCTGTATCTGAGAAAATGATCCCATTGTCATGCTCAGTGTTCTGATCTTCATTTTCAATCCTTTTTCTTCAAGCACATAAAGAAGCCAGACTATGTGACGACAGGCATTGTACCAGACTGGGGAGACAGCATAGAAGTTAAGGAGGAAGATCAGATTCAGGGGCTTCGTCAGGCTTGTCAATTGGCCCGTCATGTCCTACTTCTAGCTGGAAAGAGTTTAAAGGTAGTAGCTTCATGAGAATTTAGGAGGACTGTCTATTTATGGAGACTTTCCTTTTTAAAAAAATTATCCTTTTAACTCTTATTTAATGTACATTCAATTTGTTAGCTTTGGTGGGGGGAGGGAGAAGAAAGGTTCCATTGGTTCTGGATGGATATTCAGAAGATAATTTTTAATCTGCATGAAATTTACTAGAGGGTCATAAGTATGTAAAGTTTTAAAAAAATTCTAGAGCTGTGTTTCCCTAAATGAGACTTAACCAAATGGAGCAAAAACATAGACTGTTTTGACTTTGAAACTCTTTCCATTTGCCCTCAGTTTACACTTGTTCCTTATTCCTCTTCTTCCTATCATTTTTGTGCTATTTCTCATCTTTTGTCTCCTTTTTCCTTGATGTTTGCTTTTCTCTGGAAGATAAATTATAATAGCTCATAGTTATATAATGCATTACAGTTAACAAAACATTATGTCATTTGATCTTTGCAACAACCTAATAAAATTGTTGTTCAGTCATGTCCAATTCTTTTTGACTCCTTGGCAAAGATACTGGAGTGCTTTGCTAATTTTAAAGATGAGGAACCTGAGGCAAAAGAGTTAAGTGACTTGCTCAAGGTCACACAACTAGTAAGTGTCTGAGGCTGAATTTGAATTCAGGTCTTCCTGACTCCAGACCTAGCACTGTAGGCACTGTGGCACCACCTAACTACCCTTAGACAATACCAGTATTGTTGTCCTCATTCCCCAGATGAGGAAACCAAGGCTCAGAGACATGAAGTGACTAACCTAGCCATATAACAGATGTCAGAAATGGGTCTTCAACCCGAGTCTTCTGACTCCCTCTCCTGCACTCCCTCTCTACTCCGTCATTAACTGGAGCGCATAAAGTTCTGGCCACCTGTGGTTCTGCAAAAGTTGATGCAGGGTTTAGGGAGAGAGACTTGCAAATGAAATTATATTTGTTAGCCCCTCCTTCCATGCAGCTAAGAACTCTTAGTGTGAGTAATTGGGTGAAAGTGACCATTCTTAGCCATAAAGGAAACAATTGTAGCAGCAGTAAGTTATTTACAACAAAAAATGGGACTTTTCTTATCCCAGCTTTCTTTGTGTATTATAAGTTGGGGCAGGATTTTCTTCCCCTACTCTTCAGAGAATTCTCATATACTCAATTTATAAGTTTGAAGGGTTCTGGAGCAATTAAGTGCCTTCCAGGGGGGGGAAGGGGAACTAAATCATTTGGGAAATGGGGAAATAAAACTATATAAAAAACTGAACCCCTCATTCAGTAAGGTATTTATTGAACTCTCACAGGGGGCTTGATACCATATAATTCTACCAAATGCTTGTTGTGCAAAATATGGATAAATAAGGATACTAGATGCTTCCCCACAGTTACAGACAACTGATAGGCAAGAATAAAATTATGTCCTAGAAACCAGATATGGATTTTTTAAAGTCACCCAATAAAGCTAATAGCATTTTCAATGATGTCAAAGACTGTTGTTAGAAGATGGAAGTCCACAATCTTCACACAGTTTCTATCAAACCCAATTTAATGTTTTGCCCAGATTGGGGGATACAAGATCAACCTAGTTCTCTAACTTTATCACACAAATTAAGCCCTTGATTTCCAACATTATATCAACCCTAGAATTCTGACTAGTGGGGAAAATGGGAGAGAGACATTGCCTAAGAGCACATTTCTAAGAACAACAGGGTACAATAGTATGTGTATTGTTTAATTGCATATAGAGAATTTCCATGATCCTTCAAATTTAAAAAAAATCTGTTTTATAATAGGTGCTAATAGTATCATATACTCACTTAAGCAGCAAAGTACAAAATTTAGATCTCTATTAAAACTCATGTAAGGCATTAAAATATTGTACTTGTGGTTTTTGGCAACAAACTAGTACAAAACAAATGTTATTGCATTTCTTCTGGCATAATCATATTTATTAAATAAAAGAAATATCTTCAACTGTCTCAGCATACCTTTAAATAAAAATTTAATGTTTTAGGTTGACATGACAACTGAAGAGATAGATTCTCTTGTTCATCAGGAAATAATCCGTCACAATGCCTATCCTTCACCTCTAGGCTATGGAGGATTTCCAAAATCCGTTTGTACCTCTGTAAACAACGTGCTGTGTCATGGTATTCCTGACAGGTATTCATTTCTTAATAACACATTGTTCCCCTGTTCACTAAAACCTGAAACCAAGATCTACAGCCCATGTTGAAAGACACTGGTTTAATTGAAACCCACCTGCAAGCTTCCGTAGTTACATGTGGTAAAACACTGATTATGAAGTCGTAGTGCTTCTAATTTGACAGAACACTTCTAAACCACAGCTTAAGGTCTCTTGAAGAAGCATGTTTTAAAAAAGAGGGTAGAAAGGGATGGTGGATTTGTACATTAAATATTTCTTTAAATCATTTTAGGTTTTAATGGTGATAATGATAAGATCTGGATGTATGCAAATATTGGCTGGCATCCCTTGTTTTGGCTGCATGCAAAGATATACCAGGCCACCAATAAGTAGGGTCTTTTGATGAGCAGTAGAAGGTTTTCACACAATGACAATAAGTTTGAATTAGATGTTTCTTGTAAAAATCCATGTGATTATACTTGTTCTTTTAAGTAGCAAGAGCTGAAGATTAGATATAGTGATTCCATTTATTCCCTCCTCCACTCCGAATTATCTTTGTGTCTCGTTGGTTTTTGTGATGGTAGTCATTAGGTGTTTATTTTTATGCTTCTTTTATTGAGGCCTGTCTATCACCATTATTTTTTTTTTCTGTTTATGTTTCAGTCGACCTCTTCAGGATGGAGATATTATCAACATTGATGTCACGGTGAGTAAATCATATAAAAAATAGTCTTTGATCAACTTCAGAATTGCTGGTAGCAACAGGAAGAAGAGTAGATTGAAAATGTGGAATGCACAGATGGACGTGGTGTTTACTTCTAAACCCAGGAGCAAGCAGCTGGTTTCCTTTTTTGTTTTTAACTCTGTGTTTATTCCAACGAGACCCAGGCCTGACTTGAATTTAGGGCTGGAATCAGATGCACTGAGATCAATGTTGGCCTAAGTGAAATGTCAACCCAATCCTGCTATGTGTCATGTTTTTGAGAAGGTGTAATTGTTATTGATCCACTGTGTAGTTAATGCAGAGCGCCGCAGTACTGGGCAGCTGCTGAAGATAGATATGTATGAGATGAGCTAACATGAAGAAAGCCAGCATTTTTCCTTCACTCTGCCAAGATTGATCTTCCTCTTCCTGCTGATTTTGAGTGGGGCCTGTCATTATCTTACTCTGTCATTAGAGGCTACATTGGCCTGTGTATGTCAGTCTGTTTGGACAGCAACTCTTGTGCTAGCAGTGTTCCCTACATTTATTAAAATCTCTGAAGGTAGTGTTGTGTTCCATTTCTGGTATAAAGAGTCTTGGACTCTATCTATGCTCACAAGCAGAGAGCAGTTATCCCCATGAACTTAAGTTTTCACCAAATGGTTAATAGTGGTACTTTTAAATAACAAGGCTAAATCATCTAACATAGGAACTCCAATTATAGAAACACAGAGCTTTTATCATTCTCTTAGCCTTTCACTATTCTCAGAGTTGGATTTATTTATCTGTGCTGTAGCAATTCATTTTGCTCAAAAGGTGATTCATTTTTAAGGGATCTTCAGCTCTTTTGTTTCCTTAAGTACATATATATATATATGTGTATATATATATACATATATATGTGTATATATACATCAGAGTCTTAATAAATCATAAACATCAGTTGGTAATTATTTGAGGAAGCTAGCACATGCATTTTCATTTTATGGGGAAATACTATGAATATAATTATGTTCTGTCCATACACATAAAACCATTGAAAGGGGGGGAAATGGTTAATTTAGGCTTATAACTGGTACCTTACTCTTTGTTTGACCAAATTAAATCAGTTGTTTTGAAAATAATCAGCTGTTTGAATTAAGTTAGCCTTCCTCCTCTCTCAGGAGTATCACTTTGTATGTTGGCATAACCAGTAAGTCTTTTGTAGTAGAATTCCTAGTTTTGGGATTGATACTATTTTCCATTATTTTACTCATTCTGAGTTTGAGCCTTTAGTAAAGTCTTCGTATCCTGTTTAGAATACTTGAAGACCCTATTTCTTCCTAATTCAGAACTATTTTTTCAAAGATACTTTGTAAATTTTACTTTAAATAAAACCTTTTTTCCTAATAGGCTCTTTCTTCGGCCATCACCTAATTTGCGATTATTGATTTGTTTAATTGTACCAAATAAATCTTGACTATTTTGAGTAAAGTCATCCTTAGTGTCTCTTCTTTGGACTCTTTTGGGGATGTTTACTCAGAATTTTTAGTATTTCTGAAGTCTAGTTGTCTTCAGTTTCACAAAATTCTTTTAACAAAGTTAGTACTTTCAAGTGTCCTAGAATCCAGAGAAGTCTGGTACTTGTTTGGAGGGCTACATTCTCTGATTCTATACATTTTCCATGGAAAATAAACTTATGATTTACTCCTTCTAAGAAGAAAATTCCTCACTCTTAATTGATATTTTAAAATTTTAAAAATCCAAAATCAGAGCAAAACAACTATGATATTTTGTGTATGGAAGCTATGATTAGAAACTTAGTATAGTCATTGTAGAGTCTAAAATATTGTTATTACATTTATAAGTTGCCCCTTTAAAATGAACCTCTTCAGAACTACCAGAGAAGAATATTTCACACTAAATGAAAATTACCTGATTATTTTAAAAATGTTTTGCTGCATACATTACTACGTGATGTTATGGACTTTAGTAACAGCTTTGTAAGATTTCCCATATGCTTGGAAGTCATTTCATTTAGCTCATCTAATCTTTACATGGTCAAAAAACAGATTATAAAATCAGTCCTGCTCTTTTGTATGTCACTACCATTGTAAAAAATTTCCACAATAATTATTGTTCACTTTTCCATAGCACTTTCGGTTTATTAAGTGTTTCCCTTTAATGTCCCTGTGACAAGGGAAGTATATTTTATAAATGAGGAAACCGAAGTCCAGAAGTTTAATGACTTGCTTAGGGTCACTCAGCCCATGAGCATCAGGACCACGCCACACACCTAGGTTCTCTGGGCCCAAGTTCTTTTTTTATTCCACTATACCAAAGTATCCCCTTTGTCAAATTGGATGATAGATGTGAAAATACTTTGAAAAGTATAAAGTAATAATATATAGAGGCAATGTGGAATACAGCATTAAATTAGCAGCTGGGGACCTGAGTTTTCATCTGGTTCTGCCACTAATTTGCTGTGTAATATAATCTGAACCTCAATTTCCCGATCTGTAAAATAGGATCATAATAATTTACAGCATCACTAGGCATTTGAAGATACCCTGTTGAGTACTGTGAGTAAGTATATAAGCTTGTAGTCTTATTTTTAATGCAGACTTCACATAACTAGAAAGATCAAGTACATGGAACTAACACATTCCTCATTTTACTTTTGCAAGGAGACAAATGACACATAAGTTGATATCAAGAATTTATTCCAGAGTACAGCCTCTAGATATGAGAAATGGTAAAGATTGTCAGCCACTCTCCTCTACTCTCCATGCCAACAGTAATAGACAGTGATCCCTGATGTTCAAAGTGACAGTGACCCTGAGTTCACAAGGTCTTACTTTGCCTTCTTAATATCCAAAAGACAATTAAATTATGTTCACCATAATTTTAGTTTTAAGTACATTTTACTATTTTCAAGTATTTAGCTTTATTGTTTAGCAACATTCTTCTAATTTCCATATGTTCCAATATTTCCAGGTCACATGGGTAATTGGATATGTGACCTTGGACTCTAATTTTCTCACCTGTAACAAGGAGGTATTAAACTTGATAATCACTAAAGTTTCATGCAGCCCTAAGGTTCTCTGATTTTATAACTCTCCATTTACCAGATTATTTAGTTAACCAGAAAACATCATTCCCTAAATTTGCTAGATAAACAATAATCTGTTGTAATGTAACTCTCAAATATTCCCAGTTCTACTGGGAATGAAATATTGGCATTAAATTCCCCTTTTGTGTGTTAGGGCACTGACGCATTTCGCACATTTCTTCTGGTAGTAGTATCTTCACTTCTAAAATGTAGAATTGATAAATACATAGGAATACATGGGAAATCTTAATGATATAGAAATTATTTTTAATATATTGAATATTTCTTAGCTTTATAATTACCTGTGTGCAAACCATGGGTCAAATTCTTTGCTTATTCGTGGTTAACAATTTTACAATATGGTGTTTGATGATGAGGTTATTATACTCACCAGACCTTGGTGTACTCGAAGATCAATCTATGAGCTACAACGTTCAACTGGCATTACTAATTACAGTGCTGAAACAGTGGCATGTTCTTAGTCTGCTGTTTACTTTAAGTTTTGCAGTTTCACTACAGAGCTACACTTGTAAAAATCTTTGAATGACGTCCAGTATTTTCATTCCATATTTTACAGATAAATTTCACGTAATACTGTTGGGTGGATGGGGGAAGGGCAATAAAGGGAAGTTAGGGACACACAAATCTATGAAAACATAGACATAATTCATTCAAAATATACACTTTATTGAGAAAGTGAATTTGACAACTAGAAAACATCTTGACATTTCTATCTGTAGGTCTATTACAATGGCTACCACGGCGATACTTCTGAAACATTTTTGGTGGGCAATGTGGATAAATATGGTAAAAAGTTAGTGGAGGTTGCCAGGAGATGTAGAGATGAAGCAATTGCAGCTTGCAGAGCAGGGGCTCCCTTCTCTGTAATTGGAAACACAATCAGGTAAGCTTTATACTGACAAGTAAAGGGAGGGTTGGCAAGTAGGACAAAGGTTATTGGTGGTTTGGTATAAAACTGATGACATGTTTTATGATTCAGAACCATCATTTCAGTCTGATATCAGTATGTGAACTGCCAGGCTGTAATGTTGTTCCCTGGGTAAGAAAAGGTTTTTAAAAAGTGACTTACACTGAGATCAGCAAAGACACCTATGGAAACAGAATGTGTCTACAGGGTTCCCTGGGTTTTTGCTGAACAGGTTCATTCTGGTTTTATAGTTTCCCTTTTGCATAAAACTGCAAAAGTTACTAAATAAATTTGACTAAGAAAACAATATGTATCCCAACTCTCCGAGGATGGTGAGGAAGCAGAAAGAAAGGTTCACTTTTAGGAAGGCTCTAACCAAAAGGTGTCTCCCTATTGTAAAGACAACTAGGTGTTCACCCCAGAGTTTCTATTCTTTCAAAACTGAGGTTAAGCAAATAACCAGAAAGGAAGACCCCCTTGTCCTTTTTTGGATAGACCCATTTGTATTGTGAATCATTGTTTGTTTACACATAATACTCCAGAGAAGATATGATCCATAAGGCTTGTTTTTGTATATATGTGTGTTTGTCTTTTCAAAATTCAAGCAGCTTCTTTTATCTGTTTTTAGATTTTTTTTTTGACAAATGTTGCCAAATAGGGCATGTGGAGTTGTTTTTCATTAAAAGGCATCACATTTCACTGAAGATGATCACATAGGTAGTCTGTAAAAGTGTTTTTCTCATTAATATAAACTATTGAATATATTCTGTTTGCCTAAAACATGAAAGGCTTAGTCACCTTGGAAAGATGCTGTCTTTTTTCTTTGTGAGCCTTCAAATACATAAGAAAAAAGCGGTAAGATATCAGTTATATGTATTTATAGATTTTAAAATATTATAACAGAGTCTGCATCAAACTTTAGTAAAATCTCTTTGGGTTATATCTGAGAAGCTTTTATTGAAGACTTTGAACAAAATTGTGTTTTTGACAGTTTTAAATTATAGGCTAACTAGCCTGGGAAAAAAAGGATAGTGTCTTTCTGTTCTTGCCTAGGAAATGTTGAATCAGACCCCTACTGGGAAAAGAAATTTAATGCATATCTCACTATCTTACTGTCCATGAATATAATAGAAATGAATTCAAAATGCAGTTTTATTTTTGCAAATGGGATGAGTCGATAGATGCACCTCATATTTGTGAACACCTAGGGTTCAACAAATTTACTGGTGGTACTCTTGCATTTTAACCAAATTTATTCTTCAGTAGAAGGGGGCATAGAACACTAGATTCTTATTCAGGCATTCTATCGAGCTCTGCATTCATGGCTGTGTCTAAAGGGCATGTCAGCCTTTGATTCTCTCTGAGAGGTAATTATCCTTTTCCTGTCACGGAACAACAAATGATAGCTAACTACAGAGGCACATTTGCAGTAGTCACATTCATCAACTGCAGAAAAAAAAAATTCAATTTAATTGTGCAACACAGCTGCACATGGGCTTTTTGAGCATTTCTGTTGTTCTCCCTGTCTTGCTATTCCTCCCTCCAGATCTATTTTTTAAACTTTTTTTCTGGTTATTTTTTCCCCCTTTTTGTCTCTTCTTCCATTTTTACTCTCTGTACTTTCTTGTTAAAGTAATTTTCCTTTGTGGCTCTCATTCTTTTTTCCCCATTGAAGGCTATGAATGTAGAAAATTATCACAATTACTCATATAATTGAGCCTCTTTGTAGCAAGTGCAACTCCGGTAGCCTTTCTCCATCATGAAAATGGTTTCATTATAGGGTTTTTCATATTCTCTGACACCATCTACACAGAGGAACAGGCGTGCAGATGAGATGTACTAGGAACAGGGTAGATCAGTAAGGTCACAGTAGGAATAATTAGCTCTGCTATGGAAAGAGCATCTAGGCCTTTTACTGCTACATAAATGTACTGTCCGTGGCTTTTAGTCACAAAAAAACTTACTAACAAATGGAGCTCCCGCCTACTACTTTGAAAAAAAGATTTGTATCAACACTACAATTTTCCATCATTAAGACTAATAACACAGAGCCCAGTATACATCAAGAGGAATAAAAAGAAAAATCTCACATTCAAGTGGCGGCTGGGTGCTGACCTTTGTTCCCTTTTTTTGTGTACGACTTAACTCTTTACAAAAAAGAGCCACACGCCACACCAACATGCAGGTGAACTCCAGCTAGCACTAGCAAAGCATGGCATTCAATTGGAAAATCTGATAAATCTCCATGCAGGATAATGCATTTCATTACATATTCACTACATTAATTCTAGCTATATAAAAAAAAAGGAAGAGTAGAATTGAAAGTGACATTGGATTTTTAGCTATCTGGATGCAAAGGTCAGTTTTCTCAGACTATGAATTTGCATGCCCAGGCTTCCTTGAAAACCACATCAAACCTTGCAACTACATTCACAAAACTATATAAAGAGTAATAGAGGATGAACTTTTTACTTTTACCCTAGTGCAGTTTTATTATTTAAAGGCATTATGTGTGCCATTTGGGGAAGAAACTGAAAAATTATTCTGATAAATGCTTGCCCTGGTTTGTTGAAGTATAATGTTTTTGGATAGCTATTATTTTGCCTTTTGATATGCAAGCAAAATCTTAAGAATAGCAGTACACCTAGAAACAGACATCATATGTAGCCAAAAAAAGAACTTGGAAACATTACAATCTGAAGGTTTACAAACCTTTCAACTCAGGCTCATTGTTTGCTAAAAGGCATTCATCATCTTTAGCATACCCTTCCCCCTCCACAACTGATCTTAGACCATACATACCATGAGAAGACCATGATTATAAGGATGTTTTATTAATAACTATATTATATACTATATATGGAGTCCTTCAACACTAGGAGAGGCTTTGGAATTCTGTGGGAAATGTAGGATAATAACTCTAGTATTAGTGGATAAAACAAGAAAATGTGGACACTGATGGTACTAACTCATTGCACCCAACCACTTGCTTGAAGATGTTGTTAAGTTACCATTTGTAGATAGATCTGTACCCATATAAGAATATTGTAAAGATACGAGTTTGTGCGTTCCAAATATTTTACAGTTCAGTAAAAATAATTCATACTCATAGGTGTAAATTCCATGATCAAAGTCTCAGTAAATGCTTTTTAAATGTTTAACTCATAAGTATATGTTTTGATATTAATTTAGAACAATATAAAGCAGATTTTTAAAAATAATCTGTTTCTATGAGATTGTGCACATTTAAACAATAACTGGCTCAGGCAAAATAAGTCATTTTAATGTCATCTGTGATAGATTTTCCTTGACAGCTACTGTAAATTACAATTACACTGCTTCTCTCTGCACTTGAAAGTAAGCATTGCAATAAATTATCTTTTATTTCAGTCCGTCACGTCTGCTTTTCAGAAGCAGAAAACCTCAGATAAGAGTTCAGCAGCATTGTGAGAAAAATACAGGGATTTGTGTTCTAGTTTGAAACAAAAAAAGTACCATTCTTTCAAAAAACAATTGTCGGTTTTCAAAAATACTCCTAATTATACTTAAACATGGCTTGTTATTAAAGAGTCCCCTGGACTTGTACATTCCTTCAGTCAGAAACAAATACTTAATATAAAAATACCTTAAACATTTCAGGTGGGATGCTGTGACTTAACAAACCACTTCAAAGACATATTTAAATGAAAAATCATGAGCAGTTATAGGGGTTAGTGTTGTCTGTTAGCTTGTAACAAAAATTCATTAAATCTATACCCATATGCATCCTTTTTTTTTCTTTAAAGAGTATAGCCATATATTTATTATTCTTTCATCTATTTGGAGAATACATTTGCAACTTTAAAAGTGTAAATGAGTATTAAATAAACCCAGCCTTACTTCTTCTCAACCCCCCTCCCCCCAACCAGGAAACACTATTTCAGTTGAGTATAAGCTTTTTTTTCAAAGACAATTAGACTAAAGAAAATGATCATAAGATGAAATTTTCTAAGTGAGATATTTGAAGCTGGAAACTAACTAAAAATATGACATAAGAAGATTAAGATAAATTTAAAAAATAAAATGCATAAAGTCCTATTACATCTGTTCCTTTCCTCTATCCCCCTTCTCTCCCCCCACCAAAGGCCTACATGAGGAGCAACAAATTATGAATGTGCTCAGAATATTTGCGGGTAGAAATTATACTTCCAATACCTTCCCCTCCTCGTTCTCTTTTATTTTTTTTACTTAATAGTATTTTTTCCAATTACATGTAAAGATAGTTTTCAGCATTCATTTTTGTAGGATTTTGAGTTTCAAATTTTTTCTCCCTCCCTCCTTTCCTTCCCCCTCCCCAAGACAGCAAACAGTCTTATAGAGGTACAGTACATGTACAGTAATATTAAACATATTTTCACATTAATTCCTGTTTTCTTTTAAATCAAAGAAAATAACTATATAAAAGCTAGCCCTAACAACTTAAGTTCAGCAAAGTCAGACTTCCATCGGTAGTGAAATAGATGTGATACTTCACTGTCCAGGGCAAGAGAAGCATCCTGGCATTGAAATAGTTCCTGGCAGTGCCACTTCTGGTACCACAAAGGAACTGCATCTGATTCTCACATCTCAGTGTTGTTAGCACTGCCATCTTCATTCTGAATGAACTAGTCAGGAGGAGTACACTCACACGCTGGACCTTTCCTTGACAAAGAGAGTTACACAATTTTTTTGTGTGCTAATATGAATGAGATTCTCTGTTGATAACCCCTATATCGTCTGTGCATGTGAGGTTTCCAAATTACAAAAAAGGCAAATAGCCGTGGGATCTATTAGTAAGTATCCCCAGATTGTTGGAGGTAGTCAGTTTAAGCACTCATTACATGATTGTGGTTGTTGCCCCTTTGTCGTCAGTAACTGAATATGAATACTAAATCCCAATCCCAGATGAATTCACAGAAGCAAGGACTCAGAAACACATGCTGTGTCCCCCAGTCGTCAGTCGTTAAGGATGCTGCAGAGTAGGTGACGCTCAACCAAGGAGCCAACCATGCTTGGTCCTTTCTCTTTCTATTTGTCTTTGTATCCCTTTGACCTCTGGCATCCGTAATGCATACACGCTATGGTGTTGTCAAAGTTTTAGTAGAATCAAGCAAATGAATTGTTTTAGGAGGATAAGCTCAGAATGGTTTTGGCCTGCCAGCTACTCCCAGAATCTCTTGTGCACAGCAGAGGGTAGCTCAAAGACTGTTTCACAGTGGACATGCTGCTTCTTTCTTCTTTAGAAATGAACACACTGGTTTGACTCAGTTTTTCCTTTTTTTCTTTGCAATACATTCTTAAGATTTGGAAGTGATGGTAGCAAGCATTCAAGGGCGTGACTGTCAAGTTTTGTTGTGTTTAGGGGAAGGGGTGAGGGGAGAAGGAAATGTGGAAGAGTTATGGAGAAGAAATACCATAGCCTTTCCTGTGTTCCAGAGCTTTTGCTATAGCGGTCATGGAAATACAAAGGCCAAAATAAAAACAAACCAAACAACCAAACCTCCCTGCCGTTACGGAGTTTACATTGCTACTGGAGGAAAACAGCAGATAACAAAATAGAACGTGTACGCCAAAAAATGCAAAATAATGTCATGCTTTCGGGAGGGAGGGAACTTCCCTTTTGATATGGCTTACTAGAAAATACATACTGGGGGGTGGACTTTAGATAGAACCACCCATATTTCTAGTGTTTTAATTTAAGGTTTTAGAGAACTTTGCTCACAACCACCCTGTAAGGTGGGTAGTGCCAGTATTATCATTCCCATTTTACAGATGAGGAAACTGTAACTTACAGAAGTTGAGTGGTTGGAACATGATCACATAGCTAATAAGTATCTGAGATCACATACAGACCCAGGTTTTCCTGACTTCAAGCCCCAGTACGTTATCCACTAAAATCTATTACCTCTCAATAGACCATGATAGCTAGGTGGCACCACAGTGCATAGAGTGCCAGGCCTGTAGTCAGGAAGACTCATCTTCCCCAGTTCAAATCTGGTCGCAGACACTTAACAAGCTGTTCGAGTTTACTCAATCCTGTTTGCCTTAGTTTCTTCACCTGTTAAATGAGCTGGAGAAGGAAATTGCAAACCACTCTTGTATCTTTGCCAAGAAAACTCCAAATGGGATTGCAAAGAGTAGACATGACTGAAAAACAACAGCAAATGTTCTGTGACCAACAGGATATTCCTCTCAGCTCCTTTGTTTCTTCATCTGCAAAATGAATGATTTGTCAAGTACAGTTACCCTCACTGAGATGTGTTAGGAATGGCCTGACACAAATATATGAATTCCAGTAGACTCCATTTATTTTAAAATACCTGGTTCTTACATAATTTTTACAATTTCTCTCCTTCCTTCTGTGTTTATATTTGGCAGTGACTTAATACTTTTGCAAATCCAACCTTGGAAAACTTTGTTAGTTGTGCTATGGCTTATTTGACCAAAGTAGAAAATATAAAACATACAGTGAAGCTTGTAAGATTTTCATAACCCTTCGGCCCATACTGTAAGCTCTATATTACATCCTTCTTTCTGTAATGTCTCAGACTAAAATTATACCTGAATGAGAGAAAAGGCCCAGAAGAGTTGAGCAGCTCGTAAAATAGCCAGAGTGACTTCAGAAGAGATGATTGAGAAGCTTTGAGTCCAACTCGGTGTCTTAAAGAAGAGTCAGGAGATGAAGGCTGAAAATGCTTTGAGACAGTGATTTTGCCAAAAGTGTTGAAGATTCTAGCTCAAAAGCATTGTTTGCATGTTAAGCCAGTGCCAGGGGTCCATTTGAAACTTTGATTTGGGTCTTTGTCCCATGGCACTAGCAAGGACTATAATTGTAGTGCTTCTAAATTCTCTGGACTATGATTCATGCAGGGTAAATTTTCTGAATGTGCCACAAAGCCCTTCATCAGCATGAAAATATAAGTAGTTAATGGAAGGTGTATAAGTACTTATCTTTCCAGTACTCACAGAAATAAGTGTGTCCATTTGATTTCAAAAACATGGCTTTTCACCCTTTTAGATGAAGTTTTTTTTTTGTTTGAATGCAGATCATATGCATAGTCTAAAAAAAAATGCAATCTAAAGCATGTGTGTGTGTTAACTACTCATCTTCAAGGAATAGTACTGTTTAGTTTATATATTGTAGTGAGTAAGCATTTTCTATTAATTTTGTAAATGATATAGGTCTAACGTAGAGTTCCCAAATGATCACATGGTTTGGGTATGTTTATGAGAACACTGACAAAAAAGATTTGACTAGATATGACCTGCCTCTTTACAAAATACATAATTCTTTGGAAGAGACTATAATAAAAAGAATCAAGTAGGTGAAGAATCAGAACATTTTCCAATTTATTTTCCTTATCTGTTTGTTTTCTTCCAACAAACAGAAGCAGTCTTTTAGTGAATCTCAGACAAAAGGAACGTAGATTTTTGTGTTCTGAATTCTATCTGCATAACCAGTTATGTACTCATTATCTAGATATATTACAAACGCTCAGAAGTTAAAACAAGCCTCTTCTAAAGCTATGCTGAATTAAAATAAGGAGGAACAAACTATAGTGCCTGTGGGTTTTATATGTGTGCATGTGTATTGTGTGTGTGTGTGTTTCTACTTTCCAAGCAAGGTAGAGAATTAAATTTATTCAAGCATACTAAAGGAACATTAATGTTATCATCTGACTAATGAATATGCTTACTTTTTTTTTAAACTTCAGAAGATTATTTCTAAGGCCATGCTTGACAACAGTCTGCATTTAAATGATTGTCCCTACATCTGTAAAAATAATACATCTCATGTTTTGTTACTTTTAAAGCCGAATAACCTGTGAAAATGGGTTGCAAGTCTGTCCTCACTTTGTTGGACATGGAATAGGATCCTACTTTCATGGACACCCTGAAATTTGGCATCATGGTAAGCAAATTAACAGAGAGGAAATTTAGCAGAATAGAAACTATGCCCCCACAAATGATCCACTTTAACATATTTTAGCATAAAAGAAAGACCAGAAAATACCACCAAAACCCAAAACTGCACACCCATAAAACCCCACTTTACTCTTAACCATCACATTATGTTACTGGACTAGTGCCCTGCAGTTTTCCAATCTTAAAATAAGGTTTATTTTTTTGCTTTATGTCTTCTCCTGAAGGGTGCTTGGCTGGAAGGCAGAGGGGGATATTTTTCTCGAAAAAAGTTACCCATGATAAAAACAAAACTCTACTGCATCAATATCCCAGCATGCTCATATGACTGTTTTCTGTTTTTCTTTTTCTGCCCCCTTTTCAAACTGCTGACTGTTGTGGTTAAACTTCATTACATCCTACACAGCGCTGACAGCTGATGTATTTAGCAGCATGTACCTACCTCTTTAGTGAGTTCTAGGTTGTAACCCACCTCCCTACTCCTCCCTCTCTCATGTTCCTCTATCACCCCTGCTTTTCACCGCCGTTGGGTAGTGTGTGCCCCTCCAATGTGGCAGGGGTGAAGGGAGGGCAGTGGTAAGAAGAAGTAAAGTTATGCTGGGGGAGGGTAGGAGTGGGGAAAAGAAGTAGTGTTTTGGGTAAGACTGATGGGTATAAAGGAGGGTGTGAGCAAAAATGGGTGTAGTTATGGTAGAGTTCACTTCTGGTCCTGAGATTTGCCTAGAGTTTGGGGCAGGGAAGAGGATGGAAAATCACATGTGGCCAACCAAGGTAGCCTTGCCCCAGTTTTTGAAACTTTAGGGATTTCTACATCCCTCCCTTAAGCCATCCAATGTGGGCTCTCTGGTCACAAATTCTCTGACTGCCACTTTTTATCTAGGGGCAGAGTAATGGGGGAGGGAGATGCAGTACCTGGTGCTGTATTGTGATTTATTTTTTTAAAGATAGTCTTTCAGATCAATCTACTGGAATTAACCATCTGGAAGAAATTGTCCTGGTTGTAACCGTGTAGTTCAGAACCCACACTTGCCAGGCATTGGCTTTCTTTCTGCTTAAGCGTACCCTGCAACAGTGTCCTAACTAACATATCCAGTGTCTGAGCCTTGTAGAAGGGGCTAGGTAGCAAAGAGGCTATAGAGGTTCCTGCCGAGGTGCTGGGTGTCCCCCAACCCCACCTTCTGCTGTTGGGGAGTAGCCTACATAGCTTTCTCCAACCCAGTCTTCCTGCCTAGAAATCATTTCTCAAGGTGATGGCCACATGGGTCATTCCCTTCTTCACCCAAGATATTGGAAACTTTGATAGACTCCTCACCCCTACTCCATCCCTTGGCTGGAGCAAACTTTTGTCAAAGTGTCTTCTCCTCTCCCCTTCTTTCACCACAGAGTCACTTTATAGCTTCCTTTGACCCGGTGGGAGATTGAGGCAAAGATGGAGTGAGGTTGCAGTGCAGCAGTGGCTTTCTGGCCTTCCAAGAGGGGGTGAACTTGGGGCCGGAATGCAAGAAGTCTTCACATTTATCTAGGCCAAACCATTCTCTTTCCTATAACCCTGAGGCTTCAGGTGAATTTGTCTTGTGGGGGGGGTGGAGCTGGGCCCCACTAGTTGTTATATCCTATCTCCTTGGAAGGTGAGTTATTTTGAAGGATAATTTTTCTCTGTGTTTCACCAGATTCTCAGTCTTCTAAATTTAAATTCCCCTCAATTTAAAAAAAAAAGCAACAGCACACGTGCAAAGTAGCTTTTTGAATAAGTGACCCAAACTCCTAATTATGTTTCTCTTTCTCTCACTCTTCCCTATCCCTCCCCATGCTTTTCTTTTGTAGCGAACGACAGTGATTTGTTGATGGAAGAGGGGATGGCATTTACTATAGGTTAGTCTCCACTGTACTCCCGAAGTCCCAGACCTGGCTCCTCCAGGGTTTTCTTCTGCACGTCCGTGTAAGCGTCTGTCTGTCTGTCTGCTCCGGTCCATTGAGCCTTGAGGCAACTAACTCGGGCCGAGCAAAGCCACTCATCTGCCTAACGAGAGAACTCTCTTCCATAGTAAATCTTATTAAATCTAATTGCTGGAGACCCATCTTGCTAATTCAGACATTTCTCCAGCCCGTTTTGAAAACGGAAGCCGTCCAACATCTAATTACCTTTTCAGTGTAGTGTTCTGAGTTTGAGGTGTTTGTAACCCTCATTTTTCCTTAACACTTGGATGGTTTGTGTCTGTTTTCTCGTTTTTCCTCCAGGTCCGCAAACGTCCTGTGCCAGTTTGCGTTCTGCTTGTTTAATAACTGCTAGATCTCCCATCCAGATCTCTCACCCATGCACAGCTATGGAAAAGTACTGTTTTTTTTCCCCCTAAGTGTGACTTAATGGCAAAGCAATTAGAGGAAAATAAGAAAATTGTTATTTTGCTGATTAATGAACATTTTAAGCATGTTTTAAAAATTCAAATATTTTTAAACTGTTTGATGTGTATAAGAGGGGCCTGCGTTTTGGTGGTGATTATCCACAGGGTCTTAATTAAGGCTTGATTAAAATGCCCTCTAAAAAATGAGATGGGTAACTTCATACATGTTTAAATGCCTTAATGTTTCTTCTTCCCACTGTTTAGTTGGTAGTTTAATGTGAAAGCAAAACTTCAATTAAAGAAACCTTACAAAATGACAACATGAGCCAGTGGGGAAGTACTTGGAAGATAAATCTTTTTATAAATCTTTTGATAATGAGCCCAAACAGTGTTTGACAAGGATCTGATGAGGTCACTGAAGTAAATATTTTTCCCATTACAGAGCCAATCATCGTGGAGGGATCCCCTGAGTTTAAGGTCCTGGAGGATAAATGGACTGTAGTCTCTACAGATAATAAAAGGTGTTTGATTCGATCCTTTTACTTCTTTGTTTTATTTCAAATTCTCCAGCTCTCAGCCAGAATTCTGGGGTAAGGTCTCAATACTTCTAATCTACATAGTTAATTGTTAACGTAGCTAACTGTTAAATGTGTGTTTCAGATCAGCGCAGTTTGAACATACCATCGTAATTACATCTGGAGGAGCCGAAATCCTGACCAAACTGCTTGAAGAACCTTAAGAGCTGCACCCAGGAGTTCTTGGGAACAGCGATGCTCTAGGGTCTGCTAGTTTGAGAAAGGTTTAGAAACCCATTTGGAGAGTTTTAAGAAGACACGATGAAGGCAGATCCAGGAGAAAGAGCAACCTGGTACCTAGAGTCTTCTGAAAACTAATTTGATTATTAGGTGAGGGATTATAGTCGGAAGTTTTGAAGACCATTCCGAGGAGGTTTGGGGAGTCAGGTTCCACGGAACTTGCCTTCCCCCTCCTAATTCGGGATAAGAAGGAATCAGGCTGACACTTTCGTGTGCGCAGTCTAAAATTCCATTGGCAAGAAACGGGGAACTGGCAAACCCTGGGTAGAAGAGGACTCCCAGAATGAGCATAATCCTACTTTGTAATTAACCAGCATTTTCTGGAACTGAATCTGCACGAGTAAAAGGTTTTGTGTTTTAAACCAGTTGTCTGTGGTACCAATACGATATTTCTCGGATAGTTTGGGATAAAGTGGAAGTGTCTGAACTATTTGTTTTTCTAAACACATACTTTAGTGCACACAAAAAGAAAAAAAAATTACGTCTAGTTGCTTTTCTTGGTAAGAGTCTTTAAAAAAGAAAAATCCCTTTGTACTTATACACAAGAAAGTGACAGAATCGTACCACTTTTCCTGTTGCCGGTGCCATCCAGTATATCAGTCGGCTTTATGCGGAGCTAGATTATGGTTCATTGGAGAGTTGTTTATTTTTGTCAGCCACATTTTGAAAGGAAAAATAATTCCTGGTAAATGGAGGAGTTTGTTCCAAACGATCCCTTTGGCTGTGGGGGTTAAGTCTATTTCAGTAAGACTTCTAAAATGCAGAAACTTGTCTCGCCTGCCTCTCCCCCATCCCCTTAAAGAAGGATCCATAAGAGCACCCCGAGTATCCTTGAGGAGCCTCAGACCCTTGCTGCCTTGGAACCGAAATCCACCCTGACTAAAAGGACAGAGCTTTGAATTCAAAATTCAAATAGGACTTGGAGTCCCTTGGAACAAAAACTTGGCCAAAAAACCTATCCCGAGCTGTCCAAGCCAAACACATGCGTTTGTGAAGGGTACAGTGCCTCCTTTTACACGTTCATGTGTATTTTTGTCCGTAAAATCACGAACTAGACCCTCCATTCCCCCGACTAAGGGTTACCCCTTCCTGTGTCAGTCTTTTCTGAGTGATGAAATGACTTTTGACTGGCGGGGGCTAGCGGGTTTCTGGCAGGGTGGAGGGGCTAGATCGTATCTGAAAATCTGGGTTGGGGGTGGGGGATCGTGTGGAAATTAGGCGGATGGTGGCTATTGGGTTTGACTTTTGCTTTGTCTTAAGGGACTAATCTCTCACTTGAGGGACTCCCCTTGTACAGACCCTGCATCCTTTTAAAGACCTAATGTCTTGCAAAACCAAACCTCCAAACCCAAACGTCTTTCCTTGTCCCCTTCTCACTCAGCTATCCAGACTCCGCCTGCCTTCTTTTAAGACTGCAAGGCCTTGAACTTAGCACACCAATTGGGAATCCAATCGATTTTGGGAAGAGGGGTACCTTTTTAAAATAAGAAAAATGTAGATACTTGTTTCTGAAGAAACTTGATAAGCAAAATTGTGTGTGTGTTGCGTTGCATGACTGCAACTTTGATAGAAAAGACAGTCCCTTTCCTCCAGAGTGCCACAAATACTGGTGTTGCAGCCATGCAAAGTTGAATTAGTGGAGGATCCTGTCTTCTGGCAAATTCAGACTCCAACCCATTAGAATAGGAAAGGAATTAGAGACTAATGATCGTGTATGTAGTTTATGGAAAATATCCCGTTTTCAAGGAGGTATTTGGATTGTTACCTGGACATGTGGTTTCCCACTGCATTTCAAACTCAGGCGCAACCACATTTTGGCTGTCTCTGCAACTATGGATGCTAGTTAATTCTATGGACAAGAGTCTGGCCTCTAATTTAGAGGCCCCCTGTTCACAGTCTTAGTTGGTGTACTGGAGAGGAAAGAGTTAGAAAAATGCCAGGAGTTTGAAGTTTAACAAAAGTGCAGTAAGGAATTTGCAGGAGACTGACCTAGGCTTCGGACAACCAGAGCTGTGAGAGACGGAAGTGGAGAAGCGTTAGAACGCCCTTGGGGTGGCACAGAACAATACAGTCTCCTAAGAGCACCAGGGCCATTTCGATGCTCGGGGACGCTTGCCAAAAGAATGATTTCTTTTTCTTCAAAGGATAATCGGATTGCTGGAGATTAGTCCGGCATCTTGGTTTAGGATCTATTGACTCTGGGGTTATCTGAGAATCATTTTTATTAGAACTGCAGGATTCTACCAACTGCTGTGGTAACAAGCTTATTTGTGCAGCAATTATAACGAGGTGATTACATTTATGATATACATTTATAATCCTAATTATAAAGGTTATTGCTAAAGTTTTTAGAAATAGATGTTCGACCCTCCCCTCCCCCAATCCCCAACCCCAAAACAAACGATCCAAAAACAAACGAAAATAGTAGAATGGACTTTCAGGTTGAAATTAATATGACCCTTTGAAAAGTATTTCTTTTGCCCCTAACTGTCCTACTCCACTTCATGCCAAATTATTTGTAAATATTTGTTAGGATCGACTTTGAATCCTTTTGAAATTTTTTCATTTTACATCTAGATACAGTCACACACGCAACCACAACTTTCTGTAAGGATATCTTACTGTTCCTCGGTGAATTTCAAAACAAGTTCAGCTTCAGAATTTGTGAAACTCTGGAGGAAAGAGACTGTCTCTCTTATTATCAAAGTTGTGACATGCAGAGACCTGGGAAAGCTAGGCATTTTAGAACAGGTGTTACGCTCCATGGGGAAGAGAATGGGGAGAGGTATTATTCTCTTAAAGTTTATAGAGGATAGATAAGATTACGCAAAGTTGGTGATAACCAGAGGGAAAAAATAGCTTGGTAAGAAAGCTGAGTCTGTACAGCGTACCAGATCTTTTTCTCCGCTGCTTCTCTTCAGATTTATACACGAATATGCTTCTCTAGGTGTAAATAAATGCACAGGTACTCCAGATAAGCACATTCATACATAAGCACTCCCACGGTATGTCGAAGAATTCAGCATTACAGTATAAAGCTCATCTAAATATTTCTGGTTAGGATTTTTTTCTTGTGGAACCAGCCAACAGATGAAACGACTTTGAGTTGGCTTTGTTTACACGGAATCAGTCTAAGGCATCACATTTGCAAACCATAATGGTGACTGCAGGTTCCTGCCTTTAGTCCCTTGTCCAGATGCAAATAAGAGTAATTCATCAAAAAGATCCTTGACCTTCATTTGCTAGTTAGGTTCACGTTCTTGCTTTCTCCTTCCTAGCTGTTCCTTCTCTCGGACAGCTTTCTTAGTGAATCTTTCCTTAAACAAGTCACTTTAGTTTGTCCACTGACATGCTTTCAACTTAGTGTCTCAATAACCCCCTTCCTTATCCCGAATCTCCTCCTGCTCTGCCCCCTCCCCATCCCCTGCCTCTTCCCGAAAACTAACCCGCCTCGAGTGATCACTTACATGGCCACGGCTCAGGAAGGCAGCACGCAGGGGAGACCTGATTGCCAGAGCGGAGTTCATGCTGAGGGGAATGGCAGGCATCATTCCCCCATCTCGTCACCACCACCACCACTGATCCGCGGCTGGGCCAGAGATACGAACTTTTATCGCGCCCACTCCAAAACGAGCGTGAAACAAGCTCTAGGAAGGAGCAATTAAAATCACGAGAGTAACTACTAACTAAATCAGGAAGAACCCACAGGCTCCTGGGGCTGTCAGGTTGCAGTCATTAGCTGGTTGTTGCTACAAAGCATCACCGTGTGGTTCAGAGATTAAAAAAAAAATCTTTTTAACGTTGGCAAACCCATTATTGGTTTGGAAGATTTCTTCCTCCCCCCCCCCCAACTTGTTTTTATTTTTTGCTCCAACCACGTTTCCTGACATATTTCTGCCCCCAGCCTAGTGCCCTAAACCCAGAGAGAAAAATTCCGACAGCAGCAGCAACAGCGGCGACTGCAGCCGCTGCTGCAGAAGTTAAAAAAGAGAGAAGCCCCCTCCACTAATATCTGTAACGACATCACCAATGTAATTTGTTTTGAATGTTCATTTTTATTGGTGTTCTCTCTTTGCCAAAATGTGCTTGATTACATAGATTTGGTCCTGTGATAACTGCGCACCCTAGACAGGCTAAGGTGTAACGGAGAAGGTTCAGCTCAGGCCAGATCAAATCCCAGGCTGTTTAACGCTGAAAGGCTGCATGTTGCTATTAGTGTTAAATATATGGCTAATTATGCGTATGAAAATTAAACATCAGTGTTATGCTAATGGGGCCGCCTTCAGCTGTGGATCAGAGCACTTGAGACTAGCATTTAATCAAATGAATCAGTAACTAATACATCTGCACGTGTGAACTTTCACAAGATCATTTCCCTGTTACCGTCACACCACTAAATTATGAAAGAAATAATTATCAACACTTTCTAATTATCTAACAAAGTAATTTGGGATTCACCGTGGGGCTGGCGGGATTGGGATCCTGCAGCCCAACGTTGTCAGCATGCCTGCGACTCCTCGCCAGTTGTTTTGTGTGAGTGTGTGTATGTGTATTTTTGTGGCGTGTGTTTTTCTGCAGGGGAAAGGTGCTAGTTGCTGTCTGTGTCTTAGACTTTGGGGCAAGACTGGAGGGCTTTCTCACTTTCACTAGCCACCCACTCGCCCGCCTACCCAACTTCCATTTTCACCGCCTCATCTTGGACCCTAGTCCGGACCACCTCCTGGGCAGCAGCACAGGGTCTTAGCCAACGCCCTCCTACACCTCCCCCCTCCCCATCCCCGCCCCAGTTCATTTGTGTTTCTAACCGGGTTTGGAGGCCAAGCCCTATCTACACATGTGGAAGATAGCAGGGCATAAATGGAGACGCGTCCGCACATGGACTTGTGCCGACGGATACAGATTTGCTCCCAGTTTCTGCGTGTGGGAGAGTGCTCCCCCTTCGCACAGGTAACACCCTTTACTTTAACAAGGCCTCCTTAGGGAGACGAAGAAATCCCACCCTCCAGAGACCATTCAACTTGCTCTGGCCCCTGCTGATTCTGCCCATGTTCTGGTTTCTCTCTGCTCCCCTGGTGCGCTGAAAACTAGCCCTTCGCCACCAAGCATATAGGGGAAGGGGAATGAGGTGGGAAGGGGAGGAGGAATGCGTCGGTGAACCGAGGTAAGGGGAAGGAAAGGAAGGAGGGTGAAGAGTGTGTATGTGTTTGGGTGGGGAGGGGAAAGGAGGTGCAGCTTTTTTTCCTGGGAGGAGAAGCGTGGGGTCCACTTCGCTCACAGAGAGCGGCATTCTAATCAGATCAGCCACAGCCTCAGCGCACCCGAGGAGCCGAGGCTGGAGAGATGCGAGCTGTCCCTGGTGAGCAGCGGAGCGCCAGTGGAGTGAGCAATTGTGTGTGAGTGTGTGTGTGTGTGTGTGTGTGTGTGTGTGTGTGTGTTAGAAAGGGGAGGGGAAGTTGGGGGAAGGGTCACCAAGAAAAGGGGAAGGTAGACCCCATGGGGAGGGAGAAAAGAGTGGAAAACAGGAGAGATATAGATGCATTAGGAGGCGGCAAAAAGAGACTGGAGAAAGAAGTAAGCGAGATTAGAGTGGAAGGAGGCGCTTTCGCCTGAGGCTCTCTGCTCGGTACTTAGTCCCAGGGATTTCTATGTGTAGTGGCGCCTAAAATACTGCGGTCCGGGGGAAGCGTGGATTGGGGTAGTGGTGAGGCCAGTCAGGAGACTGCAGGTCTCCCCCCCTATCCCGTTCCCCCCTCCCCACTTTAGGCTGGGGGCCCAGAGGACCAGAGGAGGTGGAGGCGGTTGTGCAAGCGAGGCGGCTGCTGCAAGCTGTAGCACCCGAGGTCCCCCTGTGAGGGGGGCGGGTTGGCTGGGGGGGGGAGTTGTTGGTTGGCTTCTCGGAAAGAAGGCGCTTTGAGGGAGGAGGGAGAAGGAAAAGAGAGGGTAAAGAAGTTAGAGGGGGGAGCGTTGGAGGGCTTGTAAACTCTCTCCGCTCTGGCGCCTGCTGCCGCCGCATTGTGAGCCCTGTCGTGTTGCTCTACTGCAGATGTTCACTCGCAGGGGCTCGGGGACGCATCTCTCCCAAGTCCTGCTTGCCTCGCTCCCTCTAGTCCAGTCGAGCCAAAGCACCTCGGACCAATCCCAGGCGATTATGCAAGACGGCGGACCAATCAGATCCGCCAGCTCATGAATATTCATGACCTTGGCTGAGTCAAAGCTTTGAGGCGAGTTTGGGGAGCTCGGCAGCATCATGCTTAGACTTTTCAAAGAGACAAACTCCATTTTCTTATGAATGGAAAGTGAAAATCCCTGTTCCGCTTAAATTGGGTTCCTTCCTGTCCTGAGAAACACAGAGACCCCAAAAAGGAAAGCAGAGGAGAGAGACCCACACCCAGACCCAGCGAGAAGAAATGACCATGACTACTATGCCAGAAAGCCTCAACAGCCCCGTGTCGGGCAAGGCTGTCTTTATGGAGTTTGGGCCGCCCAGCCAGCAAATGTCTCCTTCTCCCATGTCCCACGGACACTATTCCATGCACTGTTTACATTCTGCTGGCCACTCGCAGCCCGACAGCTCCTACAGCTCGGCCTCATCCTTCTCCAGACCGCTGGGCTACCCCTATGTCAACTCCGTCAGCAGCCACTCGTCTAATCCCTACATCAGTTCAGTGCAATCCTATCCCAACAGCTCCAGCCTGACTCAGACCCGGTTAGAGGAGACAGGTATGTGCACTTGGCTTTCCACAGGGAGAAAGGGGAGGGGAGGAGGTGTGAGGAAAGAGAGAGAGCAGAGAGAGGGAGAGGGAAAGGGAGGGGGGAGGGCGGGAGAGAGCAAGAGAGGTTTCGGATATCAGTCTATGCATCCATATCCTATCGAAGAAAAAATTTAAAACTCATAACCATCAAGAAAAGAATAAATCCAGCGTTCGTCCTCCCGAATTGGTTGTGTCTCTGGGCGGCTCCGTGTGCTGAGCACACAATGCCCCTCTGGAAAACAGAAACCCAGATGTGCACGTATTAGTCTTGGTAATTATTTATTGCGTAGCGCTATAAACAATGTATGCAATTAAGGGTAATTAAACCTAAACTGCAGTCTGTAAAAATAGCAAACTTTCCCTGAGAAGAAGCCCAAGCTTCTGAGATAGCCCCCCAGCCTTTGTTAGAGGGATTTGATCTCGTATTTTTTTCTTTTTTTCCCCCACCTCTTTCCCACTTGCCCCACTTCCCCCCCCAACCTTGTTGCTGCTGCTGCTCTTTGCTTGTTATTAATTATCGTTGCGATTACCACCACCACCACCATTATTACTATTAATGATTGCCCCTCTTCTTTGCTATTATTTCAGGAGCAGATTCAGAGAAAAGCACCGTGGTAGAAGGAGGGGAAGTTCGTTTCAATGGGAAGGGGAAAAAAATTCGCAAACCCAGGACTATTTATTCCAGTTTGCAGTTGCAGGCTTTGAACAGGAGGTTCCAGCAAACTCAGTACCTAGCTCTGCCGGAAAGAGCGGAGCTCGCAGCTTCACTGGGACTCACGCAGACACAGGTACAAGAGAGACTCTTCCTCTCCTACCACTCACACAGATCTCTTATCATCTCGCTTTGTTTTGTTTTTTTCCCCCTCTACCATGTACACACATACATAGAATAGAACATATATAATGTCATATTTATAATCTCTCTCTTTCTGACTGCCCTCGCTCCCCTTTTACCGGTGATCCGCTGCCGTACTTTGGTTCCCGGGCATTCTGATCATTGAAGCAGTAGGATTTCCTCGCTGGGTTTTGTTTTGGGGGCTCTGGGGCCGCACGTGCCCGAACAACTGGAACAATAGAGACGAGACGGGTTCTAATCCCCTCTATGGCTTTGAAGTGCGTTGCTAATCACTCAGCCTTTTGGCACCACGACGCTGCCACCCTTCTTTTCTTCCTAGTCCTCCTCCTCCGCCTTCTCTCCCACTTTGTTGGTGGGAGTGGGGGAACTTTCCTCCCCACACGGAGGGCACAATCTCCTTTAACACGATCCTAACAGGGGAACAGCATAACTTTGCTTAGCCACATTTTAGATTTTCTCTAAGAGAAACAAGCATTCTTTCTCCCAGCAGCTCTGTCATTTAGGAATATACTTGGTTTTGAATGTCCCGGGCCGGTATTTGGAGCGGAGTGGGGCGGGGGGGGGAGCAAACAAACACAAAAGCAATGATTGGTTTGAGCCCAGAGAAATGTCAAACGTAACACCATCTTCTCAGCCAACTCACCCTAGGGCAAAGAAAGCAGTGAGAAGAGAACGCCGTGGACTTGAAATAAATTTTCTAAAACAGTTTCTGGAGTTTCCACACTTTTTGTTTTTATTTTTTCATTTTCTAAATGATTGCTTTAATTGGAACTTGAAGGGCTGTTCATGGGTTCTCAGTATCTGGTAGTCGACAAATAATGGAAAAGCCTGTGAGATTAATTTTTGTCTCTGGCTCAGGCAGGAAAATGCCTTTTATTCTTTCTCTTCTTTGATTTCTCCTTCTCCCTCCCCATCCGACCTTCTTCAACAACACCACTCCGCCCAATACACGCACACACCATCCTTGCTCTTTTTTCTCTCCCTTAAAAATTGTTCGCTCTCAGCAGTAGCTGGGATTCCCAGCCGCGCCCCCTGGACCGAGCGTTCGCTCTATTCTTCCTCTTTTCCGCTGCTTAACCCCACGGGCTGCTCATTGGCTTCATCACTAATAGTTAATGCAAAGGGATTAGGTGCGGGGGAATCTCCTTCCATGCTGTCGATAGAAGCGCCGCTGCCTTCTGGGCTCAGTCACTTTCCTATGCTTTGCAGGAAAGACCGAGCTTTTCTCTCTGCACTCCTCCCTCCTCTTTCCCTTCGATTCTTTCTCCCGATTCTCCCCCGTCATAAATCTTCTCCCTTAAGCACAGTTCCACCCGCACTCCCGCCCCAAGTCACTTCTGTGGTATTTGGTTTTGCAGGTTAAAATCTGGTTCCAGAACAAGCGGTCCAAATTCAAGAAACTGATGAAGCAGGGAGGGGCTGCCCTTGAGAGCAGCGCCCTGGCGAACGGCCGGGCTCTGTCCGCCAGTTCACCTCCAGTCCCCCCAGGCTGGAACACCAGCAGCTCCTCCAGTAAGAGCTCTACTGGCAACGCGGGCACCTACATTCCGAGCTACACATCGTGGTACCCCTCAGCCCATCAAGAAGCTATGCAGCAGCCTCAGCTCATGTGATTTACAAAAACAAACCAACCCAGCTTCCTTCCTGCCGCCTCTCCCCACTCAGTACCCGGGTCCCCACTAGTCTCCCCAGCCCAGTCCAGTCCAGCCCACCCCCGGTTGACACGCACTATGGTTCCAGAGGAGAAGAGGGGAGAGCCAAGGAAGGGAAGACATAAACAAAGGATGCAAACCACCGCCACCGCCAATCACCATTGCTAAGCAGCAGTGTCCAGACAGACCACAGAGTGCACTGGACCTCTTCAGACCGGGGAGAGCCTTCGGTTGGATGACGCTCCAAATTCTGGCATGCCGCAAACGAGCGCAGATGTGATGCGGGATTGTTTCCCATGTGCTGACAGCTGAGAAAGCTGCCTCTGAGCTGTTAGATCACCCGGAGGACAGCCTGGGAGCAGGGAGACAATTCGACCCTCAGCTTTGTGGGGCGATCAGAAAACAAAACAATGTTTGTAGAAACACGCTCTTTTCTGTCCTGTCTGTCTCTTCGTCTTCTTTCTCTCTGTCTCTGTGCCCTGATCAAACATAGGTCATTTCATTTGTTCTCCCCACCTTAACAGCCTCTTTGATAGCAATGAGAGCACGGAAGGGGAGTGCCCCTTTCCCCTCAATTTTCCCCTCCTTGTAATAGTTTGGGAAAAAATTTTTTGGACATTCTCCTGTGCCCTGCCTATCCATGTATGTAGTTTGCTGGGGTGGGATGGGAGGAAAGGGAGGGGAAGGGATTTTATTTATTGACAAATCGATTTAAACTACCACTATCTGAGTGCTAGACACTCGGTGAATATATTTGGCTTGCAAAGTGCACTGTTTGAAAGCACCGTTTACTTTAATCGAAAAAGGAAAAAAAAATGAGGATGTGATTTTTAACTTTTACAATAACTTTTATACTTTGGTGATGTGGAGAGGTTGCGTCCGAATGATTTGCGTTTTTTCACATGCTCAGTGTTATTTAAAAGAGAGAAAGAAAAGAAAATGAAAATAAGCGAACACAATTTCATTCATCCTCCGAGCGGTTGATTGCTTCGAGTGAAAAAATTTGAATTCTCTTGGCTCTGTGTGTGTGTGTGTGTGTATGAGAGAGAGAGAGAGGGAGAGAGAGAGAGAGAGAGAGAGAGAGAGAGAGAGAGAGAGAGAGAGAGAGAGAGAGAGAGA
>CM053582.1:299629851-299716867 GCA_028627135.1 Pseudochirops cupreus | reverse complement strand
TATTATTATTATTATTATTATTATTATTACTGTTCTGTAAACATGTTGCACAAATTTAGCCCTTTTTTGTTCCGTTTTGTGTGGCTGTAAAACATGATGCTTTGTGAAATGGGAATCTTGACATTTTACTTGTGAAATTTGGAAAATGTGATCAATTGAAATCAACTGTGTTTAGTGTTCTATATGTCAAAGTTTAGTTTTATATTGAGAATGTTAACTTATTGCTTTGTATCTGGGAAAAAAAACTTTGTAAATAAGTTATAAAGTTTCTTTGAGACAGTAAAATTATGGTTTCGAAAAAGAGCTGATGCCCTGTGTGCTGTGTACAGGAGCGAATTTGGGGCGAGAGAAAGGAGCAGGACAGAGGGACCGGGACCCGGAATCTGCGAGTTAGGCAGAAACAAGTGCTGTCTATGGCCCGGTTCGAGTTGGCCCTTGGTCTCTTTGCACTAGTTTTTAGAGGCCAAGAGCCTGTCAAAGTCGTGGGTAAACTTGTGGGCTGGCAGAACCTAGGGAACTATGCATCTCAGAAAAGAACTTTTGGGATAAGGTGTAATGCTAGCTAAGTTTGGCCACGAAACCTGCTGAAGACTGGTGACCTTAATGGTTTAAAACTGAGTGAGTCTATTGCCTTGGGTAGTGTCTATTCCAAGTCTGGTGTGTCTACCCCTATGGCCTGCTCCGCTCCCCAGAGATCCGCCTGGATACCACAGACCCGAAATCCTTGGACTGGGTGCTCACCACATCCAAGGGGAGGAGGGAATCGTCTCGAGCCCCACTCCAGACTAGCTCTCAGCTCCCGAAGCCTCCTGGCCCTTCTGGGGTCCTCAGTCCCCTCCTTTGGCATCAGATTTTCCTTTTCAACATTATAAGTTGATTCTCCTTTCTTGTACCGGCTTCCTCTAATTCCCCCTTACACCATTTTAAAAGGAGGAGGAAGGAGGGAATGGGGCTGGAGAGAGAGCACGAGGTGGTTGAAAGGAAATTCAGAGAAGGAACAGGTGCTTCCAAGAAGAGCTGAAATCGGGAGTGGGAAATATAAGTTAAGGGGCAGGAAGAAAGGACCGGCAATCCAAGACAGCTGCTGGGCCAATCGACGACTGCCTTGGGTTGCCAAGAGTGTCCCTTCCCCAAGTCATATGTTTGAGGACTGGGATGAAGAACAGGAAACCGAAGACTTCCATCGTTCACTGGGTTGATAGACTCTGACCCCAGTCCCTGGGCTGAAAGCAATCGGATCTGGTTCCAGTCAAACACTCGCGGGGTGGGGGGTGGGAGTGGGGTGAGGGGGGGTAGGGAGCGCGAAAGTCTATGTCTTCATTTCTCCCTTTCCAAACAATCATCGGGTATTTATTGAGTGCCTACTATATACCCAATTAGTGAGAGAGAGAAGGGAAGGGCGTAGGGAGCTGTCCCCCATTTTCCAGGAGGAAGGTGAGGGAAGCAGCTGGATCTTCCACGCTCGAGGCAGCTTGGGGCTAAGGCCACTTACTCGCAAAGCCTTGTCTGATCTAAGCACTTCTGAAAGCTTGTTTAGTTCACGGATTGCCAAGCGCTCCCTGGGCCTTAGTGTTTAGCCAGCGAGTGGGGTGTGTCCGAGTGTCCGAGCAGGAAAGCTGGTCAGTGCCTAACCAGGAGAATGACATTTCTGTAAACAGTTTGGAAATGTTTTCCCCTGCTTCTTATTGGAACTGAAATGTGATTTGAAATCTCCAACGGAAGGTAGGGGAGGTGGAGGGAGGGGTCTTCAGCACAGGAAGCTTTGGGTTAAAGGACTTTGTAAATGATTATTTTGTAGAGTAGATTCTTTCAGATACACACACTCTCAACTCTTTAAAAAGCAGGATTTGGAGTGTTTGCGCCTGTGAGATGGTTTTTCGCGTTAGCCTGCTTGTGTGGGCCGTCGGGCTGACTCTGGAAACTCGATGGGTCAGGACAGGAAACTCAGCCGCTTGCTTCCTCCAGTCTCAGCCTTCCCATTCTACCCCCAGCAGACTCAACTGCCTCTCCAGTTCCCAAAGCCATCCACCTAGACCTTCGGACAGCACTGGAGAAGACTCCAACTGAACCAAGTCCGAACCTAACTCTTTCTCACCTCATCCCACTTCCCTGACCTCCCTGGATAGCACTCGTGATCCTCTCTTGTCCCCGCCCTACTCTCTAATCTGAGTTCAGGCCTCTGTTCAGAGGTTGCTGCTGGTCGCGACCCCAGCCCGGGATCTGAGCTGTGACCCGCACTCAGAGTCCATCCACCGAACCTGCCAGTCACCACGGGCTTGGCCTGGGGGTGGGGAGCGCTAGGGCAGCTGGTTTTGATTCCGGTGACTAGGTCTAGGTCTGGGTCTGCAAATGCAGCCTCTGCCGAGAATGGGGGTGGGGGATTTCCTGTGGGTGGTTAGGAGGAAAGCGGTGATAAATGGCATTGATTTTTTGTTGTGACACGCACCCATTTTTCAATTCATGATGATGAATGATCAAATGATCTGGGCCCATTCGACGCCTTTCCAGAAAGACACAAATGTGGGATGGGAGCGTGTAGGGATAGGAAAACGGTGGTCTTTCACTCGGGCAACTGGAGGACATTTCCGGGAAGTAGCTATCATGGCCTTTCCAGGATGCCCAGAGAGTTTTGATCCAAGATCATTAAAATAAAATCAGGAAAGTAGAAAAAAGTCCACACCACGATCCACCTCCAAACCCCGAATTCAGGCCACTTCCTATTTCTGAATGAGTTTGAATGGATTTGCCAGGCCAGAGATCTAGACATTTAGTCTTAGTGGAGTTCACTCAGACTTCGGTTTCCCCAGGGAGACGTGACTTATTTGTTACTGGTTAGGTTATTGACAGATGGTCACCTATCCTACTCTTCTCTCCAGAAACAGCAGCCAGGGGCCCAAAGCCTTGAGCCACAGGAAGAATATGTTTGGTCAAGCGGATTTTAATACTTTGAGATATTAGCTTATACTAATTTAATAATGTCTTGCTAACAGTTCAAATAGAGAAATTATTAGTTTTATCTCAACGAAGGCGGTCTTTAGTTAGGCTCTATTATAATTATAAGCGGTTGTACTTTTAAAAATGTTAATCTCAATATAGGCCTAATTAATGCTGCCTTGTTACTGACAAGTAGTTCATCAAATATCTGATTCAAAGATTTTCATAATGAGTATATTAATTAAACTATGAATAATCTAAAGGTGGTTATATTTAAACAATACCTCATTACAATGATTAAATACTGATTTCGAATATTATGTCTTAACAATTGTCACTTAGAAAACACAACCTTTCCTTATGTATGAGTCTGTAATGGCAAAATGCAATTTTAGGATTTTTTTTCTTGTTCAAAAAATGTGAACCTCATTTTAAAACACTTCTGAAATAGGTTACACACAGCTTAATGATTATCAAAATGACTCTTTTCTGCAAAAAAAGACCCCAAAGTGCGCGTACAGCTGCAAACCCGAGAGGGTCAGCATCATTTCACTGTATTCTCTTCTTGATTACAAGCCGAGCCCATCAAACACAACATAATTACAGTAATTTCAGGTTTATTTATTCTAATGCAGTTTCCCCATCTCTCTGGTAATTATGAGCAATTTTTTCGCCCAGGGAATCTTTTTGCATTAACAAAAGAGATAACGCACTGAAAGCCAAATTTGCTGTGCATTGAGAAAAGGAAAAAAAAATAATAAAATAGGTTCGAGCTGCCATCTCTGCAATTCTCCTATATTGGAGCTAGGCAAATTGCTTGCAGGTGTATGGAGCAGGACTGTCAATGGGAAGGGGCTTCCAAATTAGCAAATGCACAATGTTGAAGTAATGAAGACAGACTTAGCAAAATTGCCAAACAACAGATACCTCTTTAATATCTTCTCTTACACACACACACACACACACACACACACACACACACACACACACACACACATAGCCATAAGGGGGGAAACACCCCAATACCTGCCAACACCCCTCACACTCTTTGGCATGGCTTTCATCAGCCACTGAGTAACTGGGAGTGCTGGACATGTCATTCTACTTGCAGAGCAGCATAAACCCTCATATCTAGAAAATATTTTAAAGTATAAAATGAGAAACATTTTAATTTTATTGACTTTTTTTTAATGGATTAGCATTATCTTTCCCCCCTCCCCTTTAAATCTGCATCAGACTTGGCTCAAATTTCCCTTCACAATTCCAGTTTCCCTGTTTTTGCTAATTTTAGAAGCCATGAAAGTTTAAAATTCTCAAAATATAAATCTATATGCACAGGGTTTTTAAAAAAATTGATTAGGTACCATTTCGGTAGACAGAATTCGAACTCTCAAAGCAGAAAAGAAATATCTGTGATTTAATGAAAATGTGTGTGTGTGTTGTAAATGGAAGAGAAATCTCATCTCTCTGGATATTAATTGGAAATATAATAAATTGTGAGAAAATAGATGATCATGTTCCATAGCTCTAAGTCTCCCTTTCCTATTAACCATCTCCAAGAACATCTCCCTCTTTTGCCTCCCACCCCTTTTTAAAGCTGGTGTGAGAATAATGTCTCACTTACTAGATCAGTACCAATGCCTAGGACGAAAATTCTGTATCTAAGCTGATTCGAACTTTTCTTTCATTACATAGGTGCGTATATATACATATATGGACATGAATATATGTATGTATATATACACAGATGCAAACTGTCATATATTATACAGTATTAGGTTCACTCCACACGCACACCCCATCCCTTACATGAAAATCCTACAGAAAGCAGCCTTATAACCGACATTTCAACTAGAATCTAAACATCTCTTCTTAGGTTGAATACCCCTAACAGAGGATGCATCTCCCCCCCACATCCACCCCCTCCTTCATACCCTGAATCTTCAGGGATTAACACTTCCTGAAACATCTTAAAAAAAAAAAAGAAAAAAAATAATCCTGACATAGCTGACAAGAAGTTTTGATGGAAGAATTAGCTGGTGCATACATAATCACTCCCCCACCCTCCTACTCCCAGAGCGGGGAAATGTATCGACAGAGCGCATTCATCCAACCCTCAGAAAAATGAAACTGGTTTCCACCCTTACCTTCTTCACAGTCTCAATTTCAGTTAATCTGGACACACTCTTTGATACAACAAATCAAAGGGGTCGGATACGGCTTTTGGCTAGGAAAGTTATGGGAGACGGGGGGGGGGGAGGAAGCAAAACATAAAAACCAAACAAACCGAAACAAAACAAAAACAGAAATGAAAAAAAAACAACAAGGCACAATAATCCTATCCTGGGAGTGCAAATGTGGAATGAGATTCCCCCGAGACGAGCCTGCCTCGGAACGCCCGCAGCCTTTTGCAGCGCTGCTCCTGCAGAATATGACTGAAATTTTCGGCTATATAGCCTCTGTCTTTATAGCTGATGAAAAAAATTGCAGATTATTAGCATAAATGTTTACTCTTCATTACGCTGATGACATTGTGCACTCGAGATCTTGGTAATCTTTGGGAAAATTATGAGTAATTTTTAAAAATTTTAAAGCAGCAGCAGTTACCATGCAATTCAGGCTAATTCTGCGTAGGCTCCGAACGGATATAATTATCGAGGAGTCAAGATGTTATGCTAAAAACTATGCATTGATATTCCCATTTATTATGTACATACAACTTTGACAATGTTGATGCTTGAAATAGCAGGAAATTGTCTTGCGCAAAAATTACAGTCCATATTAGGACATCTGAAATTGCGAAGAATTATATAGTAATTGCAGGCTTTCAGATGGGAGAGCCAGAATGCTCAAACTAGTGCAAATGTGGATAAAATTACAGATCAGAGCAAAAATTAGGGAAAAAGGGGGTCTGGGATTTTTCAAGTTGGCTATAGGATTCCGGAAGTGTCTAATGCCACATGATTGCTACAGCTTTAGGGGAGACATTCATGCCTCAAATAGCTCCTTTGCCAGAGCTGCTTTAATTGAATTTCTTGTTCTTTTTCTTTTAATAGGGGCAAATGAGTAAATTGCCCACCCATGGCAAATTTTCACCGTCCTCCCAGCAAATGTGCCAGGGAGAGCATCCTTTCGGGTTCTCTTGCTCAGGTTAACTGGAAAGGGCTGAATTCCCAGGCTGAAGGAGCTAACAGAGCAGGGAAAATTAATTAGCCCCGATCTCCTCCCGCCACCTTCCCCTCCTCTTTTTCTTCCCCAACTCCCCCACCCCCACCCTTCTGACTCTTCTCTTTTCCTCCCCACCTCCCGACCCGTCCCCCTAACCCCCTCCCCTAGGATCTATGAGGCCACCAGAGACTAAACTTCTCTGCGTTCCTCTTTTTCAACTGCTGCACATCCCGAACTCCCGCAGCCACCACCCCTGGGGAACAGGACAGCACCAACTCGAGGGGGCGGAGGGCTGAGTGGGGGTAGGGGAAGTGGGCTGGCGCGCGAGCAAGCGGGCTGGCTGGGAAGGGGGGGTGGGGGATGGAGATTTACTGGACTCAGTAAAGGTGAATCACTTAGGCGAGCGTCCAGGGACAGACTGGTGTAGCTTCCTGGCGGTACGGAATGGACGCGAGAGAACCGCTAGGAACTTCCTCTAACCCATCACCTAGTCAAATTTCAGGGCAGGGAGTGTGTGTGTGTGTGTGTGTGTGTGTGTGTGTGTGTGTGTGTGTGTGTGTGTGTGTGTGTGAATATCTAGATCTCCAGCCTTGTCTAATTCTGCAGATCACACACCCCACTCCACAACCGCCGCCTTTTCCCATCTCTTCCGTTCTGCCTCTTTCTCTAGAGCGCACCCGGAGTTGTGCGTGCAAGTCGGGGCACTAAGACGCTGTGTGACTTTAAGAAGCTCGGGCGCTAGGGGCAGGGAGGGGTGGGGCTGGGGGCTTCTGTAGCCGGTCTAACACCAAGGAAATTGGACTGAGGCTACGCAGGTTACCCGCGGCTAACTGCGCCCCGAGACTTTGTTCCTACAGAAGGGCGCGGGTGGTTGTGTGTGTATGTGTATGTGTGTGAGTGTGTGTGTGTGTGTGTGGGGGGTTCCATTGTTTAGGAGGTGGTGATTTCACACCTAGTTTGTTGGATCCTATTGGATAAGGAAGGGAAATGGGGAGACCAGATGAAAATAGAGTCTGGAGAGAGCGGACGGCGGAGCTAGGCCGACTGAGAGAGAAAGAGAAAAAAGGAGAAAAGGAAAAAGGCAGAGAGCGTCTACACACACACATATACACACAGGCGCGCCATTTTTTTTTTTTGCGCCTTCCCAGGAAAGAGCCCTGGAGTGAGGAATCAATGCAAACCCAATTCTCTCCCCAAGCATTGTCATACGTAACTCTAGAATAGATTCAAACCTCTCCTCAGTCAGAAACTCTTCCCTACTCTCTACCCAACCACTTTCTAAGATCCCTCGTCTAGACCACCTTCAACCTGCTTCTGTCCTCCTCTTCCCCTCTCTTAGAATTCTGTCTCTTCTCCCAACCTCCTTTTTCCCTGAGTCCTTTCCCGCAGATTTTCCTGGCCGGGAATAGGGATAGCTATACATACAGCAAGCCTCAGTACAAACTCCTTTTCTCAAAAAGTGCATAGGCTCTTCAAAATTCCCCCTGGAGAATTATGCTAATAAGTATAGTTCCGTGGAGTATTTACATTTTTCCTGGGGGAGAAAAAGGTCTTTCTCTCTTGAAGGCTGACGGTCCGATTTTTTCACTTTTAGTCTCCAAGTGATGGTGCTTCCGGGAAATGGCTGTTCTTTCTATCTGCCAAACATTCTCATTTTCTCATCCTTAGCCCCCCCCTCCCCGTCTGTTTGTCTGTCTCTCAGTCTCTCCCCCTTTTCTTGCCCCTCCCTCCCATTCCTCCGCCTTTCTCCTTCCCTTTCTCCAGCCCACCTTCTCCCCTCCCCCAGCCTCAGGGCGGAATTTAACATCTTGTAATGTGGCAGTGTTGCCGGGGCGCTTCCGGAGGGTGGAGGGGAGGTAATACTACCACTTCTTAAGACCCAGGATTCTCTCAGGCTCCTATCCCAAGCCTGGGGTGTGGCGGAGGTCTCTCTTCCGCATGCTCCCTTCCTCCGCCTCGCCTCTGCCTTTATCCACTGCTAAGTTTCTTGACCTGTCGCTATGGCCCACAATGTTCTTAGGTTTGGCCTTAGCTGGGGAGGCGGTGTGGAGAAGGAAGAGGAATCTTCTTATCGTTGGGTATATATTTTTTTAAATAAACTCGTGGAAAGGCCGTTGTTTTGCTTTGCTTTACAATATAATCCACGCATTGTGCCTTGGTCAGGGTCCAAGAGCAGAAAAATAGGTGTGTACCCGTGCTTTAGTAACTTTGGGGGAGTGGGACAGAAGTTACTCTCAACATCCGAGGATGACTTCTCAAATGCAGGGGAATTTACTGTTTTTCTGGCCTTTATTTCCACGTCCAAATCTCCTCTCTTCAGCTTTGCAGCCCTTCGGAGCCGGAGTGAAACTGTGAACTCCCCCTGCCCCGAGTGGGATGCACTAGCCCTAGGGCCCTAGGCCTTCTTCTCGCGCAGTCCTTGGGCACACTGCGGCGACTGAGGTACGGCTGGGAAAGAGCTCCTACCTAGATCTGTGGTCAATCACACTCAGGTCTCCTCTGCTCAAAACATTCACTGGTTTCCATCCAGCTTTATTAAATCCATAGTCCACACCTCTCCGAATTTGCCCCAGAAGTCTCGGAAATCGTTACACACAGGCGGATATTCCCAATTTTCACAAGTAATCCTAAAAGAAAGGCAGAAGGGAAGCCTCCTAAACGGTCCCACATTTCAATCTCGGCTGATTAGTCTGGGGTTTTCTTCTCTCCATCCCCCACCATCAGCCCGCTATTCTGCCCCCTTGTGCAAACCAGTGGGGAATGCGAGGGGCAAGGAGCCGGCGGGCAATTTCTAGGCATTTATTGGCATTTCAAACGTTTGGCTCTCTCCAAAGAGTTTGCAAACCGTGCTCAAGGGTGGGTGGTGGGGGGTGGAAGTTGGGGGCTGTGGTGAGGGTGGGTCCTTTTATCTGCCGCGGGGAGGGCGAAACATCAAGCAGCAAAACATTAGTATTAACGTTTTGCCCAAGTTTGAGGAAGCCTCCCGCATGGGAATAATGCTCAGATTGTGAACAGAGCAGTGCAGAGTCTTGTCTTTACCTCCCCCTCTCCTTTTCCTTACTCCGACCCTCCCTTTCCCCCCACCCCTTTGCTTCCCAGCGCTTGTCACATCCTGTCTCTGGCCTGATATTTCACGTGCTCAAATTGAAGGGGATTACAATGAAGATTTATGTGTTTTATGAACGCGGCTGGTTTCCCAGTGGATGGAGCCGAGTTCACTGCTTCCCATTTCCATTTTTCATCGGCACATTTGGGAGAGCCGTTCATCACCAGGGGGGAGGGGATGTCTGCGCGGCGGGCTGATCACAGGGCTCTGTGTCTTGGAGAGAGCTGCAACTTGTGAGAAATGCTTCCAAGTGACTTGCCTTGGGCTGTGGTGGAGCCTCTCGCTCGCTCCCCTCCCACTCCCGGCTTTGTTTCTCTTCTCTCCTTCATCCCGACATTCTTCCAACTCCGGCAGCTCTCTCGCTCCCCCCAGCGCGCCTCCGGTCTCCTTCACACACATCCCCCCCCCCCCAGCCTTACTTCTAATCCCAGTCCTTTCCCCTGTCTCACCTCTCTTCCTCACCTCCCCCTCTGCTTCTCTCCCTTCTACTTTAAAGGTTTACTCTAGTAATTCCCAGGCCTCTGAACCCCACCCCACGTTCCTTACACTCTAGTTTCTGTTCCGGTCCCTCTTTCCTTTTTCCCCCAGTGACTCTCTCCACCCTTCGAAGCTGCCCCTCCTCCCTCTGTGGGTCTCCCTCTCCCGCCCTTTGCTCGTCTCTCCCAGGGAATGGGCGGGGGCGGCAAGAGGCTGAGCCGTAGCCCGACCCGACCTCGGTTGCCAGGTTCGGTGACTCCGGCTTGTCTGTGGGGCCTGAGCCCACCCCGGAGCTGAGGCCGCCCGCCCGCCCTCCCGGCTCCTAGGCTCTGCTCATGCCAAGGCCTGCTACGTGATTCCAACTTGGGCTGACATTCCCTGCCCCGGGCGCTCCGGCTTAGGCCTCTTAATCATCTTGTCTGCAGCAGATCCTCAACACCAGCCAATTTACTACCATGTCTTTCTGCTTCTGGTTTCGCGATCAGGGGGGTGAAGTGGGGGTAGGGGTGGGGGAGGGAGAAGAGGGCATTCAACTACTGGAGAAAAAGTGTAGCCAGAACCTGGCTTTCTAGGATCCGAGGGTCATGGAATTCTGGAGCCCGAAAGGGTGGGCAACTGAGCGTAGGAAGGGTCGAGGTACTCAAGTTCTCGCCTGGGAAAGCCAGATTGAAATTTTGAGGGGAAGATATTTGAGGGTCATGAACCCCTTTAATCTCGTGTTGCTGCTAAACCCCACTTGCCACAGTTGTCCCCAAACTGCAATGAACAATAAAAACACAACAGCCTCAGACAATAAAGTACTGTGAGCATTTAAAGATTTAACGGTAAAAAAGAAGTATAGGATTTTCTTGCAACCCAGGCTGTGTTTTCCATTCCTTTCTGCTTACAACTACCTGCCAAAGCTACCGGATCTTTTCCAAAACTCATTTTTAACGGATCCGAGAAGAGCAAGCTACAAGAAATGGAATAAGGAAAACACTGAAGTTAATGCCTCTCTTTGACAAGGCCCGGTCAGGGGAGCAAATTTTTTCTTATTAGCTCTTTTCTTGTAATATTGTTGCCTCTTTATGAATGGCTAGTGACATCTTGGAGGCTGCCTCAATTGCGAAAAAACCAAGGGATAGAGAGAGGAGAACTCAGTGCCTCTGTTGCCTCTGTTGTTAGTGCTTGAAGTGCTCTCAGGCAAGTCATGCTTTAACCCCGCACCTCCAATTTCTTTTTCCTCATTTGTGAAAAGGAGTAGTTTGATTTAGATGTATTCTAAAGGCCACTTTGGCTATTCAATCTATGATCTTTCTGCATAAGGAAGAGTCCAGATCTTTCCGGTCCACAGCTGTCTAGGACAATATATCAAAGTTACATTTTCCCCTCTTCCCAATAAAAAAAATGAGAACTCTATTCCATGGAGTTAGGATTAGGGTTATTAGGCCTGAGAATCGGTTCTTCAGAGAAGTTAGAACCCCTTAGATTACTGGACCAATGACACTTCTAGGGGCAAGAGGAAGTGTTATATAGTCCAAGAATCCATCCCACTAAGGGCACCGAAGCAATAAAGTTCCCTTTTATCCACAGCAGTTCCTTTTGGGTGCATAGGTGTCAAAAGTAAAGGCAAATGAATGTACCTGTATGTACTTGTTAGGAGGATGAGAGAAGAACTCAACCTTTCCTACAAAGAGTAAGTTGCAAACGTGCTACTCCAATGAGTTTTGTATATATATGTGCGTGTTCAATTCCTGGGCTCGCGTCTAACAGCATTCCAAAGCAGCTGAGTGTGTATGCGTGTGAATGTGACTCCACGCAGGCGTCCCGGCCAAACAAAGCACAAGCTTCTCTGCCTTCAAGGCAAGTAAGAAACCCGGGAGCTGGGGCGAGGGCAGGTGCGAGCAGAATTGGCCTGATTCGAGGATAGGTAGAGAACAGAACTGGAACTGGAAAACCGGTCAGTTCCCTTTATCAACCTCGGAGGCTTGCTGCTGCGGAGGCCGGAGGCCTCGGCTGCAACAACAAACAGCAGCAACACCAGCAGCACCAGCTACGCAGGGGTGGGGTGACGTGGGCGGCGGGAGACAGTCCGGGGCTAAAAGTCAGTGGCGCCAGCTCGCGGAAGGGGAGGGAGAGAGGGGCGGGGCCGAGTCTGGGAGCCCGAGCGTGAGCTGAGTGATTCATAGGGCTGAGGCAGCGGTCGCCCCCATCCTCCAGGCAAACTGAGCGAGTTGTTCTGCCACAATGGGAGATCGTGAACTTATGGCTGCCGTAGCTCCACCAAGAAACGAAAGTTTTCCCCCAAATTCTGATCTCTTTCCCCTCGCTCAAATGCTAACACCTAAAACTTGCAACCTGCAGGTGCAGGAAAAACAACCCCTTAGATGGGACGTCAGCAGAGAGGGCTCTGAGCGCAGCATAAGCGGCTACAAGTGCTTGGGGCCCAACTATGTTCTTCTTGACCTTGGCTGTTGACGTATAAAGAACCACTGGCCTGCAGCTCAGGTCTCAATCGCGATATCCAAGGAAATAAGGTGCAAGTACAATGAAAACAATAATTTATTTAAATAATCTCTTCATATTGTAAAATCGACATTAAGAGTATGTTGTTTTCATAATAAATAACTCAAAATACCTTTCCTTTAAAGAACAAAGACCTTGGGTTTAAAATAAAATAAAAACGAAATCAGTAGCTTAATTTAACTGAGAGAAGGAAACTTGTCGAGGGGAAAATAAAAAAAAAAAGACTGGGATGAGGAATGAGACTACTGCTAACCCGAAATTCTTACAGTTGGTTCACCAAAAAGTCTGAAAGTTGAATATTTTTTTAAACAAATAAATCAAGGGAGGGGGAGGGAAATCTGCACGAACACCTTTATTTACAAACTTTGTGTGTGTGTGTGTTTTCAGGATAATAATCCTGAATTGAGTTTAAAAAAGATAATTTAAACACTTTTTTTTTTGCAATGTCCACATATAAAAAAATCATTTTTTTAACATCAAAATGAGGTCATCCGCAAAGGCACCTAAACTTTTAAAAAAATAAAAATAAAAAACTCCACTGGTGATGGATGAGTAGGAGGAGGAGGAGTGGAGATCTCATATGCTTTTCCCTAGAGAGCTAAGGGGATGAGGGCCAGGAACACACACCACAGCAAAAAAAGAAAAAAAATGTCGGCAAGGACACGGTGAGGAAAGGGAGAAAGTTGAGGAAGGAAAAGAATGGAACTGGGCCCACGGTGAGGTTTATAACCGAGGATTCTTTTTTGCTCTCAAGAGTGTGTGTTTGTGGGGGGTGGGGGTGAGGAGGCGGAAAAAGAAAGGGTTCCAGGCAGAACAGGAGGCTGAGCGACCGGCCCTGGAAAAGAGCAACGCAATTCAGCGTGAACCCTTGGGGAGGGAGAGGAATGGCCAAGCTGGGAAGGAAGGAGGAAAGCTTCACTCTTCAGGACTTTGTTCTTAGCCTCGGGGAGAAGAAGTTCCCTGACCCCTCAGGATCCGGGTGGAGGTGGGGGTGGGGGAGACGGAGAGTGGAGAGTTATTGGTAAGTCAGGGCTTGAAAGAGAGCTTGGGAAGAAGGAACCTGACCAGATACGTGGCTGAAGGCCCTAACCCCTTGGGTACCCTGACTTAGCAAAGTCCTTTCCCCACTTATCACACAGAAAAATCCACAGGGCAAAAAGCCTGATAACTTTACAAATGCATCGGACGGTTGGACCGGAAAGGGCTATCAAAGCACCATAGTCTGTTTCCAGGAGGAGCAGGAGCTTTGGGATGTGCCGCCCCTCTTTGCTCAGGGAGAGAAAGGTGCTGGGATTGTGGACTGGGGTCTTTGATGGCAGAGGAATAAGGGAGAAGTACCCCCTTGCTCTGGGTAGGCAGCAGCCACTGTGGGGAATTTCTCTCTCTCTCTCTCTCTCTCTCTCTCTCTCTCTCTCTCTCTCTCTCTCCCAGTCTCTTCCAAAGTTAGAATATCGTCCCTGCGCTCACTGCTGAGCTGCTGCTGCTGTGGTGATGATGATGGTGGGGATGGTGGTGATGATGGGGCTGTGGGGGCTGAGGATGCTGCAACAGCGGTGCACTGGCCTGGAGGTGGGAAGTCGAGCTGGAAGCCTGGTGGTACCACGGATAGTTGCCTAGGAAAGCAGAAGTACCGCTGCTGGGACTGGAACCTGAGCTACCTCCACCTCCACTACCGCTACCTCCACTGCCTCCTCCTCCGCTGCTCATCCGCTGGTGAGGGGCGAAGTCCCACGTAGTAGGTGCTGAGACAGGAGGTGATGCGCAAGGGGGAGAAGCACTGCTCCCGGGGTGCTGGTCTGAAGGTATCTCTCCGCTTTTCCACATCTTCTTGAACTTTGAACGGCGATTCTGGAACCAGATCTTGACCTTTGTGGAAAAGCAAAACTGGTGAAGTTATGTACAGCAGAGCCAGAGCAAGAAAAGGAAGAAATAAGAGAGAAGAAACAGATTGAAAGACTGTAGATCTCCAGGGAGGTTGGAGGGCTGAGGGAAGGGAGAATCTGAGGATCTCAATCAGTTCAAAAACTGAAATTCACTATTTTTGGTCAGTTATGATAATTTTTAGACAGAGTGAATATATACTAAAATCATGAATGGATGGATAAGAGCATAAAATATAGGAGCAGGGGACTAATGAAAAGTTAGACATTAAATGCCAATCAATTATTACATCTCTTTTAATCAGGAGGACATTATCCTTGAGATGGCAATTATAAGTCTATCCTTTCTCTCTCTGCACCGGTCATTTCCATTATTCCAACCACTAAGGGTTTGTCACTTCTAATTTCATATATTGAATTGTGAGTCAGCAAGCCTTTTTAGAGTGTGTGTGTGTGTGTGTGTGTGTGTGTGTATATATATATATATATATATATATATATATATATATATAATATCTACGTATGGATGGATTGACCTTCATTACAGACAGAACTCCTGCCCCTGGGCCAACTGCAAGGTTGGAAAACCTCCAGCACAGGCAAACCCAAGCTCAGGGGACAGAAAAATCGGGGATCCCCTTACCTGAGTCTGTGTGAGGCCTAGGGAGGCGGCCAGTTCAGCTCTTTCGGGTAGTGCCAAGTACTGAGTCTTTTGGAATCGCCTCTGAAGAGCAGCTAACTGGAAACTGGAATAAATGGTGCGAGGTTTCCTCACTTTCTTTGGCTTCCCGTTCACTATTCTGATTTCGGGCTCACATTCTTCCTTTTCTGCAACGAAAGGGGGACAATAAGAGAGAGAACAATGAAGGAACCCGCCAAACAAGAACTGGGACACCCGCTGGTGCCCCATCACACACTGTCTCTTGCAGAGAGGTGGTCAGAGAATTCCCGGGCCGAGAAACTTCATCCATCTTTCTTTCCAGGGATTTACGGTGGGGAGTGAATCAGGTCCCTGCTGCCCTTCCTTAAAACTTTTTTTGGGGGGGGCGGGGCGGGAAGAGAAGAGGAAAAGAAACGTATTACGGAAAAAGAAACTCGGGTAAAGAGAAAAAGTCAACAACTGCATCTCATGCGTAACTGTCCCTTGCTTGAAAATTTCTCGCTCTCATCCCAACTTCTTAAACATCTTCTTCGGCCAAGGGCTTGCTCTCTGAAACCAGATTTGGGACTGAGGAAGGGGAAAAGCGGGAAGCCGGGTGGGTGGCGTAGGGGGAACAGAAACTGGGATATAATAACTTGCAAAATCTACAGGACCAGGGCTGGGACTGCGAACCTTTTTTCACACACACACATACACACACACACACACACACACACACACACACACACACACACACACACACACACACACACCCCACTACCCCCAAGAAGCAGGAAAAACTTAGCACCAGTTATTTGTGCAAGAATTACCCGTACCGGGCTCGTTGTTGGCCGGGGAGGAGCTGGTTCCGTAGGGCCCGTAGGAGCTGTATGCCGCGGTGTAGCCCAGGTCGTAGCCCGCTTTGGCAGAGTAGGGCACGGTGTTGAGGCCGCTCGCGTGGTACTGGTACGAGCCCATCTGCGTGTAGGGGGATCCTCCGCCGCCGCCTCCGCCGCTGCCCCCTGCTCCGTGCTGTTGGTTGGTGTAGTAGCTGCTGTCCGTGGCGGTGGACACCGGCAGTGTGGGGGACTCCTGGGGCTTGTGCAGGCTCGTGCTGCTGCCGCCGCTGCCGCTGTGCTGGTGGTGGTGTTGGTGGTAACTGCTGGAGGCAGTGATCTGGTTCGAGTGCATATCAGCCACCAGACTGTCAAAGACTCCAGTCATCCTGCCCCGGGACGGGAAGGAGCAGGCGGTGGGGCACCAGGGAGAACTAGGCGGGCGGCTCCTCAGTCTCTCTCCCTCTCCCCTCGGGCAACCAAAGTAATTACGGGGAAGGGGGTGGGGAGAAGGAAAACAAGAAATGTGGCAATTATCTAGGAACCCCTCCTCCTCCTTCTCCTCCTCCTCCTCCTCTTCGGGGCGGGGGAGGCGATCAGTGGGGACCACTCGGGACCACTGCCTCTGTAGCTGCTGCCCGACTCATCCTCTAGCCCACCATGCTCTCCTCCTCTGCCAGCAATGGGCACGGGCGGGGGAGGAGAACTGGGAGGGGGAGGGGTGGTGGGGGCAGCAGTGGTAGGCTCCGGGAGGCAGGAGCAGGTGAGCGGTCAGGAGCAGCTTTACGATTGTCTGAGGAGCTGGCTCCTGTCGGGCGGGCATTTAACACTTGTCACGTGAGGGCAGGCGACGTCACCTAGCAACAGCCAATAGCCATCCCGGCCCTGCAGAAATCTCCTGGTTCCTTAGAACGCCCAGACAGGAGGTGGGTGTCACATGGCGTGTGCTGTGCCTGCGGCAGCGGCTGCTGTTCTAAGGCCGAGGCTCTCCCAGCAGCGATGAAAGAAGAGGGGATGGAGGGGAAGGGGGTGTGGGTGTGGGATAGGGGCAATAGGGTGGAGGGAGAGGGTAGCCAGGAGGAGGGGTAGACAACCGTGGCCTATTGCCCCAAATGAAAAAAAGTTTCCACTAGCCTCCATTTTGTTTATTATAAATTACTTAAAGTAAATACTAGGTCAGATCTTATCTCTATTTTCAAACACATTAATCACAATAAAGAAGGTGTTGAGAGCTGGGTAAACTCTGGTTCTTTGCTCTTTTCCTCGAAACCTCTGGCACTTAGACCCGTCAGCACATTCAGTTATTCTGAATTATCTATAAACCATGTATAATAACACCTGCCACCTGTACCAACCATTACGGAGATATCTGGAGGTTTAATTAGTGTATTTAAGGTGGTTTTTTGGGGTTGTTGTTGCTTGAAAGGGAAGCTATATAAATACGAAGGTATTCTTGTTAATCATACATTCGAAAACCACTTTTCCTTGTTCTTGCCTGACACACCTGGGCTTTAGGTAACAGAATGTATATGTAGCCTTATTATAAGCATTTGATGGGTAATTAACCACACCAAATAGTGATAGTGGGATTTTTTTTCCACTTGTGTGGGAATCTGGATTAGAATTAGTTGACCGGTAGGTTCCCCTCCCAATATGACTTCTATAAATAGGTGAATTAATTTAGATTTAAGTTAAGGAGTCATGTTTCCTTCTGAAATTTCTGAAGTCTTGCTAAATTTTCAACACCAATTCGCTGAAAAGGTTTACCTTGTGTGATAGGGCTGCTCTTAGCTTACTTTACTTTTGGGAACTTTAGGATATGTTTGCATCTACGTTTCCATGGTCTCTACTCCTTCCCCCGCCCCTCCCCCACGGTAGCGACCTCCTTTAAGAACAAAACAAAACAAAAAAATCCCTCCAAGTCAACAACGAAGCCCTAACTAAACTAGGCGGAAAAAAAATTCACTTGGTGAATACTGGGTAGTTGGAGAGGTGGTGGTGGGGGGGGGGGGGTAAGACGGTTCAGGTTGTTTTTGATCTTGCCTCATAGCGCCACCTAGTGGAAGTAGAGCCATGCTTCAGTGAGTCCCAGGTAGAGGTAGACAGTGTAATCATCCCTAGGCGCCAGTCTCTCAAACCCCCCAGCTGAACAAAATAGTAATTAAAAGCCACAAAATTGTGCTAGCGCTCACAGTCTGAAGATCCCCAACCCAAATGCATAACTGTGTCGTCGAATGAACTTGTTGTAACAACGACGTCCTGGAAAACAAGTTGATACTCTGAAAAAAATATTACCTCTGGTCTTCTTCCCCAGGGGAAAAAAAGCAAATGTACAATTAAAATATGAACATTCCGCATTAACGCTATACAATGGCTCGCCGTCAGGGCAACAATGAGAGAGGACGGAATCCCGCCTTCAAATACAACCCGGATCTGCTTCTTAGCCACCGTTTTAGCTAAGGAAGAACCCTGGAAAACCCTGAGATCCTGCACCCTGTACTCCATTTGCAGTACTTTTTATGGGACTTTAATGAATGTCGAGAGACCTCACTCTAATAGGAAAACAACTACAGGTCCAAGGTTGTGTGTGTTAGAGAGAAGATCGGAGACAAAGACCATGGAACAAGGGAGCTAGCTGAGGATGCAAGCAAGAGTCACACTGACAAGTCAAGTATTGAAGCAATTGTCTGAGTAATTTAAGCCCAAACCCACTTCCCTAATACCCGGAAAATTGAGGCAAAAGTAGTTTTAAACTTGAAAAACTGCATCTAGATAATTGTTTCCATTTTCTAGAAAGTCAGAAGGAAAGTCTGTCGGAGCTGAGAAATAATTTTCTTTCCTAATGTAGAATTGGACAATACTCCTTCCCTCAATTCATTCTTCGGATATGGAGAGAGAGTAATGCAGATTGAAAGTACAGGGCTCAACCACTGAAGCTTAGAGAGCCGAGTTAAAGGTCTTTTTTTTCTGAATCAAGTTCGGGATTGATCCAAAGGCGTTAGGGTGGGCAAGAATGAATGGAGAGCAAGATTGGGAGGAAGTGTCGGTGCAGTTTTTAGCAACAGACTTTCACCTTGGGGGGGGAGTGGGGGAAGAGGAGCGTTCAGAAGATTCCTCCTTGAAGCCTTCCCAAGCTAGCTTGCTCTCTTTTCCTACTCAGATATTCTAAGGGCTCTTTGTCTGATCTCCATCTCCTTTGCTGCCTTCCTGACTCGGTGTTATACTCCTCGGTGTTCATTCCTCACACCTCCACCCTCTCTTTAGAATAAATAGTAAAGGGCAGAGACTGTCTTGTTGGCTTGTACTACCAGAGCTTAGCACTTTGGCTTACACATACATCAAAGACATACGATTTATCGGTGTTGAAAATTCCTCCATCGAAGCAGATCTCAACCAACTTATGCTGGTTTTCGAGTTTCCAGAGAAGTTGAGTGATTTGTTCGTGGTCGTACAGCTAGTAAATTTCAGAAGCAGGATTTTACTCCTTACCTCCGGTATCTCTGAGTTCAAGTCCAGGATGCAATGTATCACCACACTCTAGCTTCTCCTGCTATGTACACAGAAGGTGCTTAACAAATATTTATTTGTATTCTTAGATTGCTTTTTTTTTTTAAATATACCGTGGCTTTGCTACATCTTCCTTTTCCTCTGGCCACCACTGGAGTGCTGAAAGTTTTTCTTTTCTTTAATACAATGTCGGTAACAATAATCCATTATTTTAATGATGACTGGCACATAGAGCGCCTTTTGGTTTACAAAGTGTAAAGCACTTCGTATATTGTGATCTTCACAACTACTCTGTGAAGCAGGTAGTGGAAGTATTCGTATTCCCATTATATAGGTGAGGAAACCTGGGTTCAGAGAGTTTAAGTGACTTGCTCACTATCACATAACTAACATGTTGCAAAGTCTGAAAGAAGATTCTGGTCCAGCATTCTTGCCTTATCCATGCAGCCTTTTAAAGATGCTTATTATAAAGGAGGGATTATGCCTTAAACCGTTATTAGATAACATCTCAATGGAGATTAGTTGACAACTAGCCTTTCTGGAATGGGACCTAAGGTAGGCGCCCAGAGTTAAGGGACTTCCAAAGGAGGGTGTGGATGAGAGGGCTTCAAAGACCATTTTGCCGCTGCTGCTGTTTGCCTGAGGGTAACTGTGGGTTCTGCAAATTCTACTCTTCTTCCCCCAAGTCGTTCTGCTAGTCATTTTTAGCCATGAATATAGAGAACCCATATAGAATTCCAAATGATTTTTCCTCCCTCCCTTCCTCCCTTCCTTCTTCTCTTCCTCTTTCTTTCTTTTCCTTTCTTCTTTTCTCTCTTTTCTTTCCTTCCTTCTTTCTTCTTTTTGACATGGCTCCTGATGCCCCCTCCCACTAAGGAATTAGTAATGGGTAATGGGGGGCCATCCTGCACTGCTGCTGGCCTGGTTGAGTCACTTCGGCTCAGAGACAGGTTCATCTATTTAGAGAACCTTTCCTCAGCTGGGAAAAATGCAGCTCACAGAACTGAAGTGATTTGCCCAAACCACACTGTAGGCAGTGGCAGAGGCAAGATTTGAACCTAGATCATCTGACTTCAAAGGCAACTCTTTTCTTAAATTTTTAAAATAAATCTCATCCTTATATCATTTTTATTTTTCTACCACATCCCTCCTCCCCTCTCTGAGAGCCTTAGACAACTAACCAACTAAATAAAAGGGAGCAAAAAAAAAAGAACAGAGCAGCAAAACTAACCAACATATCAACCAAATCAGATCTTAAATACAGAATTCCACATCCAAAGCCTTTTCTGTTTTCTTTGGGGCCCAACTTGGTCATTATAATTTCGTAGCATCCACTTTCTATTTAGTCATTATTGTTCGTTCCACATTGTTTAGTCATTGTGTATTTTGTTTTCCTGGTTTTGCTTATTTGCCTTGTTCATGTGTCTTCCCATACTTCTCTGTATTTTTCATATTTATTTTCTCGTGCAGCACAGTAATATTCCATTACATTCCTCTGCCGCAATTTGCCTAGTTATTACCAGTGGATGAAGAGCTATTTTATTTCCCCTTCTTTGCTACTACCAAAAGGGAGCCTATAAATATTCTGGTCCACATGGGACCTTTCTTTTTATGATCAATCTCCTTGGAGTATGTGCATAGTGGTGAGATCTCTGAGCAAAAGGGTTTGGACATTATAATCCTTTTTAATGTTTAATTTTTTTTTAAAGAATAATTAGGCCATACTTGACTGCATGCTGCCATGGGGGGGGGGGAGGGAGAGAGGAAGGGGAGAAAACTTGAAACTCAAGGGACTCTGGAACTGAATCTTGTAAACTAAAAGTAAATAAACAAATCAATTTAAATTAAAAAAAAAAGAATGATTAGGCCAGTTCAAACACTAACATTCTTTCAATTGTACAGTGACGCCTCCAACAAATTTATTAAACCCCTACTGTTTGTGAAGCCTGGTGCTAGGTGCTGGGGAAGCAAAGACAGAAGAAAACAGACCAAGTCCTCAAGGAGTTTTTTTTTTTGTGAGGGGAATATAATTTACACATATGTCTGTATGTGTGTATTTTACAAAACATTTTCTAATACTTGAGTCATGTGAAGACCTTTCCAAAAAGTATCAAGTTGATATGTTGCCTCTCCCGTAACTAACAGTCCCCTTTCCCCCTTTCTGTTAGCTTTTCCTGTAGCTGATCAACCTTCCCCTTAGATTCTTTCTAGAAGTTTTCTGCAAAACAAAAATTCCAATTACTAGCACCAGTTTAGTCTCTAGATTCCGTGAGATACTCTGTTGCCCTTTGGTACTTCACATAGTTCTTTCCATTTCTCTATCTTGGTCCCCTCCCCCCTTGTTTTTTCTGCCTAGACCCCGATTCGGCTGCAATCACACTGGTGCATTTGAAAAATTACATCCTTTGAAGAAAACAGTCTGTGCTCCCAGTGTCAATTCTGTAGGAAAGCCTCTGTAACCAACCACAACTTGGGACTGGAGAACGCCAAGGCAAAAGGGCAGCTTGCCAAGGAGGTGACCACGTGGCTGCGGGGGCGGGGGCGGACTGTTGGAGCAGGGGTCAGCACTCAGACGACCTCTCCCGACTCGCGCCCCTTAACTGCCAGATCCTACTCTCTAGTCTTTCATGGAGCACTTTTATCCGTGGGGAAGGAGAGCAGAGAGAGATCTGTCCTATGGCACCGAGTTTTCTAGGACTCTAAGATTATCGGATTTAGAACTGACTGGGACTTCCAAGGTCATCTAGTGAACCCCCACATTTTCCGGATGAAGAAACTGAAGCCCAGAGACTTGCTTCTAGTCACTTCTAGTCTACAGAAGTGACTTGCCCACAGTTACACAGGTGTTTGGTAACAGTAGGGATTCGAACCCAGGTCTTTTGATGCCAAATCAGAACTCTCTTCACTACATCTCCTACCTCTGCCAACAGCAAGCCTCTTTATGGATGTTTTTTTTTGAAAGAAAATACTAATTATGTTTCCTTCTCATACCTCCATAACTAACCCCACTACAACCCTTTTAACCTAACCTTCAGACCATCACTCAACACCTAAACTCATGGGTACCACCTCTCTTTCTTCTCGATTCCCAGATCTTATGATCTTAGAGCTAAACTCTCTGGGTCCATCTGGATCTGTTATCAAACTGAGCTGTGATAACCTCTGTATTTCTGATTCAAAGCACTTTCCCCCATTACTTCAAGTGGAGATTTTAGAGTTAAAAAAGGACCACTAAAAGGGCTGCTCCAGGGGATTCCTCCAACAAAAATGAGTCAGAAGGCAAAGCATTAGCTTCAAAATCCTAAAAGTCCGAGTTTGAATTCTCTCTCTGGCAATCAGGGTTAAGTGATGTGCCCAGAATCACACAGCTAGTAAGTGCCTGAGGTGGGATTTGAACTTAAATCCTTCTGAAGCTGGAGCTGGTTTAATGTTCACTGGGCCACCTAACTGCCCCATGAAGTCTCAATCGAAACTTAATCCCAGTGGACCCTTGGTAAAGCCATGCCCTCTATGGGCCTCAGTTCCTCATCTGTAAAATGCAAAAGATTGGACTAGATGATCCTTAAGGTCCCTTCAAGGCTGAAATCCTACAAACAGTTTATAAATGGAAGAGATATGACTGATGCCCTCCAATTAAGAATAAAGAGGTGGATATATAGCTCAAACTGCCGGATGTTTAGTCTCTGCTCTGATTCATTATAAGAATTACCTTTAATATCAACTTGATTTTGAATAAGCCCAAGGAGCTTGAACAAGAATTAGGGGCTTTCCTCAGCTGTGTAAAGGATGAAATCCCAGTACCGTATGTCTATGAAATGCCAGCTCAGTTTTGGCTGTCTTAACGGAAGAACACGTGAACAATAGGAAGTGTTCTGAACTCTGGAGTGCAGAGACCACCGTGGGCTTGATTGAAGGGCGCTGGTGGTACAGCTTGTCACCAAGCAGTTTGGTCTGAGGCACCATACTTGCTGAAGGACTCCAAATATTCAAAGGGCTTACAAAGCAAACATCACTGGGAGAGAGAAATGCATTTTCCTTTGATCACTAAAAGCTGCCAGATTACCCTTCCAAGGCTTTGGGTTGTGAGTTGCATAAACACTGATGGAATAAATCACATTCATTTTTTTTTCAGGGACAAAGGCTGCAAGATAATCGGACTGTTCTGTTATTACCTTTGTCCTTCCAGGAGCACCCATAATGCATGGTGAGAGGCAGTTAGCAAGAATGTTGTCAACATATCTTGCTCTCAAACCTCCCAAGAAAGCAGGCATACTTTCCCCCTACCTCCCCCTTCCCCAATTTGCATTGCTGGAAACGTTCACAAAAAAAACCTTTCAGTAGGTGCTCAGCTCTTCACAAAGCCGGTGGTGCTGGGTGAGCATTTTGAAGAAGAATGCCTTTGAGAAGAAAAAAAAGAGTTTGGCTTTAACCACAACCTTCATTTCCTTCTTCCTTGAGTCTGTTTGCAAGGGAAAGAAAGCCTGAATATTAGCAGCAACTCTGGATAAATGCACCTGTTTATGCAAAAACAAAACCAAACCCCCAAATCCCACGTGTGTAATCAAATCCTAAAGGGCAGCTGTGAGGGCTACTATTGATCCAGGTGCCTGAATCCCCAGTTTAGGTGAAGAACCCCAGTGAGTGTTCAGGAGGTGCCTTGTAGCTGGCCATTCAGTTCTCTCATGGCTTTCAGAACTAATTTTGGTTGTTACCTTCTAGGAATCAGACCACATGGAATCTGAGGAAACAAAACAAAACAAAAAACAAGAGGGAAGAGATGGTGGCTGGAGGAGGCAGAGAGTCCTGTGATTTGGAGGCTTCCTTTGGGTAGGTAGATTCTTGGAGGAAGGAATGGTATCTGCTTCTTTACTCAACTTCCCCCTCCTTTCTCTCTGATATTCTAGCCATTTCTGGAAAGGTCAATGTTCTTTCCCTTCCTCATCAATGTCTTAGAGAAGGAATTGGATGCTAAAAATAATGAGTTGCCCTTTTTATGCTCTACCTTGTCTTACTTCAATGGTTCATTGTGCTTTGGAGTTGATCTTGGGTTGATGAAGCCTATGCCAGCACTGCTGTCAGGTTCTGTCACACTGGAAAGGCCTCAAGTATGGAAGAGTTTGCTTTCTGAAGACCAATTTAGCTAACTTTGAAAAGGCACATCTCTCTCTCCATGCATGCATACTTGTACACACATGCATACATGTATATAATGGATGTATATATGTGCACATATATGTGTGTATACACATGCACATTTATACATACAGAGATGAACACACACACACAAAGGAAATATAAAAACAGGCCCCAATTCTGTGTGGATCCCCTCCACTTCAGCAGTGATGGTAGCAGAATAGTAGGTAAGAGAACAGAGAGTGTGAAGAATCACACAATTTTTACTAACCAATAAACTCAAATTAGACTATCGATAATCTAAAGGCGAGATGCCTGTCCAATGACTAAGCAGTTGAAGGAGGAGCTGAATTGTATTAATCCGGATGAACTGAATTGTATCAGTTCTGACATTCTTGCTATAAACAAAGCCAGAAGAAAAAAGAAAGTTACAGCAAAATGGCAGGTGGGCTTAAGGGGCAAAAAACTCCTCGGAGAGGCAAAGAAAAGAGTTGGCAGGGCAGGTTTTATTATGTACTCCAAAGCAACAAGCAATATTGCATGGGCTATTTGGTTATTCTCATAGTTCGTTACTACTACTGTTTGTAAAAGGACCACAATAAAAGTACTTGCAGCTCATGCACTGATATTGGTTACTGAGGATGAAGTAGTAGAGAAATACCATGAAGAACTTGATAAAGTCCTCCAAATGAAATCAACACAAACTCTGATACTTGGAGACCTCAGAACAAAGATAGAAAAATGCAAAGATAGGGAGAAAAACTTAGGAAAACATGGTTCAAGAAGAGGTAATGAGATAGTTTCTGCAGGCCATCTTGGGGAGGGAGGAAGGAAGAAGGGGAAAAACTTAAAACTTATGGAAGTAAATGTTGAAAACTAAAAATAAATTAAATTTAAAAAAAAAAGAAGAGGTAATGAGAGAGGCCAAAGATTTATGGATTATACAAAAGCCTCCTCATTCCACATCGTGATCACTTTCTTTGAGAAAAGAATTGGTAGGATGGATAAAGTGAGCACCAAACAATACTGGAAAGAACAAAATAGATTGTATTTTAAAAGTTGGAAAAAGAATTGTTACTGATATGGAAGTTATCTCTGACTCAGATCGTCAACTCCTGGGCATTTTCATTTAGGGAGTATTTTTAGGAGGTGATATAGATTCTGCCTATTTTCACTTCGAATGAAATTAGAATTGATTCCAATATATCTGGGTGGTTTTCCTCCATCGCTTCTAGAAATATTATGTCTGGGTTCTTTTTTTGGTCATAGTGTTCAGGTAGGCCAGTGCTTCTTAAATTATGTCTCCTAGACCAATTTTCCAAATTGGTTGTTTTAACCATCTTATGTTTTCGTTTCTTCTCCTTCTCCTTTCTCTTCTCCTCCTTTTTTCCTCTTTTTTCTCCTCCTCTTCTTCTTCTTTCTTTCTTTTTATCTTCTTCCTCGTCCTCCTCCTTCTGTCTTTGTTTTAATACTTCTTACTTCATGGAATCAGTAACTTTTTGATCCATTCTAATTCTCAGGGAGTCTGTTACTTGGATAAGGTTTTATATATGCTGCTTATCCTTCTCTCATCTTTATGTGAACATTCTCATTTCTTTTCTGATTCTTTCCTGTAGATCTTTCACTTCCTTCATAATACTGTATCATCTTTTGACTCTTAAAAAAAAGCCCTTGCTTCATTTCTTCTAAGAATTCTAGTTGACTTTGCAGCCAATATGTATTTTTCTTGTAGATATTTTAGAGTTATTCTCTTCTAGGTTTGTTTTTGGTTGTTTCTGTCTCCATAATTGCTCTTTGATGTCAGTCTCTCTCTTTAAAAAAAAAATCCATTCTTCAGCCTTATTTCTTGCAATTGGAATTTTTTGTTAAGGCCAGACTGTGGGTACTCTTGGAGAGAAATTTAGGGACTTGTATGGTCTTGATCTGAGTCACTGAGGGTCCTATCACTGCAATTTAAGGGTACTGAGTATTGTATACGACAAAAATCTCAGGAGTGGCTCAGGCTGCAAGCTTTCAGTGTGACTTAAGTGGTCTGTCTTTTTGCTGCCTTCCTTTTCTGAACTTTGCAGTTTCTGGACTCTGGTTTGGGTCTAGGCAATATGAATGAATACAACATTTATTAAGGTCTTACAAAAGCTAGGTCTCAATTAGTGTAAATAATGAATCTCCCGAAGTGGTTTAAATTCACACTATTTGAAGTTATAATTATAAAATATGGTAATTAGTTCCAGTCCAATGGAAATATGCAGTGTGAATTTGAATAGTATCACCACTTGAAGAGATTCATTATTCTACTAATCAGGACCTATACAAAGCACTATGATAAACCTGGAGATACAAATAGAAAAGTAAGACAGATCCTGCTGTCAAGAAGCTCACATTCTAATGGACTTGCCCCTGGGTGGAGCTCCAGTAAACAGTTGCTGATCCCAGCCCCTGTCAGCTAGCTGAAAGGTTCTGCAGATTCAGAGTGACAGCATAGTCGGCAGCTGCTTTCCGCTACAGCCCTCCTCCTTTTTTCCTTCTTGAAATCCTTGTTATGATCTAAATCCTGTGGCCTTCATCCGTGATCCCATTTCAGAGACAGTACTGCAGGCTCACTCCTGGTCTTCTCTTTCAGGTGGAATCTGGGATCTCATTCTGAGATCACTTGAGCAGTGTTGTAGTGCTGCAAGCTTATCTTTGTTCTATAATTCCTCTCCTGGTCACTTGCCTAGATGCTAAATTCACAGTCTTGGGCTAGAAAAAGAACCTGCTGTTTTATCTCTTTGGATTTCACTACTGTGCCTGGTGCTCTTCCTAGATCTAGGTTGAAGTAGCTGTGGGAGAGAGCTGGGTGTACTGCTTCCTCCTACTCTACATCTTTGTTGTTTTCCAGACCATCAATTCTTCAAAACTACATCCAGAACTAGTAAACAAACAAACAAAAAAGAAGAAAGAATAATGTTAAGAAAAGAATGTAGGACACAATGCAAACAACTTAGGCTTGAGTTATTTAAATAAGGAATTGAACATTTTAAAAATGGGAAATGGACCACAGAAATTACATTGACACCAATCATAACCATTTAATCCAGAAGTCTAACCAACATAAATTAACTTCTACAATGAAGGGACAGAAAGAACTCAGAAAATTCCTCAGTAAGTAAAACCTGACTCACTTGCCAGATGGAAAAAGATAGCTGTCAAAGGCAACCTGAATTAGATTATATACCTGTTTGTAGAGTCTTACAGTGGTAAACCGTGAATCTGAAAGATGGAAAGATGAAACATGTCATTCACTTCCCAACAGAGAGATGATAAGTATAAAATTCAGAAAGAGAAATTCATTTTGGGAATGGTCAATATGGGAATTTATCTTGCCAATGGATATGGTCCCTAGCCTGAAGTCAGGAAGACTCATCTTCCTGAGTTCAAATCTGGCCTCAGACACTTATTAGCTGTGTGACCCTGGGCAAGTCACTTCGCCTTGTTTGCCTCAGTTTCCTTACCTGTAAAATGATCTGAAAAGGAAATGGCAAACTACTCTAATATCTTTGTCAAGAAATGACTGAAATGACTGAACGCATGAACCTACATGTTAAGGGTTTTATTTATTTTTTTAAAAGTTGCACTATTGGGAGAAGCAAAGGTAGAGGAGGAGATATATTAATTTTAAAATGCTTGTTAATTGAAAAAACAAAAATGAATAAAAAAAATTTGTCAAGATATTCAACTAAGCTTGTCAAAAATTTATTTGCTTGTTTGTTGATTATGAAAAACTGTTTGATTTGGTAGAAACAAAGTGTCACCTTATAAACTCTCCTACAGCAAAGCATCGTGAAACCATATATCAAAATCTGTTGTCCAGATCAGCAGATGGACAACAAGAATCTTCCACCAGCATTCTCATGATGTCAGGGGAAACTGAGGAAGGCCTGACATGTTGGGTAGACACCTTGTGTCAAACTCATGAGAGGACATGGACCATAGTCACATAGGATGGGTATGTGGGAGAGAGCTTACTTTATTATTAGAGGGAACTTCTGAATTAATGAGACCACAGATACCTTTGAGTTTTTGAGTTCTTTACAAAGATAGATTGACTGATATGAGAAATCTACATCCTTTTGTTCATTTGACTTGCATCTTCCCTTCCCTTCCCTTCTCTCCCTTCACTCCCCTCCCCTCCCCTCCCCTCCCGTCCCTTCCTCTCCCCTCCCTTCCCTCTTTTCTCTTCTCTTCTTTTTGAATCATTGGTTGAAATCTGGGGTAGAGATGGACAGCAGATGGAAGGGAAGAGTCTTCCTCAAGGCTATTCAATGAAGTCATTGCCAGAACTAGTAGAGGAAACAAAAATCTTATTTCCCCATGCCAGTCTCTGGATAATATGTTCTCCTTGTAGTATACGCCGTTGTATTTTATTTGAATGTGGGTATCTATATTAAATTGTGGAGGTAGGCAGGTTAATCTTGGGGAAGTTAATCTGCTAAATTTTAGAACTTCTGCCCGGGGACTGAGCTATCTTGAATGTGCACAAACTTGAGTAGCCTACTATATATATATCACCTGCTCCAGTCCAGATCAGAGTATGCTTCACATCCTATGCAGCCATTTACCCTGGTCAGATAGCCATTCTATCCGCTGTATCCATCAAGCTTTCCCACTGAATGTAGCAATCAAATTAACAATACTATTTTTTGGATTTTTTTTTTGTAAGGGGCAGGTAAATTGATTAAATTATTATTGTCCGTCCTTCATTCTTGAAGAGGCCCATGACATTGAGAAGGAGAGGTCATGACTTATGACAAGTGAATTGGATTTAAGTGAGGCAGGGCTATGCAAAGTCACCAGCCTCCCTCTCTCCTCTAGAGCCATCTGGGTCCAGTGGCAAGATATAGATCAAGATGACTGGAGTTGGTCCCAGACACATTAGGAGAAGTTGGCCTTTTTAAGCTGATATTTTTCTCAGGTCTTAGTTTATCTGAGGCAATGCCTATTCAGTGATTAAGGCTAGGTGAGAAATGAGGCAAAGAATGGCCTCTTTCACCTAGTAAAAAAAAAAAAGTCAATTTCAGAGAGGAAGATGCTCAGGGTTTCTGACCACAACAGAAACAACTGCCATTTGCACTTACTCTAAGCCATCAGAGCCAAAACAATGACCAAAAGAAGCTTGAGTTGGGACATATTGTTGGTCAATCAATGAGAGCAAGAGTGCTTTGGGTTTAAAGCATGGCCCTTAGAAAAGAAATCTAGCCCATAAACTCTAAGATATTTTGTGAGGTTTCAGAAATTAAAATTTATATTCTTTGGGCAGAGCACCTGCAAGTAAGAGTGTGATTCCCTATGTGGGAGAGAGGAAAAGAGAGGAGGGAGAGAAGGAGGGAAGAAGAAAAGGAAGGAAGGAAGGGAGAAAGAAAGGAAGGAAGGAGCTTCATTATCCAACTGGAACTGGCCATTTAGGTCCGAAGTGGGACAATTACTAATATTCACTGTTGATTGTTGTTTGTCCTTAGTTCTGGAAGAGGACCATGACATCAGGAAAGCTATGTTATGACTTGTAGGTGAGTTGGATTTAAGTGAGGCAAGCTTGTGAAAGGTCACCAGCTTCACCCTCTCCTCTGGAGCCATGTGTGTCCAGTGGCAACATATAGATCAGGATGACTGGAGATGGCCCCTGGACATAGTAATCAAATTAACAATACCATCACTTTTGTAACAGGCAGATCACCAAAACACTATCCTTTGACTCCCCAGAACAAAATTCCCCTCCTTGGCCATACTCTGCTATCAGATGTGATATTGCCTTTTGTATTTGTGTCATTAGTAGGTAGCACATACTCAGTGATTTTCATTCATTCTCATTGATAGAATTTATGGAAGATTTTGGAGGTGGTGTCAGGAAGCACTGAATAACCTCTATGATTCAGGCATGGTGAATTCCCATGACACCAGGTTCCAAGGCAGACTTTCTATGTCTGAGGTGTTGTTATTCTCTCCCTCTTTACATTTGAAAACTCCAAGAACGTGAAGATTACACACTAGGAAAACATCTGCTTTGAGTAGCCCGTCCCTCTTTCAGAAAGTGATTTTGTGCTTATACAAATGCTGATAGATTCAATCCATAAGAATGGAAGTCCCAAAGAGACAGTCTTTGGAGATTAAAGTGTTTTGAGATCCACATATGAAGACTACTACTCAAAGGTTAAAAAGAATAAATAACATTGCTATGTTTTCTTTGTTGTAAATGTAATTTCTCTCAATCCTTTCATTGCTCATTGATCACTTGGACAGTGATGATGAATACCCAGTTTCTTGGTGACTTTTTCTCTTAACTACATGAAAGAACAACATTACGACTGTGCCATGAGGCATATTTACAGCAGCCATGGCTGATGCTGTACATGTTGCTACATGCGACTAAATGTTGAACGTCTCATTTCCCTGGCGCAGAAATCTGTGATTGCTAGGTCTCAGCTACATTCCTACCCTGCCACAACCTCTCCCAAACCAGCCCTTGACTCTTATTGCATTTAGGAGTCATATCCTAGGCTAATCACTAATGATCTAGGTCACAACAGGCAGACTTTTGGACCAACTTAGCCTTCAAGGCCCCTTCTGGTTCTAATATTCTACAATGTTTGTTCCTTGGGATGAATATTGACTCTTTTTGAGATGAGAAGCACAGTCCAAGGTGTGGTAGCTGACAACTAAAGAGTAGTATTAATTTGGCTAAGTAGATAGAAACCACTCTTTCTGAAAAGCCTCAAAATCATCCCTAATGATGAGTGGCTCATGGGAGCAGGGAAGGGAGAGACGTGATACTGGTGACCTACTATCATTAAGGCAAGTGTTGACCTTATATTCAAGACCAGGATGACCGGTGTGCAAGTTGCTAAAGAAATCCAGAACATCTTTTGTCTGTGAAACACCACTGATTGAACAGGGAGCTGGGAAATCAGCTGTCTCCGAGGAGCAATCAGTCCACAAATAGAAGTAGGTTGACACAGCTGGTTGTTATCATTAGGTGCCTAAACCTTAAAATCATCATTAGCAGGGCTCTGGCAGGTCTAAGCCTAAATCATACGTGTTTCCTTTTAAAGGTGATGGGTTGCTGGGGTTTTGTCATCCTGCCATGCAGTGCCCTCCCCTTTATGTCGATGTCACTCTAGCCTTGGACACATGCTTATTATAGTTTAGGAATTGTCAAAGGGTGATAGGCCCACTTCCTTATAAAGGCATATGAGGATCCATGGCTCTGAGATATCAGGATAAGAAGAGAGAGAAGCAAGTAAAAATTGCACAAAGACAACAATTGTAATTTCTAATGGCAGAAATAGGCTCGTGCTGATGAGGAAGCCACATAGTCGAAAACGGACATAACTGAGTGAAGTAGATTTGAATGTGATCACAAACAGCACTGGCTAGCCTGGGCTAGCGACTTGGGCTGCAGCAACAACTTTCTTGAGTGAATAATCAAATTGGCCACTGGATGTCATCATAGCCTTAATACTAATGCAGCCACTTGGCCATTTGTCCTGCAATGTTGACTGTCCTCGGGAGGTTTAAAGGTTAAATATATTTTCCTTTTGGGTAGAAATTAAGTTGCATTTTAATAAAAAGCTAATATATATAGTCTACTATACATTACATATACTATATATGTATTATATATAATATCATACTATATGTGTATTACATTATATATAATATATACTATATAAGCTAGTATATATGTATACACATATCTATATATGTGTTTATTTTATATATATATACATATATGTGTATATGTGTGTATATATATATATTATGTATATATCAATATCTATCACTTTAATGTTTGCTAAGTGCCTAATATGTATCATTTCATTTGATCCTCTCAACAACACCAGGAGGTAAGTGTGATTATCATCGTTATTTTACAGATGATTTTGTTGTTCAGTCATTTCAGTCATGTCCAGCTCTTCATGACCCCATCTGAAGTTTTCTTGGAAAAGATACTGGAGTGGTTTGCTATTTCCTTCCCCAGTTCATTTTACTGATGAAAGAACTTAGATGAACAGGGTTAAGTGACTTTCCCAAGGTCACCCAGCTAGTAAGTGTCTGAACCAGGCTTAAACTCAGGAAGATGAATCTTCCTGACTCCAGACCTGGAGAGCTAACCACTATGCTGCTTAGCTGTCCTTTACAGATGGTAGTAAATGACTCGTTCAGGGTGACACAGTTGCTAAGTGTCAGAAGCAGAGTTTGAACTCAGATCTTTTTGACCATGAATTTAGCACTCTATCCATTGCTTTGCTTGTTTGCCTCATACCTCTCTTGGTCTCGGCTACCAAGAAACCTCGCCTATCCGGAACAGTCAAGAACCAGAAAGTAAGTAAAGCAAGGTCATGGAATCTCAGAGTTGTCAGAGACCTGAGACCATTGAGCCCAACAGATACCTAAACAAGATGCAACGTAACTGAGAAATAGTCAATGATAATCTTTGCTTGAAGACCTCCAAGGATGGGGAATCCATTCTCTCCAGTTGTACTTTTGAATTGTTCCAATTGCCAGGAAGTTTTTCCTAACATCTAAATTACTTCTTTGTTGCTGCTGTCCTGATTCTAGTGACAACTCAAGGAGCTGAACCATTGTGGCAGGTGACAGTCCTTCAGATTCTTGATGCTAGGAGTCTTCTCTGGGCTAGGACCTTCCCTCTCCCACCTCCAGATATCTCAACAGATCTACATATGGCATGGCCTTGAAGTCTGTCACCATCCTGGTCGCTCATCTCTAGACACTCTTCAATCAGTCAACCAGCAAGAATTTATGAATCCCTTACTTTATGCCTGGCATAGTGCTGAGGGCTTAACAAAGAACATAAAAGGACTTCACATTCTAATGGGGGAAACAGCATTTGGCTTATCATTGCTCTTCCTAAGTTTTGGTACCCTGAATTGACCGGGGTCTGATAAAGGCAGAATACAGCAGTCCTAGCATCATCCTAGTCTTATACATTATGTACCCCAAGATCATTTGAAGTTTTTTTTTGGGGGGGGGGATTTGAGTTTTCAAATTGTACTGCTGACTTATATTAAGCTTTTGTTCTAGCTTTTTGACTCCTGGGCAAGTCACTAATGGCTTTCAGCTTCAGTTTCCTCATTTGTGAAATGGGGATAATAATGACACCTACCTCATAGTGTTGTTGGGAAGACCAAAAAAAAACCCAACAAACCTCTTTGTAAACCTTAAAGGTGGTATATAAATGCTCAATATTATCACTATGACAACAACGAAGACTACTACTACTACTACTACTACTACTACTACTACTATTACTACTACTATAACCCCTAGATCTTATTCTTGGAGCAGCCAAAACAGAGGTCACCATAACCATAAGTAAAAGATAATTTACTTTATTCATGGGAGAACCTCTCCACATCAGCCCTCTACCCAGATCTGATTTACTTTTACTTTATGCACAATTTTAATAATAACTAACATTTGTAGAAGGCTTTAGACTTTGAAAAGCAATTTTACACATTATATTATTTGATCATCCCCTAACCCTATGAGATAGGTGTTATTCATTATTATTATTATCGATGAGGAATTTGAAACTGAGAGAGGTTCAATGACTTTCCCAAGGTCATATAGCTAGGAAGTAGGATTTGAACTTGGGTCGCCCTGACTCCAAGTCCAGTGCATTATCTATTATACAACTTGGCTACCTCAATAAAATAGGCTTGATTATTAAATTTCTAAGCCCAGAAAAGAATCAACAAATTATAAGGTGGTTAAAAGGACTTTTCCAGGTAGGTACACCAAGAGCAGGAAGAAGTGACAGTCTGAAAGGAAGAAGAAGAGACAGAAGAAATAAGGAGCAGAAAGATGAAATTAAAAAGTTAAGCAATCTGGAGGGTACTTGGTGTAGTCTGTCTGTTGCTTTCTCTATTTCTATTTCTGTTTCTCCCTGTCTCCTCTTTCTCCCCCTCTCTTCTTTTCTCTATTTCCATCTCTACTCCTCTCCCTTTTTTCTCTCCTCCCTCTCCCCATCTCCCACTGTATCTTCCTCTTTCCCTTTCCTCCTTTCCCTGCTCCTCAGAATGGAAGTGCTGGCTTAGCCCAATGCAGTTCAGAACTCCCAAACTCAAGCAATCCACTACCCCAGTTTTGGTGGTAGCAGAGATGATAGGCCTGTGCCACCAGACCCAACTAGTCACACAACTCTTAATAGGCCTTGAGAGCTTGCTTGTATTATATTGCACAGTACAATTTGGTGTTTGCAAGGAGCTTAAATGATATTTTGTGTTTAAGAAGGCAGGGAGTTATGCAGCCTATATGAGAGAGATTTCCCATCCCAAATTACTAAAACAAATGTCTTTAAAGGTGTGAACTCTCCTTTATTCAGAATTCTTCATTCCACAAGGATCCCATAGAGTCAAAGTCTGACTGTATTGTGTTTCTTATGTGAAAAAGACATTCTTTATTTTTTTCATAATGTACTCTGCCAATATTGGGGTCATATCTTATGACTCATTCACACTCTTTTGCCTAGACACTATATAATAGAGGGCTAACTGTTGGGGATAAGTCTGTGACCATTAGAAAATATGGAGTTAACTGTTCAGTGGTGATTACTTTTGTGTCTCCTAAAAGAATCCAAAGTGAAACCAAAATGGTTGAGTTCATAGCAACAAATTCTTAGAAATCTGAGCACTAATTAATCATGACAATTTATTTCTTCAATTAGTTGTTACAGCTGAAAGACTCCTCAATGTTTATTTCTCTCTGTGCACTTATCTCTGTACAGTTCTTAGAGACTTTAAAGCAGAAGTTACTAGCTTTTTTGGCCTGCCTTGAACCCCTTTGGCAGGCTGATGATGACTATGGAGCCCTTCTCAAAATAATGTGTTTAAATGTATAACATAAAATACATAGGATTACAAAAGAAACCAATTATATTGAAATACATTTACCAAAATATTTTTTAAAAGTCCTAAGACCTGTTAAGGAACTATTACTTTAAAGGTATCTGTGATGATATAGCAAGCAGATGGATGGAAGAGTTGGTTGGCCTAATGAGTTGAAAATTCTTCTACAAAGAAGAGGGGACAAGCCAAGGAGAATTTCATTCCCAAAGTCCTGGGATAAGAGTGCCACACTTATTGGGGGAAAGTCTCAGGACTATATTTCCCCTTACATCTACAAAATAGAATAATCACTTGTGATACCCATCACTTTGGGGACCTGTTCCTTCTCTCCAGTTTACCAGATTCATTTATCCAATGGAAACCTGAGAACTTTAGTATCTTTCATGTTTTGTCTCCCAAAGGATGATCATTGAGTCCCTTGGAAAAGCTCAGATTTAAAAAGGACATCAAACATAAAATAAGTTTTCTCCACACACTAAGAAACACAGAAAAGACTTAGAAAGTCAAGAGAACCCTTGTGACTTCTAGCAGACCCTCCTTTCCAATATAGTATGACATTTTGTGAGTCACAACACTGCCCCAGTGGGTCCTCAGTAAAGAGAAGTGAGTTGGCTCCTTGGTTCACTCTAGCTTTCCCTGGTGCCCATTCCCTCCGGTTCTGAGTCCTTGTGGATCCAGTTTCTAGCAGAGTTGGTCCTCTCTAGATTTGCTGTCCCTGATCACTTCAGCCATGGCTCACATTTGATTTTTTGTTCGCTCTACCTGCTTCTCTGTGGGCCAGGTGACTTCCACCATGATTCTCCAGCCCCTTTGTGGCTCTACCAGGTACCCTCTCTGTCTCTGTCTCTCTTCTCTCTCTTCTCTCTCTCTCCCTCCCTCCTTCCCTCTCTCTCTCTCTCTCTCTCTCTCTCTCTCTCTCTCTCTCTCTCTCTGTCTCTCTCCCTCTCTTTCTGCCTCTGTCTGTCTGTCTCTGTCTCTCTGCCTCTATCTCTCTGTCTCTGTCTCTCTCTGGAGTGCATGAATCCCTAGAACTGTAAGACTCTTCTTTCCCAACTGGGGTGACCAAGTTGTCTCTCCTGCACTTATGCCTGGGCATCCCTGCACATGGTTGGGTAGGGGAAGCAGCAAGGGAGTCCCTACTACACTGTGAATGAAGGACTAATAGTCTTGAGATGAGATATGTACATAAATGAGCTTTAGCAACCCACTCTATATTCACCCAGAGAAGGCAGGAGAGGAGAAATGGGTAGAAATTTGATACCAGGCAAATTCAGACTTAGTATAAGGAAAAACTTGCTAGCAATAAGAGCTACCCACGATTGCCCTTACTGGAGATCTTCCAGCAGAGGCTACATGACCACTTGTCCAGTAAGACGCTGGGGGAAAGGGGGTGGGATGGTGGATTTGAACTAGATGGCTGCTCATGTCTCTGCCAGCTCTGAAATTCTGTGATCCTGATTTTGTGAACTGTTCTAACTGGTTCAATCAACTTGGGAGCTTAATTGATTGTTCTTATTATTCTTGAAAAGAAAGCCTAATGCTTCAGAACTGGGCAGCAGGCATTACTGAACAGTTCCAACTTAGCTTTTTGATGCTTCGGCAGTTGTTTAACTTGTGAAGGCTGGCCATAGATTTCCCCCATTTTCTCATCAGGTCTGACATCCCTTTAAGTGTTTTAATAGCATCTTCTTTTAGAAGACCTTTTGGGTTAGGAGATAAAAAAATCCAAAAGTGCTTTTATTGCTTTTATGTCATCTTGTTCTTATATCCTAACGACAGGAGAGAGGGTGGGGACACACAAGCCTGAGCAATTTTGAGATCAATTTAGACGGAACATAGATTCTGACTTCTTCTTGTGCAGATACTTTCTCCGTCCTTCTCTTAGTCAGTTTTCCAGTTTCAAAATTATGCGGCTGTCTAGTGATTAGTGTAGGGAAATGATATTCACTTTGGCATCGTCAATACATTTTTTCCCCCTGAGGCCAACAGATGAATCTCTCATAGAGAATAACCCAGGGTGAAAAAGAAGAGGCATCTGAGCTCATGGTAGTCCCATGAGTAAGACCCTGTCTGTATGCAGTAGTGAAGATCTTTGCCTTTCCTGTTTCTCCTCAATCACTCCAATCAAGCTAAGTCCTATCAGAATTCACATCTGGCCATGGTTTGTTTGGACCTTTGCTGTCCACCCACCATTATCCTTCAATGCCTTCACTTCAGAATTCATCTGTACCCCTACACGCTCTGTTAACTTTCTCATCTCATTGATCTCCTCTCTCTCATCTACCTTTTCATTTCATTAAAATTCCACTGCTCAGATAACTTTCCTCTCTTACATCTTGGCCACGTGGCCTCTAGCCTTGCTGGAATCTGCCCTTGCTTCTGAAATTCTTCCATCTACAAGTTCAAGCCTCTCCTTCCTTTTCAAAGTTACAGTTCTGCCCCTGCCTTCATCTTCCCTTTCATTTCCTCCATCTCTCCCGCCTACTCCATATGTTTCTCCCCAGCTTCTCCCCTCATTGCTCCTTTAATCTGCTTCCCTCCTGGCTGATTCTGAGCTTTACACCTGGAAGCACCTCCCAAATTATATGCTCTTCCTCCTCTGTTTTCAGAAACCCCATCTGTTTCTCTAAGTGATTCCAGCTTTCACGAACACAGGCCACTTGGTGGCTTTGTTTCCCCATGCCTTGTGCTGGATGGTTCAGAGATTGGAAGCAGTTTGGGCAGGAGTTTTCTTTTTGATGCTTTTAGCTCTTTTGAGTCACAGGACAAGTTTAGGGCAGACACTGTATGATCATGCAGATGCCCTTTGATGGCAGAATACAAGACTGGTGAAATAGAAGGAGTTTGTAGTCACTTTGACCTGGGGTGCCTCATATGGGAATAACCAAAGTCTTTCTTAACTGATCCAAAATTACATGGGAGAGACCATTATTTTTAGGGGACAGATTGGTGTTGGCATCGTCTTGTGGTATTATCTAGTTAACACTTACTTTGGACAGGTTTCATGTTTCTGATAATTACTGCATTTTTTAATTTCTTAAAAAAAACCCTGAAATTTTATTAATTTTTTTCTTCTTCACATCACTTATATTTCCCCAATATATCCTTTCCTCCTCTTTCTTTTTTCTTTTTTTCTCCTTTTTAAAAAAAATTGATTTGTTTATTTACTTTTAGTTTACAAGATTCAGTTCCACAATCCCTTGAGTTTCAAATTTTCTCCCCTCCCTCTCTCCCCTCCCCCCCACGTCAGCATGCAATCAAGTATAGGATCTGCAAATACTCTCACAATGAACATTATTCTGGTTGTATAGAAGGGTTGTAATCAATGGAATGAACAATGGGAAAGAAGAAACAAAACCAAACATGGAAAAGAATGATAGCATGTAGATTGCTTCAGTCTCCATTTAAACTCTGTTCTTTCTAGATCAAACAAAGCCAGTGTAACCAAGATTAAGACGGAAGTGGGAAATTGGGAAAGAATTTTTACAACCAGTGTCTCTGATAAAGGCCTCATTTCTAAAATATACAAGGGAATTAAGTCAAATCTGTAAGAATACAAGTCATTCCCCAATTGATAAATGGTCAAAGGATATGAACAGGCAATTTTCAGTGGTAGAAATTAAAGATAGCTATAAGCATATGAAAAAATGCCCTAAATCACTATTGATTCAAGAAATGCAAATCAAAACAACTTTGAAGTACCACATCTCACCAGTCAGATTGGCCTCCTCTTTCTTTTACAGGGACATCTATTATTTAAAAAAAGAATAAAAAAGTAGGACAAAAGACCGTTCAGTAAAACAAAGCAACATATTGAAGAAGGTTTGACATTAAAAATTCAGTGTTGCATACTCAAAGTCCCCCATTTCTACAAAGAAGGTAGGGAAGGTTGTTTTTTCTCCTTGGGACAACCACCAACTATGGGTTAAGTCAGAGACTAAAGTCCTATATCAATTAACAACTATTTATTAAATGTATACCATGTTCAGGGCTGGGGATACAGAGAGAAGAGGAAAGAGAGGGTCTGTCATCAGGGAGTTTATAATCTGCTAGGCAAGACAACATGTAAACAGATGCGCATAGAAATGATTATTTGAGAAAAAATAGCATGAACATTTAAGAAGAAATAGGTAAGGCTCCCCATAGGAGAAGACCTGTAAGTTATGTTTTGGTGGAGGTGAAGAGGGATAATTCAGGCTATCAGGGACAGTCTATGCAAAGTCAGAGGGGTGATAGATTTGAATTTGGGTAACAGAAAGCAAGTCACTTGGCTAGAATTTAGGGTATGAATGGGGAATAAAGTGAAATAAGCTAGAAGCCAGATTGTAAAGAGCCTTAAATGCCAAACAATGGTTTGTATTTTATATTATGAGTAATAGGAAACTGCTACAGATCCTTGACCAAAGGAACATATGATCAAATTTGTGCTTTATTTTGGTAGTCAGTTTGAGATTGTTTGCTGAGGTGAGAAGATGGGAGTTGGATTAGTAAGGAGGCTTTGAAAGAGCCCAGTCTAGAGGTGATGAAGGTCTGAATTAGGCCATTGTGAGTGAAGACAAGGGGACAGATGTGAGGAATGTTGTGGTGGAAGACTTAGTAAGACATGGCAACTGATTTGATATTGGGGGTAAGAGAAAGGGAAGAGGCTAGGATGCCACTAAGGTTGCTCACATGTGTAACTAGAAGTATCATGGAGCACACGTTAAAAATGGGGAACTCAGAAGAAGGGCAGGTTTAGAGGAAAATACAATGAGTTCCATTTTGGACTTTTTGAGTTTGAGATGTCAATGGGATATCCACCTGTAGATGTACAATCAGTAGTTGGTGATGTAAGGTTGATGTTCAGGAGAGAGACTAGGGCTGAATTTATAGAAGTGAGAATCATATGCATAGAAATAAGAAGAAGAAGAGAGGCCTAGGATATGATTTTGGTAAATACCCTTCCTTAGGGGCTGAGAAAGCAATGATGATCCTGTAGGAGTGGTCAGTTAGGAGAAAGCAGTGTCATAAAACATCAGGGAGGAGATCACATAAGAGGAGATCACATAAGAGAAGGTGGTCATTTGTTTCAAATGATGTCAGGAAGTGAGGATGGAAGGGAACTGAGAAAAGGCTAAAATTAGTATTTTAGAAATGCTTCATTAATAACCTTGAATAGAGTAGTTTTAGTCTTAGTTTTGAAAGGAGTAGGGTAATGCATAGATAAAGTTCTGTGCTTGGAATAAGGAAGACTTGACTTCAAATTCTGCCTCAGACCCTTCTTAGCTGTATGACCCTGAACAGGTCACTTAACTTTTTTTTTTTTTTTTTAGCAATAGTTTCCTTATCTGGGAGTTGGTTTCTAGGAACTGTATTGGTTCTGAATCCATGATTCTGTGAGTGGTGAGACTGAAAGTCAGATTATAAGGTTCAGAAGTGATACAAATGATATCTTCTGGAAAATTGTGATGGTAGAGATATAGCATAACAGTTGACAACAGCCCTGTGAAGAAGGTATTATAGGTTTTAATATCTCTATTTTGTAGATTATGAAACTGAATCTCACAGAGGCTAAATTGCTGACCCATAGTCATATAGCTAGAAGTGTCAGAATTAGGATTTGAACCCAAATTTCCTACCTCCTAGTAGTATACTGTATCCTTCTCATTAGGTTAGCTTCAATAGCCTGAGGGAATGGCAGAGCTAAGTGAGCTAACATTAGATTTTTTTTGTTTGTTTTTGTTTTTAACAAAGCATGAGGGAGCTCTTGGGGTATTTGTCACTGGGAAGGAGTCAGTTAATAAACAATGAAGATTAGAGAGAGAGGTGACTATTTGAAGGATCTTGGTCCCAGAAAAGATGGAAGGGAGTGAGAGCAAGGAGTTGAAATTGACAAGAAGTGTGACCTTGTTGTTGTCAGAGACTAGAGCAAAGAAAGGGAGACAAGAGGGGGTGATGTTGAGAGCTTTTGAGGTATAGAATAATGGAAAAAAGGAAGCTCATGACAGGGAGTTTTAATTTTCCTGGCAGAATAGGAGACAAAGTTCTTCAAAGTTCTCTTCAGATGCCTCCTTTATGTTGTTAGCTCTGGGTTCTTATGGCAGGTCTTATCAAGCTGGAAGGGCATTCAATGTGGGCCAAGAAGCAAGAAGGTAGAATAGTGGGTAGAGTCCTGGACTTGGAAAGATCTGAGTTCTAACAGTATCTCAGAAACTTAGTAGCTGTGTGTTCCTGGGCAGGTCACTTACCCTATTTTGGTTAGTTTGCTCACCTCTAAAATGGGGATGATAATAATACCTTCCTCACAGGGCTGTTGTAAGGAACAAATGAGATGACATGTGTAAAGTGCTTTGCAAAGTTTAAAGTCCTGTGTAAATGGTAACTATTACTGGGATTGTCCCAGATAAATTCAGAGAGCCACATTGTTAGATGGTTGGTCAACAAGTGATGATTTTTTTTTCAGTCAGAGGAACTCATGAAGATGTTGGCAGTAGAGTCTGCAATCTCTGTTGGATGAGAAAATGTTCACACTGATTAAATCAAAGATCTTTTGAAGGAGTGCCATTTATGTACTGTCTTATCACTCTTGTTCCATTATAAGTTCCTTGAGGGCAGAGACTCTATGTTTATATCTACAGTTGTACTTTGTGCATTTCCAATGCATTATTTTCCCAATACCTTGTATGTATGAGGTGCTTAATACATGTTTGATGAATTCATTGGATATGCTGTACCAGCCTCTCAGCTTTGTCACTTCTTCTACTCTTTTTCCAATTAGATTTTATTTTTTCCATATTGGAACTGATGGAGCACGACTGATTTTTTTTCCTCCCCCCACCTTACCTCATGTGCAAATTTTGGGTTAAAAAGGTCCATATACCATCTTTATTATGGCTGGCTAAATTGACATGGATGTTGTTCCAAATTTCCATTTAAGTCACATTGGAAATCTCTTTACCACTTTCCCTAGTTGTTTGGGTCTTTTTGCTTTTTTGAGATTAACTTCAGTCTGAGAGTTTGGAGTTCCCAAATACTGAGAATGCCCTTTCCCTACTTAAACCCATTTAGAGTTGATAGAAGGAGGAATTTATCTTCTTGAATTATTATTAACAAAAATAACAAGAATTATAATAGTAGTAGGTCTACAACAATAGCAATAAAAACAAAGCCCCTGGCAACAAAACCAAGAATATGTATGTATTAACTGTGATACGTAAGCAGGTGCTCTAGAAGACATCTAGGGCTAGGAGCTAGATGGCGCAGTGGATAGAGTAATGGACCTGGAGTCAGAAGGGTCTGTGTTCAAATGTGACCTCAGATACTTACTAGCTGTATGACATTGGAAAAGTCACTGAACCCCAATTGTCTCTGGAAGAAAAGATAAAAAAAACTGTCTAGGGACACTGGTGGGTTGGAGTTGCCTGGAACTGCCTTAAAAGAGCTGATTGTTAAATTTTCAGTGTATTTACACTTCAGAAATTGGCAAAAAGTGAAAACCAGGGTTTCATTGATCATTTTATTGATTTTCCAGACTCAAATAAGTAATGAAGAAATTCTTAATAATGCAGATTAAACTTAAAGGTGTGTCAAGATATGTTTCCCCTCCTTCCCTCCAGACAGTTGGTTGTTAAATATTTGCCAGCACATCTCACTGGGGATAAGAATGTTGAAACTATTAGAGATACTAAATTAGATTTGAGAATAAAACTAGGCCTCCTTGCTAGGAAAACCACATAAAGAACAAGGATACAGTAAGGTCCAGAAATCTGCACAACGGCAATCTGCAGTTGCCCATGTGAGTGAGGCCTGAAGAGGAAATTAATGCCAGGGTTGCCTCTGATAATCATATTACTCTGAATGCATGGTTTCAATCTTCCATTTCTTAAAACTTCAGTGAAGTATCTTTGCCAGGGCATTCTTTCCTGTCGACTCTCTCTCCATACAGTTTCGCATCAGTGAGCTCCAGCTGAAAAGCAGTTGCTTCCTGGTGAGATGAAGTCTTCTTCTGCCATTAGGGTCTTTCTTTGAGCCCCAAAGGCTTTTGCTAGGGTAGCTATACTTTTCTAAGAATGGGTTAGGCCCTAGCTGTCCTTAGTTAACTTTTATCTAAAGTTCAATTTCCTTCCAGGTCTCATCTTTGTGTTGGGTCATGTAAAATTCGTGTACCTATGGAAGGAGCCAGGGCAGCTAGGTGGTACAGTGGATAGAACACTGGTCCTGTAGTTAGGAGGACCTGAGTTCAAATGTGATCTCAAATACTTATTAGCTGTGTGACACTGTGCAAGTCACTTAACTCCAAATTGCCTCCAAAACAAAAAAAAATATACCATTTTGAAGACAGAAGACGCTTCCGGGAACATCTAATACCAATCTTTTGCTTTACAAATGAGAAAACTGAGGCCCATAATCAAGCACCCTTGCATTAACTAGAAGGGATAAAGAAAAGAAACCCTTAGAACAAGGGATATGAGGAAATACTGTGCTGTGAAGTGGAGCTTTTGGACTAGTAGGCGACTCTGTACCTAGTGAGGAGCAGACATAGCTATGGAGAGATAGTCTCATGAAGGAATAAGAAGCTTCAACAAATTCGAATCTCTGGCAATTGGGAGTCAGGCTCTGGAGAAGGACATACTCTTCTGTAAGAGAGAAATTATTTTTGGGCCCTCCATTACCTGGAATGTAATTAATTGCCTACATGTAAGCTACATGTATGCCTCACTATCCACATACTCTAAGTTTGAGTCCCTTCTTCTCATTCTATGTGTTATTGGTAGGAGAGTGTACCCTGGCAAGGAATGGTTTATAACTACAATTTTTTGTTGTGCCATTTGAGGAAATGCTTTTGCTAAGAGCTAATCATGTCTACTGGCAGGAAATATATTGATGGGGGCTCTTGGTCTACAATAGCAGGGCTACCTATAGTATTAGCCCTAGAACCAGAAGAAATAGCTGACTCTGGGGACCCAACCCTTGAATTTTAGTGAATGTAAGTTTGAGAAGTAGTTCAAGAGTACTATGTATTCAATATAAGTTTTCATTCTGACCGAGAGTAAGAGTCAATATTTATCAGTGTTATTGACAAGGGCAGCCATAGTTCTTCTCTGCCCATAAATTTTGATTCCTAATTCATTTATTATACTCAATAGAATTGGCACATATTTATATTTTATATATGGGTCAGTTAAGTGGTACAATGGATAGAGTGATGTGAGTCCTGAGTTCAAATGTGGCCTTGGACACTTAATAGCTGTGTGACCCTGGGACAAGTCATTTAATTTCCACTTGCCTTAATTTCCTCATCTATTAGGTGGGAATAGTAATAGCACCTTCCTCCCAGGATTGTTGTAAGAATAAAATCAGATAATTTTTGTAAAGAACTTTACAAACTTCAAAATGTTTTATAAATACTAGCTATTATTATCCATTTATTCATATAGTATGATATCACAAAGGCAGTGTAGTTCAGAAGAACTCTGAAGTCTGGGTTCAAATTCCACTTCTGACATTTAATTAGAGAGAGGTAGCATGGTCTACTGGCTAGTATACATTACTTGGAATTAGGAAGATTTGTATTCAAATTCTGCTTCACACACTGTATCAGCTATGTGACGCTGAGAAAATAACTTAAACTCTCTGTGCCTCAATTTTCTCACCTGTAAAATGAGAGGGTTGAACTTGATGACCTCTGAAATCCCTGTTAGCTCTAAAGCTGTGACCATTTCAAAGTTTTATAAAGCTATAAAGTGTGCTTTATAAAGCACAGAATCAATTCAATTCGTGATGATGCTTTTTCTTTATTTGAGCTCTAAGGAGTGATGGAAATGAAACCCTAAATAAACTTAGAATACCCTAGTGTTACTCTGGCACTAACCTCTTTCTGGAATTATTTGGCTAGATTTTTAACCTAATGGGCACACTTAATTTCTAAGCCAAACAAGTATCTGGGTTTTTTTCCTCCTTGACTGAATTACATAAATTATTACCTTATAGCCACACTTAACTTTGCCAATAGTTTTAACCAACTTGTGAGTTAACTTTGAGTAGACTGGTAAGCCTTTTGAGGGCTGGCTCTGTTTCATTTTTGTTTTTGTTATCTCCAGAGTGGCATGGTTGATAGAGAGCTGACTTTGAAGTTAGAAGACCTAGGTTCAAGTCCTGCCTTTATAGTGCCAATACAATGTTTACAGCACTGACTGTGACTATAAATAGTCCCATAGAGTGCTCCATCACAAAATATAACAGATTCTCCATGTAGAGGACAGAACTGAAACATTTATTTAGACACCAGAAAAACAAATCCCAAAACCAGTAAGTCTATTCCATCAAAGTAGCAAAGAAGCTAATAAACTATAACAACACAGAGAGTCACACCATGCTTTAGCCTTCCCACAAACCAATATGAGATCAATATTTGCTCACGAACCTCTCTATCTCCTTGTCTGAGCTCCTCTCTCTCCAACCATCTCTCTAGCTCTGGCTCCCAGATTCCTGTGGCTCTGCTCTACCCTTCAGCAAAATCCTCCCACCACAGGCTCTATGTGACTACATTTAGCCTATTAGGGGTCAGAGTTTACTTTCAAAGCAGGGAAGATCTTCAAATTCCCCCTAGGCCTATTAAGGGGCAGGAAAGATCTTCAAATTCCCATTCCCATTACAGCCTCTGACATATACTGTTTGTACCACTATGAGCAAGTCATTTAATCTCTTAATGACTTGCCCAGAATCACTCAGCCAGTATATGTCAGATATCCTAATCAGAATGTCCCAAAAGTCTTAGTACAATTTTAAGCTATTAAAGCTTAGAGCTTAAAGCCTACTACACTATTACTGAATAACTAATATTACTGTTTGTATAACTATTGAAGCTTAAATTCCAATATAAGACTCTTGGGACAAACCATACTCTTAAGGTACAGAGAGACCACTGATATGCATTTGTCAAGGAAGTTCTCCTATATTTCTTATGATGATGAGATTACAAGTTTAGTAAAAAAAAAAAAACAAACACAACCTTACCATGACCACCAACAAAAAACCTGACCAATTCCAATGCTTAGCATAATTCCTTGCATATGGTATGTGATTTATATGATTTGGTAACAAGTGTTAGATAGCAGTCTAACATCTAGTCAAGAGTTATTATCCTGAGGCAGATGGCTGCCAATCAGTCCTCCTTCACTAATGCTTTTTCACTGGATTTCCATATAGAAGACTCATTAACCTCTGGTTGGTCCCCTTGCCTACTTGGCCATGCCCTTCTTTTTAAAAAAAATATTTTCTTTACTTACATGCAAAAACAATTTTTAATATTCAGGTTTAAAAAAAAAGGTTTGAGTTCCAAATTCTACCCTTCCCTCCTTTACCTCCTGTCTTCCTATCCTTTTCTTTTTCTTTCCTAATACTTAATTTATCTATAGTTACTAAAGGTAACAATCCAAACATGCAATTAAATTATATTAGTAAATGCGTAGTAAATTCAAAAACATGAATTGCTCATATTAAAGTCCTGCTCCTTTCTTAAGTAGACATTTTATTTGCTTAAAAAAGATACAAAAAGGACATTTTGTGTAGAACACAGAGAAAATGTGTGTGAAGAAATATAGTTGCGAGAGAACCTGAGAGAAAAAGCAGCCCCTCTGATAAGGACACTTGAAGAGAGATAGAGTTCTGTGAGCACTGAATTGAAAGCATGCCCCTCATGTGGGAAGACTTGGACTGTAGCAAAGCAAAGTGAGCAGCACTTGGAGAACAATTTATATAGTAACAGCAATTTTATAAAGATAATCAACTCTGAGAGACTTTTAATGACACCAATCACAATGACCAACCACAATTCCAAAGGACTCATGACTCCTTGGGCAACCTCCAGAAAGAGAATCAACAGATTCAAAGTGCAGATTGAAGTGTACTTTCTTCTATTTCTTTCTTTCTTTGCAATGTGACTACTGTGAGATTTGTTTTGCATGTCTATACATATTTATAATGGTTTTTATTTTTCCTGACTTCTCAATAGGTGGGAGAGGGGAAGGGACAGAAGAGAGAATTTGGAATTGCAAAGAAATAAAATGGAATTAAAACAAAAAAAATAATGAAAGAAAACACGTCCCTCAAAGGCAAAAGTATCGACACTAAAGATGGCTCCAAGACATTGTTTTTCCCTAGCTAATTTGAATATGGCTATTTTCAGACTTTGGAGTTACTTGTTGGGAAAGTGTGTCAAAGAACTATTTTGGGACTATGGGACTATTATATAGTAGCAATATGTGTCCTGTCTGACAGAAATGTAGATTTGGGTTTTTTTCAGACTAAAATGCAAGATGGGTCACTAATCATTAAGAAGCCCTGACTTGAGGTATTAGAAACCAGGGAAGAAGTCAGAGAACAGAAGCCAGATTAGCAGATCTGGAGTCAGTCACCAAAGAAGCCATGGGCAATGGGTATACAGGTTAGGGCAGGAGGCCAGGAAAAGAAGCTGGTTAGAGATGTTAAGACATTTAAAACTGGAACACAGAGACCAGAAAGTTGGAATTGAGAAGGTGATAGAGGTGGAGACCAGCCACTTAGATTCTCTGTTACTAATGCAGTGAGTTGATCTGATTGAAGAAAAATGGTGCTGTCCAAAAGAGCATTCTAGAATAGTTTACGCTACATATCACCTGATGGATCAGGCCACTCTTCTTCTGAGTCTATGAATTCTTCTGCTGCTTGAAGTTGCTTCTCTGCAACACACAGGTCATTGAAGCAATACTCATCTCTTTCAGCCAATAACAGTGTTAAGTGTGAGATCTCTGGAGTGTCTGGGGTCTGCTCTCCTGACTAGGCATTTATGACATCGTTCCCTTTAATCCTGATTGAAGGAAAGAAGAATCCTTCGTTGTGGGTGAGGAGCTGGTTAGGGGAAAGATTGTCTTGCTTTTCAGTACCATCTACAGCCTGAGAGAAGGCAGCCTTTAAAAGGCTTACCTAGGTTGCTTTTTTTTACTTTCCTCAATGGCTCAAGAGGGGAAAACTTTGCTAAGTTTATAGAGAGCAAAACCTGCCTTGTGACTTAAGGTCAAATTCCATTTTGTGTAAGCTTGGTCTCATCAGTCAGTAAACAATGATCAAACACCTGCTATGTTATCAGTTCGAGAGCCTATTGAGAGATGATTTAAAATGATCCCTTTTCCCTTTAAAAATATTTTTGCTTTTTTGGAGGGCAATTGGGATTAAGCAACTTGCCCAAGGTTGCACAGCTAGTAAGTGTTAAGCATCTGAGGCTGAATTTGAACTCAGGTCCTCCTGACTCCAGGGCTGGTGCTCTATTCACTGAGCCACCTAGCCACTCCATTAAAATGACCTCTTACAAGCAGACTAGACACTGCCTAATAGTTCTTAAAATCACCTTGGGCAAATTAGAACTTTCTGTTTTAGGTGATGTTTTTGACAAGAAGTTGTTCTCAAGACCTTCCTTAATCATTCATTCTTTTTTCCCCCTTCTCAGTAGAGTAGCTAAGCTAATCTGATGGACTGTTTTTTACTTTACTTGAAATTCTGTGTCTTATTTCTATCCCAGGTAGAAATATGGGAATGACTTGTTATCAGCTAGGCGGTATAGTGGATACAGTGCTAGACCTACACAGTCAGGAAGACCTGAATTCAAATTCAGCCTCAGATATTTACTTAGCTGTGTGACTCTGGGCAAGTCTCTTACCCTCTATGTGCTTCAGTTTTCTCAACTATAACATGGGGATAATAACAGCACCTACTTCCCAGAGTTGTGGGGATCAAATGAGAGATTTGTAAAGTGCTTAGCATAGCGCCTAGATGAGATAAGGCACTTCTAATACTTATAATAAGACACTATTAATAAATGCTTGTTTCCTTCCCTCCCTTTAAAAAATGAAAATAGAGACTTATGGTAGCCTCTGATCAGAAGGTTCCTCAGAACTTTTAGCTATTAGGTACTATCTGATACCACAATCTGAGAGGGGATAATTTCACTTGGGACCATGGGCTTCCTCTTTCTATTTTCTCCCAATAGTGTCCTCTTGAGCTGTCTGAAGTACAACCAGTTCCTACTTACTGGTCAGAATCACATCCAGAATAGCAACTCCCTTTAATTTCCTTTGCCTTTTCAGAAGGAAATTCTTATTAATGCCATAATTTATCAGATTCTCTACTTTTAGCAGAGAGAAAGTTTCAGCAGATGTTGTGGTCGTTGAACTCTTTTATCATTACATCCATGCTGGCGTGGTTATCCATTTCCAGAATTCATCCTCCAGTTCTTCCTTATGATTGGTTTGCCCATAGTATACTGCCAATATTGCTTCTGTTGTCGTTATATAAATTGGTCTCTTGGTTCTGCTTACTTCACTCTGTGACAGTACATGCATGTCTTCCCTAATAGCTCTGAAATTGTTTCCATCATTTCTCATGAAGAGATAATATTCTATCACAATCACATATGCTAGTTTGTTTATCTATTTTTCAATGGATGGGCACTCCTTTAATTTCCAGTTCTTCCTAACTATAAAAAGAGCTGCCATAAATATGGTTTGTTTTTATGCCTTTTTTTTTTAATCTTTCTGAGGCATAGATCTAGTGGTTGGATCTCTGATGCACATTTTAGTGATTTTGGTGGGAAGGAGAATGTTTTCAAATTGCTTTCCAGAATGGCTATTTCATATACTTTAGCTTTAATAAATTAGTACCAACATTTTTCTGTTGTATTTGATCCGAATCTTGTCATTTAAAGCAGTCTTCATTTGTATAAACACTGGCATTGTTCTTTTAGTCTGGCTTTCTTTATTTTGAATCACTTTATACAACTCTTCCTGAAGAATTCAAAATGTTTCTTTGAATTCTTCATTTTTTTTGTTTCTTATGCAACATTTATATGCCATAATTTGTCCAGTCGTTCCATAATCATTAGGCAGACAGTTTATTTCCAATATCTCTATTGGTTCTCACTCAAATATTCTTTTCAAACACTTCTTTCTTAGAAACTAACTTGAAAAAAAACCCAGATAATTATCTCCTAGCTGGAGGAATGGTTAAGCAAGTGTTGATAAATGAATGCAATAGAACAATATTGTGCCATAAGGAACAATGATATGAAGAATTAAAAGAAGACAAATGAAGTGATGCAGGGAGAAAAAAAATAGAATCAAAAGGCCAGTAAACACAATGACAGCACCTCTATAGTTAAAAATGGAAAAGGTTAAAAAAAAAAGATCATAATAATTAGGATGATATGAAGTGTTAAAGACAATATTGTCCACATCTCTTGTGGTAAAGATAACGATCAATAAATGGCCTCTATTTATATATGCATGTAGAGTCTTTCTTTTTTTTTGCTTTTTTTGGGGGTTGGGAAAGTAGGGCAATTGGGATTAAGTGACTTGCCCGAGGTCACACGGCTAGTAAGTGTATCAAGTGTCTGAGGCTAAGTTTGAGCTCAGGTCCTCCTGACTCCAGGGCCAGTGCTCTATTCACTGCGCCACCTAGCCGTACCCTATAGATGCATGTAGAATCATTTGTAGTTTCTTTTAAAAAAATTATCTTCTGTATTTATTTTTTTCTTGTATTTGTTTCTTAAGTTTTTGTTTAAGGCTGGACTTAGTGTTAGGAAGACACATGTTCAATTACTACCTCTGGTACTTGTTAACCCTATGACCATAATGTCTGGGTAGCCTTTTGCAGTTTCCTGTCCTTGCCTGCTGATCCATCTTAAAGACACAAGACAATCCAATATATGAAGTATCAAACAACATTCCTGAGTAAATATGTTACTGCACCTATTTACACAGCATGTCTTTGTATCTGAAGACTGGCTTGGGGGAGAGTTAAGAGTTAATCCAGATACAACATCTCCATAAATCAAAGAAACATGAACAAACTTAATGATTTCCCCATTTTCTAACTTTGTATCCAAAAAGCCCAGGAGGCCTGTTATCCTTATCCCAATGAGCTATACTTCTACAAATAATGGCTATTGGTACAGAGGAATGAGTTCCTGAACTCTAGGGAAACATAAATCCGATGTTTCATGGCCCCAGCAAAAGACCCAAGAGCAAGAACAAAGGACAAACAACAATTTGTAAAGTTAGCCATGAAATGAGATAGATTATCCCTTTCCCCTTTTTTCTTTTTTCTTTTTGAAGCAGTCAAAACACTCAAGTATGCCAAAGTATAGATTTGGATGTAGAGCACTAAGAAAGATAACATCTTGTCTTCTCACTATTCACACTTCAGAACCCTTCAGAATTGAGGAGAACTGTTGAAATAGAATTGACATACTTCAGAGATGGGACCTTTCCTATATGTAAAGGGAAATCTGGGAAGCCATTTTATGCTGCTTCATTTTATAAACTGAATTGAAGACACTGACATTGTGTGGCATAGATAGAAGGAATGACACCTGAAGCAAAGTGCAAAAAAAATCCTAGAAACACCAGGAAAAATCATGGTATCTTGAGTCTCTGGCCTTTGGGGATCTCAGTTGGTCATAAAAAAAATCCATCAATAAATCTTACCAGGATAAGTCAGTTTTTTTGTCTGAACTATCTTTCATTTTCTTAGTGTGCTGGTAAACTTACCACATAACTATCAATTTAGAGAGCATTTGCTACTTAATGGTGGGGGAGGAGTAGGAGAAAGATATCCTTTCTCCAATATCCAAAAAATAAGCTCCCTGAACTTAAAAAACTGGGCAAGTTACAGAACCTTCCAGAGGCTCAGGCAACCCTTTAAGCCTTGTTTACTAAGTCACAGACAAATTTTGATCTGTGGTGATTAAAAGATTTCTCACACATCACAGACCCAGGCTATATTGATGTGTGTATGTATTGTGTACATACTATAATACAGAAAATTGTCAATGGAAGTTGAAAGAAAATTAACATGCAAGAACAAAGCTCTTAGACTTTTGTGCTTGGATCAAAACTGGATTGTAGAGATGGATTATAAGATTTATTCAGAAGCCCTTGAGGCAACTTTCTGCTTTACTAGACCTATTACTACTGACTAGACCAGAGCTAAAGACCATAATAGGATCATAAGATTCTGAGTTGGAAGGAACTTTAGAGCTCCTCTGGACCAAGAGCAAATATCCTTCTCCATAGAGTCAACAGATTCTTTGAAGGTCCTGACTTTGAAGTAGCATCCTTAGTTTACCCCCATATTGCAAAATGGAAAGAATCAGAAAGACCTGACCTATTATAGCACCTGGCCAACATTTACCTTTTCAGCAGAAAACAAATGAATTAGTTGGCAAGTGGTGATGACTGCAACTTCAGAGACAAAATTGAAACCATATTCATAGAAAGTTCAGAATAAAAAGACCATAAAAGGAGGAATATGAGTGGGAAGCACATATAGAACAGAAATATTCTATTATTTACTAAGGCTGAGTATAGGCTACTAGCTGGGTGATACCTTAGAAAATCTAGGCAGGGCAGGAAGAGGGTAAAAGATTAACGATTTGTACAGAAATAGTTCAAAAAAGTGGTGACAACCATCTGAGGTGAAATTTTACCTGCAAGTGCATCACAATTAGTATTTGGGGAGAAAGAGAACAGGACGAGGACAGAAGTCATTAAAAAAAGTCAAAAAAAAAAGTCAAGGAAACATGTTAGAAAATGATATACTTTGCACCCATTAGTTTCCACATAAAGTTAAATGAACAAATAACATTATTTAATCCCCATTCTCTCTTTTTGAAATAATAACACTTGGAGGGAAACATAGAAACCTAACATGCCCATAAACGGTTTAAATCCCCTTCTCCTCAGGCCAAATATGCACAACCAAGCAGTTATTTGGAAAGTTATGAGTCAGTGTTCCAGGGTGAGGAAAAGTTCACTTGTTGAGGTCTAAAAGATTGTGTAGAGGAGTAAACAGCATATTTATTCTTTTTAAAAATAATTTTTATTGATATCTTTTGTTTTTATATCACCTACTACTGTATCCCTTCCTCTTGCCACTCTCTAGGATATGGGAGTTTTTTGCAGAGGCTGCCTTCCATTTTCTCGTTTTGTTGCGCTCTAGAGAATCATTCTTTGTAAAAAAAGACATTAACAGAAGAAAAATCAGGGAAGTTAGGTAGTGCAGTGAATCTAGCTCTGACCCTGGAGTCAGGAGGACCTGAGTTCAAATCTAGCCTCAGGCATTTAACATACTTACTAACTGTGTGATGTCGGGCAAGTCACTTAACTTCCCCCCTCAAAAAAAAAATAGATGCCAAAAGAAGAAAAATGAAAAAGAAACAAATGAAGAAGAAAAGGAAATTCAGCAAAATTCATCAAAAATGGGAAAGATTTTACATTATATGTAAAGTTCTACACCTGACTACCCCCAAATATGAAGAGAAATGGAGCTAGATGTCTTCTCATATTTCTTCTCTGGAGTCAGGCTTGGTGTTTGTAATTTTTGAATATTCAGAATCAATTGTTTAAAGGTTTTTGTTCTTTCAATTTACATTTTTTCAGTTATTATATATTTTTTGGCTCTTACTTTGCATCAGTTCATGTAAGTCATTCCGTAATTCTCTGTATTTCTAGTATTTATACATTTAATATAGCACCTTCATGTACAGCAATTTGTTTAATCATTCCCCAATAGATGATCATATACTCTGTTTCCCATTCTTTGCTACCACAAAAAGTGCTGTTATAAATATTTTGATGTATTTTCTTTTTTTCCCTTTCTTTGTTTTTTGACTTAAGTACCTCCTCAGATTATATGCCTAGCAAAGGGCAAAAATCAGCAAAATGAATCAATACATTGAAATAAATTCCAAAATATGTGCAATGTACCATACTTTGAACCTCCCACAATTGTAAAGGGGAGGGATGGGAACAACACATTTCTTCTTCCTCTTTTTTTTTTTACAACATATTTATTCTTAATGTCCATAATTGAGAACTCAGGCAAATTGAAACTATAATTTCTCAACTTTTCTGTCAGCAAAATTAGATTGATAATGTATTCCATCAACAAAGACTTGTTAAATGACAGTTACTGTATGCCCACTGTTATTCCAAGCCTTTTAGGGAAATATAAAACAAATAGAAGGCATGGTCTTTACCCTTAAAGAGACTATTATCTGTTAGAAATATAAGGATAAAGCCATGAAATAACCACAGAACAATTTTAGGAGAATGGTATATGCCCACATTGAAGATACGCTTGATGAAACATGAAACAGTAACAGGCAGTCCTTTGCAGACAATATTCAAAGTATATTTTGACAAATTGGTTTTTTAATAAAGCACTTGCCTGATTAGAACAATGTAGCTATATAGACTTTCTTCATACCTTGGATATGTAAGAATCTTTGAGTTGATCTCATCAGTCACTCTATTGTACTTAAAGTAGTGATAAGATACTATGTCAAGCTTAATCTCAATCAATCAATCAATAGATCAGACTTTAGATTTAGTGGAAAAAGTCCGTGAACTAGAGAGATATAGCACACAAAATTTGTCCAGATTAGCTCAGGGAAACTTGTTCAAACCCTCTGGGTCATCTATAAAACAAAGAACCAGTTGAGAAGCAGGGAATTTCAATAGTGACTCAGATCAGGGCACATTTGGCCAAGTACCTGAGAAGGAATCCCTTCTTGTGGGAAGAGAAATGACATCTTTGGCCTCTGACTCAGTTTCTGCTCTGTACTTTCCATTGCACCCCACCCCTTGAGTTGGAGGAAGAATTTAGGAATCTCAGAGGACCAGAGGACTTTGAACTTGGACTTTCTTCAACATCCTAACAATTTCCCCAGGGTGGTAATGACTGCTGGTGATGTCTGCCTCTGGAATCTAGAATAGACTAGGTAAGATAAGAAAAGGCAGAATCAATGTTTCATAACGAGTCCAGTAGATAAACTAGACCATTCCTATGGTCATCTTGAGGATTTTAGCCAAAGGACATCAGCCGAAGACCTTATAGGAGTTGTGAGTTCCCTCATTTGCCATATGTGCTCTCCCTTGGACTCTGTAGGTCTTTGTGGAACAGTGAGCATGTTGCACACCTCTGGGGACAATGTTTTGTACCCTTAGTTTTTACTTTATAATCTTAGTAAATATTCCTTTTAAAAGCTAATTAGTCTGGATGACTAATTTTAATAATCATGGGAGGAAGTGCAGTGATTGGGTGAGTTATAAAAAACATTGGAACACATTCTCCAGTCCCTCTGGTATGCCACTAGATCCCCAAAGGGAGGTGTAGCAGCCTTGGACCCAGCCAGTCAATATGAGTAGAGGTTATAAAAGTCTCTCTATGGCAGTGGTTCTCAACCTGTGGGTGACAACCCCTTTGGGGGTCGAACAACACTTTCACAAGGGTCGCCTAAGACCATCGGAAAACACATATTTCCAATGGTCTTCAGAACTGAGACACCGCTCCTCTATCTGTCTCCAGGCGGGTCCGCCCACATGCAGATACGCCCAGATATGCCCACATACGAGTATTAAAGAGTCGTGGCATTAGAAAGGTTGAGAACCACTGCTCTTGGGCATGTGCTCCTCATATACTAAAAGCGATACAGGTAGAGTAAAAAAAATCATCATAGGCATGTACTGCTGGAAATAGAGGTGTGCCAGTCCCGTACTAGGAATATAGGGAGATAGCCTGACTCTTACATTGGTACCATGGAGATTTTAGAAGAATCTAAGGAAGGTCTTCAGTGTGTCGGATGGCTCTTTTACGAACAATTTGATTACTGGAGAAAGAAATGACAAACTACTTTAGTATCTTTGCCAAGAAAAACCCAAATGGGGTTCCAAAAAATTGGACACAATTGAACAACAAGTTGGTGTGAATTGCCCAGGACAGGAAGCTATGGAGGAGCTGGGATTTGTATTGCTTTACTGAGGAGATCAGAGATCTATCTCAATATCTTGGTATGTAACCAGGGTTCCAGAGGACTAATGATAAAATATGCTGCCCACCTCTCGATAGAGAGGTGAGGAACTAAGAATGCAGGAGACAAATTTTTTTTTTGATATGGCCAATGTGGAAACTTATTTTGATTGACTACACTTATTTGTAATGGATTTTGTTTTTCTTGTGTTCTCATTTTGGGGAGAGGGAGGGTAAGAAAATGGATCTTGGTTGATTAAGAGAAATAAAATGTATTAAAAAAAAAAACCCTGACAGCAAAAAAACCCCATATATATCTGGGTAAGGTGATAGGGGGTCAACACATTGAGATAACAGACTAATAACTTACTCATATAAAGAATATCAAGCTTACATCAAATTCTTACTCCAATGAACAATCTAGTCTTGTTTCACAAAGAGAGATTCTGGGAGTAAATGAGATAATGCATGAAGAGCTTCTCATTCTTCAGAAGTCTTGTATAAATTTAGGTTATTATTCTATTTTTTACTTCCACAAAGTTAAAAGATGCAGGGCAGCTTAGGGGTCAGAAGACTGGCTGTGGAGACCTAGACTTACAGCTTCAAAAGCTCCCTGGTACTCTCTGAAAGCAAAAACAGAAACATCAGGAAACAAACCTGAGATCCAAGCAAAGATTATATTCTAAGTGGGATGGTTTGATTCCAGGGGTGATTTAAAAAAAAAAAAAGAATAACAATCAATGGATCTGCTGGGTCCTGAAAGTATGAGATAGTGTCACTTCAGAGACAGAGATACATTCTGGCTATTGGCCATGATAAGTCTATTTAACCTCTTGGTACCCTAGCCAAGTCTCTAAGACTCTAAATTATAGATGAGATACTGACCAGATGGGGGGAGGGAGCCATCATACTGGGAATGCCTTACAACTTTCAGCAAAATCCCAGATCTAGATTCCCAACCCTAGCACCCAGTTAATAAATAAAAACAAAATGAAAAAGCTTGATCAGCCTGCTTAATTATAAATATTTTAGAGAAAGCTCTGCCACTTTGGATTCCAGTACTTCATGCTTATAATCACCTTTTTTTCCACAATGTTCCTGTGAGAAAAGAAGTAGAAACAATTCATTAGCTTCATTTACCAGCTAAAGAAAGGGAGGAGCAAGTTGACATACAAAGTCATTGCTGATATCCAGACCTCAGGCTCCTTCCCCACTCTGAGTCTAGGGCATTTCCTGTTTGCCTCCACTGCTCCATGTCTTCTAATTAGCTGCCCTGTGGTAGATCAAAGAAGGCAGCCATTGGCAATCCTGTGGCCTGGAGAATCTCCTTCTAGAACAGCAGTTCTACTCACAAAATAATTGTCCCACATTCTTGTTTCACAAAGAGCTTCAGTATCCAACTTCCTCATGGGAAGTTTTGTGGCAAAAACCTCCCCCTCCCCTTGCCCTTCAAAATCATATGTGGATTGAGAAGATTCCATCTGTCTGGGGGCAGAGTCACCAAGAGGTAATTGGAGTGTAGCTGGCTTGTTTATGCTGATGTTTTCATGGAGAAAAAAAATGAAGCCTAGATATTTAAACCTCTGTGCCACCCATATGGGCTGGCAACTGTGAAGGAATTTGGGAAAAGAGGCCAACCTCATGTCACGTTGTTGAAGGAAAAGACTCTAGGAACATGAGAGAAACTGGCAGGCTCCATTATGTCCCTATTCTTGGCTAGCTGCACTAGAGATTTGGGGGAACTTCCCCTTGGATGAGATCTAGAACTCTCTCTCTCTCTCTCTCTCTCTCTCTCTCTCTCTCTCTCTCTCTCTGTCAAGATGAGTTTCCTCACTCCCATTGGGAGAGCTCCTTCACTCTATATTGTCTGGTATACAGTCTTTTATGTATGTATACCTTCTCTGATTTATTTTGCTATGATTTGGATGAGTGAGTATCTTTTAAAAAGAAAAGAAAAGATAAAAGGGAAAAAAAGAATCTAAGTTCAAGAGATCAACTAATTGAGAAGATGGGGAGAGAAAAAGCATTATAAGCTCCTACCATATGCCAGACACTATGCTAAACTCTACAAACGTTAGGTTATTTAATAGTACCAAAGAATAAGGTTTGGACCGACGTTTACAATGAGGAAAAAAAATAGTGTCTTGGTCAAGAATTTGTTTAATAAGGACCAAAAAGAATATGCTTAAATGTGGAGACTTAAAGATTAGTCCAGTAGAAAGGACACCGATGCTGGAATCAGAGCACTTTGGTTCACATTCCACCTGTGACTTAAGACCTTGGTGATCTTGGTCCTAGTCTAAGGGTTTGGATTAGATGGCTTCTGAGGCTCTTTTAAGATCCAAGATCTTTGATATTATGATTAAGATTAGCCATCTACTACAGGGAATAGAAAGAAGGAGAAGCTCGATAATGAACAGGAACAGGATTCAGGAAGCCATGTACAAATGCATTTGTGCAAACACATACATATACACAGTCTTTCTTTGTTTTTCCTGAGAGTGTATCTCGTTCTGAGTAATATCAACTTGAAAACAAAACACAAAGCATCCTTGGGGAAGGACAGCAGCTAAGGTGGCTCAGTCTTTAGACATGTATACTTTATAGTATAAAGTGCTTTATACTATACTTTAATATACTGCACCAGCTACTGTGGTATATTACTACATGCTATGTTATATATTTCTAAATACTATAGTATATATACTATTTTGTTGTTCAGTTGTGTCTGACTCTTCATGACCTCATTTGGGGTTTTCTTGGCAAAGATACTGGAGTGGTTTGCCATTTCCTTCTCCAGCTAATTTACAGATGAGGAACTGAGGGCACTCAGGGCCACACTTACCCAGGGTCACACAGTTAGTAAGTGTCTGAAGCCAGATTTGGACTCAGGAAGATGCCTGGTACTCTATCTGTTGCATCACCCACCTGTCCATTTATATACCATAGTATTTAGTATAGTAGACTATGATAGTGTACTATGCTATAGTATGGTAGTATACTCTAACTATAGTGTACTATATTTTATGCTAAGATGTAAAGTGCTTTATACTTTTCTCTTCTACTCTGGGTTACTGTCTCTGGTTCCCCTCTTTTCAGTCTCTGCTTTGGACTTTACAACATTTTAATCACTGAGATTAGCTGATGCTTTTTCCCCCCTCATTTCTAAATCTTCTCATTGATGGTCTTGAATATCTCACTGAGTAATGGAGATCTTGCAGAGCTAGCCCTCTTGAAAAGTTCAAGCATGTAACAAGTCAGCAAAAGTACTACTCTGTGTGTGTGGGTGCGTGCGTGCGCGTGCATGCATCCACATGTGTAGTCCAGACCTATGATTTCATCAATGTGGGGAAACTCCCAGCGTGGATAACTCCTTCTATGAAGCAAACAGGCAACTTATAGTCCTAGTTTCCTGGGAGACACTGAGAGGTGAAATGATCTGAGTCCATGTCTTTCTGACTCCAGGAACATCTCTCTTGATTCATTATATCATACTTATTCTCATGTGTGTATGTATATGTTTATGTGTGCATATATACACCTGTATCTACATTTATATCCAGAGATATGCCGGAGCCAGCAAATACCAGCTCATGAGAGAGTGAACTGTTAAATTTACACTGTGAGCATTTATACCTCAGAAATTATCAAATGACATAAATTAGGACCTAATTTATTGTTTTGTTGATTGTCAAGACAATAAATTCGTTGGAGAAAATTTTATTGGAGATTAAACTTGAAAGTGTTGTGCTTACATTGTTTCCCTGGAGAGCTGGTCATTAAACATTTACCAGCTGACCCCTGTCTGTATCTATATCATCTATATCTGAATAGCTATCTATATCCATATCTATATAAATATCCATATCTGTATCTGTACCTATATCTATATCCATATCTATATCTATATCTATGTCTATGAATTGTGACCTAGTGGATAGAGAACTGAACTCAGAGACAAGTAGACCTGGGTTCAAGTCCTACCACTGACACATACTGACTCTATGACCCTGCTCAAGTGTCTTAACTTCCCTGTCCTCTAGGATATGCTGAGGGAGTTTCCTCAACTGGGAATTCCCTATATCAATGAAATCATGGGACTCGACCCTATCTTCTATGTATAAAATATGTTATTTAATACAGACATTTAATAAGTAAGTCAGGATGTCATGCTACACATATATAAGTGTGTGTATGCATGTGCATGTGTATACTACTTAACCAAATATTCCTGCCTTTACCCGAAGTCCCCTAGAGAGGGGGGAGTTACACTTGCAGTTACACTTCTTTATGATCAGGACTCCTGGCTGACTTAGCAGTCACTCATTTGCCCTCTAATTGGCTTCTAAGACTGCCACAGAGCCTGCACTCTTTGGCCCCCTGTTTCTCTCCCTTTGGAATATGACTCTTTTCCCCATGGGCTTGTCCTAGACATCTCCTGAAAACCCTCTGCCTCCTGGACAGAGGAGGCATAGTAGGTTCAGGCTTGGTTCAGGGCATGGTCCTTTGGTGCTCAATAACCTGTGAAAAGAAGGTAACACCAGAGGCTTCCTGTTTCTCTGGTGGCTTAGCAGCAGGCACAGTCCTTTCCTCTCCTCTCTTCTTCCTCCTCTTTCTCCCACTCTCACTTGGATTCTTGCCTTTTCCCTCCTTCTTTCCCAAAGAGATCAGAGGAGCTTCTGCCCGTGGTAAACATCCTATTTGACAAAGAACAATGCAGAGTGAAGTAAACAGAGCCAGGAAAGCAATAGGTCCCAAATCCATGGCAATGGAAATCGAAAGGAGAATAAAACAAACTGAACATTGTGTTATTATAATGAACAGGGCTTGGTTCTGGAGAAGAGATGAGAAAATGTACTTCTCTCCTTTTATCAGAGAGGTGGGGAACAATGGGTGCGTAATGCTGTATATGTTACAAGACACTTCAGAAGTATTTGTGCTAAACAGTTTACAAAATAGCTTTGTTATAAAAGATAGCTCATGGGGCAGATATTTAGAAATCAATGTGATATAAAAACAAAAGGCATCAATGAAATGGAAAACATTTTTTTAAAAGCATCTGATTCAGTGGAGCAAAGGGCAGTTTTAAAGACTTCCAAAGAAATGTCTTCCATTCCATAATGACAGCATAAAAGATTCCTTGAGAGACTAAAATACACACATAACTTTTTTCAAGGATTCCCTGAATATCAGTATCAAGTGAGGTAGAAGGCAAGAAAAGACATGATTATAAAAAAGTGTTTGTCTATATCATGGAGGATGTTCTGTGCAAAATCTGAAAGGAAGGGGCATTCCCTATGGATGCTGAGGCTCTCCAGAGAATTCCTATTTGCAAATAACTCAGTGCTAATTGAATTAAGTTCCAGAATAGGACAGGGACTACTTAGTGAAATCTGCAACCATTCAAAAGAGGGCAGCCTAGCAGTCTTGACAGGAAACCTATATGAATGAAGAATGTATACTTATCAGACTGAATATGTGGAAGGAAAAAAAGGAAGGAAGGAAGGAAAAGAGAAAGGAAGGGAAGGAGAAAAGAAGGGAGGAAGAAAAAGAAGGAAGGGAAGAGGAAAGAAGGAAGAGAAGGAAGGGAAGAAGCAAGTGCTTTATTAAGTATCTACTATGTTAAGTGCTTTACAAATATTATCTTACTTGATCCTTACAATGACTCTGTGAAGTAGGTATTATTATTATTTCCATTTTACAGATGAAAAAACTGAGGTACATAAAGGTTAACTGAGTCACCCAGAGTCACATAACTAGTAAATCTATGAGGCCGGATTTGAACTCAAGTCTTTTTAGCTCTGGTTCCAGAGCTATCCACTGTGCCACCTAGCAGATGGATAACCCATTGAAGTAACCCCTTACTACATATGTGTTAGAGAGACTCTGTCAATGGACAATGAACTGGAAACAAAATTGAATAGGAAACAAAAGGCAAACTGGATGGCATTTAAAAAATTGCACAGTGCTTTTTTTTTTGTTGCTTTTTTGGAGGGGGAAGGCAGGGCAATTGGGGTTAAGTGACTTGCCCAAGGTCACATGGCTAGTAAGTGTTAAAGGTCTGACTCCAGGGCCAGTGCTGTACTCACTGCACCACCTAGCTGCCCCCGCGCAGTACTTTTAGTGATCCCAAGCTGTTCTCTGGCACAAAGGCCCATCTTTTTAACATCGATATTTTCCCATTGATGGCTAGGAATTAGGGAACACCATGATTTCAGAAGAATCACAAAGCATAATGGAAAGACACATGGTGAGTATAAATGAATTATCAATGATGACTTGTCCATGAGACATGGCACAAAAATTTTGAGGTTATCTTGTCTAATCTCATTTTATAGATGTGGAAACTAAGTCTAGAAAGGTTAAGGGATTTGTCCAAGTTTCCGCAGGTCCTAAATCACAGAGCCAGGATCTGAACCCAGGTTCTCTGACCAAATCTAGTATTCTTTCCACTATTCCCCACTATCTTTACTGCAGTGTTGTAGACACTTCAGTGAGAGTATAATTGGAAGTCAGAAAGTCTGTTGAGTTCCCTTGAGAAGAAGAGAAGTTCTGGATCCATTCTGCTATTTCTCTCTCCTTGAAAGGACAGGTGCCTCATGAAGGATGTCAAAGCCATCAGTCACAGCTGTCAGCTTGAGCGGCAGCCCAGGAGTAGTTTCAGTTTGGCCCACACGGCTGCACTATAGCTTTATAAATGTGTGAGTGAAAACTTGGCTTTGGTTTCCTGGGTTGTGGATCCTCGCAGAGCTCATAGGAAGCTCCCGAGTTTATCTTGTTTTGGCTGGTATGTCCATGAACCACATGCAGCTGGAAAAGGACAGGCCTGTTGGAGGTGAAATAATCTAAACTTTGCCCCCCACCAGTTTGATTCAGGTTTTTCTGCACATTGTTTTTTACTGAAGCAATTTAACTTTTTTTTTGTCTTTTTTTTTTTTGGAGGGCAATTGGGGTTAAGTGACTCGCCCAAGGTCACAGGGCTAGGTTTTTGTGTTAAGTGTCTGAGTCTGGATTTGAACTCAGTCAGGTCCTCCTGACTCCAGAGCCGGTGCTCTATTCACTGTGCCACTTAGCCGCCCCAGGAATTTAACTTTCAAAGACCGGTAAGGTTTAGACAAACTGGACAACTATTTTAGGCAGGCAGAGTTGGACTTTAAACAAAGTAGACTGGGCAAAGACCCCTTCTCCTCCTCTCGACGCCAAGCCACTACAGGGGAAATTCCCACTTGTGCTCTGAGGTGATCAGTTGCTAATTCTTTCCCTGAGTCTTTTTGGCCTAAGTCAAGGAAAGCAGAATGTATGATCTAAATCCTCACACAGTTCCAGAAGACTAGAATGAGGGGAGGCTCATCCTCCTTGATCCTAATTAAGGCTATTCACTAGGGGGAGGAGATGAATCATGCCCTGGCTTGACTAGGTTACTGACTAGGCCATATCGTGATGAAACAGAACCCGTGAAATGTCTTTTTTTTTTATTCTCCCTAGCACCTTTTACTTTTTTTTTTTACAAGGGTATTTTTGTGTGACTTTTCCCACAGGTCCTTATCTTGTGTGTTAATTGCCTATTTTGGATAGCATCTCTGTCCTTGTGACGCCATTGTTCAGAGCTGGAGAATCACCCATGGGTATTTCGGTGGAATATTCCCAGTTACTCAGGTTTGTGGTCGTGGAGCCATCCTTTGACTCTTCCCTCTCCCTCTTCCCCTATATCCAATCAGTTGCTGAGAGTGATTAATTTAACCTCCATTAACATCTCTTTTATCTGTACCCTTTTCTCCACTCAGCCCTTACCCTACTTCAGACCCTAATCAATTTTTGCTTGGACTAGCCCATAATAGCCTTCAAATTATTCTCCCTTTCTCTAGTTTCTCCCTTCTCTGACCCATCCCTGACAAAGCTGTCAAAATAATCTCAAAGGAATTGATCTGTCTATGTCAAGGCTCAAAGAACTTTGATGGTTTCCTGTAGGATAAAATGTAGACTCCTCAGCCTGGTTTTGAAAGTCTTCCACAATTTGTCTCTATGCTTCCTTTCCAGACTAATTTCACATTACTCTTATTTGTGCATTCTTTTCTCCAGCTGACCTGGACCACTAGTTGTTCTTTTATTGGGAATTCTTTCTTCTTCCTTCAAGCATTAGAGCAAGTCACCATTTCTCCATATCTGGAATGGATTCCCTTTTCATTTTTTCTTCACTTTTAGAATCCTTGTTGTCCTTCAAGGTTTACTCCGATAGCCGTAAGCCTTCCTGGAAGAATCCTGCAGGCTGTTATTTATTCTTCATTCCTCATATTACCTTGTATTTATTTATCTGCATACATTAGATTTTCATTTGATACATATAGTTTAAGTTACTGTGCTTGAGTGGAAAGTGCTGAATTTAGAGAGAGAACCGGGGTTCAAATCATGGCTCTCCCCCTAACTACCTGCATGATCTTAGGCTAGTCACTTAACCCCCGCTGCTAGTGCCTTGGCTCTTCTGTTTCCTTCCATTTACAGTGTGCATTGCTTATAGGAGGTGGCTAGGTGGTGCCATAGTGAATAGAGCACTGGGCTTGGAATCAGGAAGACTCATCTTTCTACGTTTAAAGCTGGCCTTGGACACTTACTAGCTATGTGACCTTGGGAAAATCACTTAACTCTGTTTACCTCAGTTTCCTCATCTGTAAAATGAGCTAGAAGGAAGAAGGAAATGGCAAAAGATACTCCAGCATCTCTGTCAAGAAAACCCCAAATGGGGTCACAGATAGTTGGACGCTACTCAACGCCAACAATAAAATTGCTTGTATGAATAGTTAATGGCATATTGTCTCCTCCATTAGAATGCAACGTCCTTGAGGGAAAGGGCCCTATTTTTGTCTTTGTGTCTCCAGCCCTTGGCACAGTGCCTCGAACACAGCAGGTGCTTAATGAATGCTTGATGACAGGCTGAAGCTATGTGGGCCTCAGTTTCTCCATTTGTAACATAAAGAAGTTAACCTCAATGACCTCTAAGATCCCTTCCAACTCTGCGGTCTATAATCTTATGAATATTAAATTCTTAATTGTATGCTAAGCATACAGGATACTAAAATGAACCACCTGAACTCTAAGAAAGCTTCTAATTCTACAGCTGCCAGATAAGGACCAGAATTGTTGGATATTTCTGGGGAGGAAATAAATGGATCAGAATTAAGTTTAGCTGGAGAATGGAACTAGCCTATCACTGCTTATCTGTAACCATATTGTGTTTCACCACATGATCATCACACACTGTTTTTTCCCAGTCCAAAAATCATTGCATGGTATAATTCTGTTCCTCATGCTACTTAAAATGTAAACAGAGCAACAGTGTATTCACCAGTGGTATATGGATCTCTAGAGCATTGCAAGCTGGGAACCTAGAATTCTCAGTGCATGTGCATTTGTCAGTACTCAATTTTAATGTATGATCATGAGTCTTCTGTGCATCCTAATCTTGAGGCAAAGACAACTTAGTAATAAATGATTATTAAGTAATACTGGCACAAAAATTGTTTTTTAAAAAAGCTTCACAGAATGATTATACTCTACTTTTTTGCAAAAAAAATAACTGGCATAAAATCTGTGACAATTATGTGGTGAAATGTGGTACATTTGGACAAGAAAAATTTAAAAAAACTTGGCAGGCAAAGTTCATTCCAACCCTACTGTTCTTCCCTTTCGTACAACTTCTGCATCTTTTCCTTTTTGGGGGATGGTGAGGAGGAAGAAATGTATTATTAGGTTGACTTCATACAGCAACTGCAGCCATCCCTTTAGCAAATCTAGTTCCTTAAAGTTTTCTTATTGGAACATTCCCTGTGTGTATTCCAGCATAATTTCCCCAACACTGCTTTGGAAATGTATAACATCTCTGAGAGGAGAAGAGTTAGCAATAACAGGAACTATCATTGTACAGATAATGGGTTCATTGCTTGTCTCAGCTGGAGAACTTCATTATGCCCTGGGTGCACAAAGGGACAAATGTTTCCTTTTCAGTTCAGATTTTATTTCCTTTAAATGCATACTTTTTAGTGAATTGGCCTTTCTTAGAAATATGGAATTTCTTGATGGAAATAGGGTGGCATTTACATGAAGTACTGAATGTAGCGAGTGCCACTGTCACCAGAATAACTATCTCTTGGTATTTGGAAAGTCTTCAGAGGGTTGGCTTTATAATGTTCTGAGTTTTCTGCTTTAGCTCCACCAGGTTCAGTGCCCTTTCCATTGTATTATGTTCTTTTTATGGTCCCTATTCCTTACTGTACAGTTCCATGCTTCTCTTTTGGTTTTCATGGCCACCATTCATCTTTTGCCTCAATTCTTACCTAGCCTTTAACTACTGAATGGGTGTTGCCTCAGACAAACAAAGAATTGGAAAAGAGCTTAACTTAAAAAGGCCAAGGTTTTCCACTGCATCCCGGACCATTGTCAGTCATCTTGACCCATGTCTTGCCACTGGACTCCAATGACTCTGGAAGAGAGAGCGAGGCTGATGATTTTGCACAGCTCTGTCTCACTTAAATCCTATTCACTTGCAAGTTAAGACATTATCCTTTGGATGTCATTGGTCCTTTTCAAGAATGAAGGATCAACAACAACAAAAATAATAAAAGCAACCCAGTTCGGCGCCTGGGAGAGGTCCTTTCTGCATTTCCATCGTGTTAGCTAGCATTCGTCTTTTTTGAGAGATCCCAGTAACTTCCCAGAGACCTATTTTTTATACAAATCAAGCTGTTGTTCCAGTCTAATTGGTGGGAAAGTAGGGCTAGAGGAGAAGTTCTCTCGTGCTGAATAGCATTCATATACACAATCCTGACTTTTGTTGACACAATCTTGACTTCAAGGTGCTTACATCAGGCCTCCTGATCTTTTGGCACCCGTTCATTTGGCCACGCAATCTCTTTAGCCTACATTGCCTTATACTACATTGTCTAGGACATAGTAGAAGCATCTCAGCCTCTGGAGTTAGAGGACCTGGGTCCAAATCAAAACTCTGTAAATTACAAGCTTTGTGATTTTACTTCTTTAGTCTCAATTTCTTTTCTATACTAATAGCTAATATTTGTATGGTGCTTACTCTGTGCCAAGCAGTGCGCTAAGTACTTTACAATTACTGTCTCCTTTATGATCCTTACAATAATCTTGAGAAGTAGGTGCTGTTATTATCTCCATTTTACAGATGAAGAAACTGAAGCAAACAGAGATTAGGGGACTTGCTCAGCATCACACAGCTAGTACGTATTTGAGGCCCGATTTGAACTGAACTCTGCCTGTCTCTAGGCCAGACACTCTATCCACCGAGCCACATGACTGCTACCGTAAAATGAGGAAATTGGACTAGATGAACTTCAAGGTTTCTTCCAGCTCTAAATCTGTGAGCAGCCTTCAACATGACCCTACTTTATACATGCAAAACTATTTCAGGGTAACCTGTCTTCTTGCAAGAGAAAAATTAATAAATGAGTAGTCAGAGCACCTGATTTCAAATTTCAGCTCTGCTCCTTACTAATGGTGAGACTGTGGGCAGTTAAATTTAATGTTTCTGGACCTCAGTTTCCCTAACTATAGAATTAAGAGTTTAGACAAGATGACGTCTAAGGTCCTTTTCAGAATTTAATCTGTCATTCTATTGTTCTAATCCCAACCTGAGAGGTAAAAAATTTATAATATGCAACTACAGAAAGAAAAAAATGAAGAAATCTAAGAGGAATACGTCTAACATTACACCACATCATCCCCTGGTGGTCAATAACAGTATAGCGCTCAAAGAAATTCTTAGTACTATAGAATACTCTAGGATGGTATTTTCCATCTGCCTTTAGAAGTACGAATTGCCTCTACTGGATACAAATTAGGTCAGAACTTATGATTAACTGAATTAAAAATCATCCTTGTATTCTAGACACTTTTATGAATTAAAAATTAAATTCCTTTCAAATGCTGAGCCAGAAAGGCAAGAGCTATCTGGGAATTAAAAGGTGTTAGGTTTTGGTCCTTGATCTGCCTAAGATTATCATCGTCCAGAATCAGTAAAACATAATTTCCTCCCTCATTTACCAGTGGAATGTCCAGGCATCTAGATCATCCTAAAGAAATGTTAGAGTTAGTTTTTTGTATTTTTTTTTTTTTTTAAAGAAAGCAAGTCCAAAATTTCCTCTCTGACGTCCTGGTCCTAGATCTCTGCTCCTGATGAACTAACTGTATGATATTGGGAGAATTCCATATGTAAGTTTTCTGGATGATATTCTAAACCCTGGAGTACATGTTTTTCTTCTGGCTCTTGAGTATAAAAATAAATTATCAGGGAACAGGGGAATATTTGGTGGAGGAGAGGGGGAAAGAAAAATAGGTGTGTGTATGATGTAATGGATATATGCCTTAATACACTAATTAACTTACAGGTTATATACAAATACACACACAGGGTTCCCCCCCAAATTTTAGTGCAATTTTAAGTTCTAATAGCTAAGACTTTTGGAACATTTAGAGAGTAAGCTCCTTGAGATCTGCTCCTTTCTTTTTCTCTTTGTAACCTCAGCACCTGGCACATAGTAGGCAATTAATGCTTATTGATTCTTGATTTTATATTAAAAATGATATAGAGAACTCCTTTCACATCTACAGATTTAGCTTGGCAACTGTAACTTACAGTCTTAGAGAGTTGTCTGCGACACAGAAATTAAGTGACATGCTATGGTTACAGAACTAATATGGTTCAGAGGAAGGCCTTGAACCCAGGTTATCCTGACTTTAAGGTCAACCCTCTATCCACTATACCACACTGCCTCTTAAACACATACACAAACACACATATAATCTATGTATGTATGCATCTATCTACATATTTTCTATGTATACATATGAAACTCAGGAAAACATTTAAAATCCACTGAGTAGCAATCAAGGTGAAGATGGGGGGTGGGCTAGGGTGAAGGTTGGTGATGAAATGTAATATGAGCATGGACATATCAATGAAAAATAAACCTGCAGGGAGGGGAGAGGGCTGGGGGATCACGGAATTGCAATTTTAAGAGTTACAAATGATCTTAGCAGTTATCCAGTAAATCTCTTCATTTATAGACGAGGACACTGAAGCCAAAGACATGGACGGTGACTTGTTTAAGGTCAGTGTGCGAATAGTTAGAGAGAGCAAGATCATTTTGTTGTTACTGTCTTTGAGCCCCAGAGATCTTCACAACGCTCGTTTGACATCTTTCAACGGAATAGTTTGAGCTACTTTGCAAATAATTTGTTGATCTCTCGGCTCCCCTATTTAATCAAAGTGCCGGAATGAAGCTGAAACAGACATTAGTAAAAGGCTTCCAGCGTTATGAGACAAATGTGGAGCTCTGTGAAAAATCGAGTCCAGCATTTCCGAATCCCCATTCCCTGCTGAAATGGCTTCAGACCCGATTTCCCTCCCACCAGCAGCCTTTCCTGTGGTTAACCACATGCAAAGGTACAGAGCATGGGTGAAAGTCGTCAAGTATTTATGAAAATAGCAGAGAACATTTAATATCTCCCTCCTTTGTCCCACTTACAGATGAATTTGAGATCAGTGTAGTTTGAAACCCCCCATTCTTTTCTTTCTAGCTCATTGGCAGTGCCGGAAGATGGAAAAGGCATTTCAGGTGGTAGGTAGATCCCTCTTTCAGGTTAACAGGCTCACACCAAGTGCTCAGAAAGAGGTCTAAGTCTTAAAGCTGGTCATGAAGGATTACCTGAGTATCTAGTGAGGGTGCATCAAGACACCTGGGCCCTCCTCTTATGCTCTATCATCTGTCCCATGATTCTTAGTCATTCTAAGTCTTTTGGTTCTCTCTCTCATATACCTGAAATTTCTCTCCCTCTCCCTCCCCCTCCCCCTCCCCTCTCCTCCCCTCTCTTCCTCCCCCTCTTCCTCCTCCCCTTCCCCCTCCCTCTCCCTCTCCCTCTCCCTTTCCCCCCCCTTCTCCCCCCCATCTCAGCTCTTTTCCATCAGCCCACAAATTTGATCAAGTCTTCCAAAGGTTTTCATCTGATTTCCCTCCTCCCCTTCAGAAAGAAATTAATTGGTTCTCATTGTATCTTCTCCACCACCTATTCATTCCTAGATCCTTTGTAACATGGCTTCACTCTTCTCCAAGGTCACCAATGAATGACAATTAGTTAAACTCAATGCCTTGACTTTTTTTTTGTTTTCTTATTCTCCTCCACTCCTCTGTAGCATCTGACATTATTGCCACATAGAGATGGGGATACTGCATCTTTAAGAGGTGAAGTGATTGCCCAAGGTCATGGAGGAAGTTAGCAAGCAAGCCAGTTCTCTTGGCTATTAGTCCAATACTCTTTGCACTACCCAGCATTATCTACCTTTCCAAATCCCTCTTGACTCAATCAGATTATCCCTTACTATAAGCGCTTGCTTCCGAATTTGTCTTCCTGTGGCCAGTCTATATCTTCTTCAATTCATCCCTGTCAAAGTGATACTAGCATGTTTTTTTCTGATAATATCCATCTATAAGCCCTTGCCTCCTGAATAAAGTACAAATTCCTCATTCTGGCCTTACAATCCCTCCATTGCTTGGCTCTTGCCTACTTTACCAGCCTCATCTCATCTTGTTCCCTTTCACATTCTGGAGTTCTCTCCCTTTCCTGTTCTCATTCTGTCCTCTCTTGTCTCTGTGCTTTTGTTTGTAGGATCACAGGTCTATAGGCAGAATGACTTCCATGACCATTTGGTCCAACTCATTTTATATACAAGGAAACAGAGGCCTGGAGAGGTAACATGATTTTCCCAAAGTCATAGGATTATGGATGTAGAGTTGAACCATACCTCAGAGCTAACTAACCCCCTCATTTTACATGTAAGATATATGTGTGGTTGATAGCTGTGTAACAGAAATGCACCTAGCTAGCATGTGACATGGATAGATATCTGATCTGGGATCTGATCAGCTCCATCTTGGAGGCAGACTGAATTCTGACTTCATGAGAAGCAAAGAGGAGGATTGTACCTGTACCTCTGGTAGATCAGGAGAGGGTCAGGCAAGGATCCTGGACAACCATGGCTGGGCAATCTGTCCTTAACTCTCCTATCTCCAATAGAGATATCAGGTTAGAATTCTATCTATTTACCATTTCTCATTTTTTTCTGTAATCCAGGGTCTTATAAAAGCCACAGTCTCTGATTGTTCTCCAGGGGATGGTAACTGTTAACTTACTTCTGTTAGCTTAGTTACCTCCTAAAAAATGCTAGTTACAACAAAGACCCTCTGGAAAAGCTAGCAAATCTCTTAATCAAATCCTCTTTAACAAAGTAAGCTGTAAATAGAAATGGAGAAGATTAGAATAGACCAAAGAATACACAAGAGTAGATGAGGTCCTCTGGAAGCAGGGAGGGTAAAGAACAGAACAAAACTAAACTAAAGATACCAGTATAAATTTATGTTTCTAAAAAAAAAAAAGAAAGAGGGAAAACGAGCCCCATAGCTGGGAAGAAGGACCAGATCTCATCTCATCTGAGGAGAGAGAGAATTATCTCATTGAGGGGAGTCATCAAGGAGCTTTCTAAAGTTGCAGGTGCTGGGAATCCAAGGACATGGCAGGGACTATATTTGCCACGTTTCTAGCTCTGGGGAGATCTCTAGTTTGCCACTCAAAAGTTCATGCTTGCCTCTCTTGACTTAGTCTCTCAGATTCCTTTTCCTTTTCCCCAATTGCCTCTCTGCCTCCAAAGGAGACCCTTTTCTCTTGTACAGAGTTCAGGAGGTTCAGTGGTCTCTTAGGTTAGGAGTCCTATCTCTCTCCATTAAGCACAGCTGACCCTCAGGAACACCACCCCAGGCTTGGGCAGAAGTTCAGTTACATTCAGATGAAGAAAGTGAGGCTAAGGCAGATGAAGTGGTTTATCCAAGATCATATAGATAATAAACTTCAAAGCTGGGGATCTGGACCCAAATCCTCTCACTCCAGAGTTGTCACCCTTTCCCTGGCATCGCCTTGTTCTCATGATAGCCTTTGTGCTTAGAAGGACCTTCCTCCTCTCCAGGCTCCCTCCAGATTGTTATTTATTTTTGCTGAAGTCTGCCTTTTCCTTTAAGGACCAACTCTCATGCCACCTCCTTCAAGAAGCCTTCTCTTACCCACCCAACTGAAAAATACCTTCTCTTCCTCACATTTTTTCCCCCCACAGGATTTTGCCTGATTCTGACTTCTCGTCACACTGTACTTGATATCATAGTGATAAGCGTAATGTGCCTTTTCTTCCTATTATCCTGAAAGTTCATTTATTTTTATATTCTCAAAATCTAACACAGCGATTTGCTCAAGTAGGGGTTTTTGAGTATCAGCCTTTTATGCAGGCAGAATTTGCAATCCACCAGGAACCTTCTCATTCCTGGTAGCATTTCCCCCCAAGACACACCAGAGGCATTTAACCTAATCTGGGGCTAGTGCCTGATATTTTACCATGAGAGTTTCATCACTTTATATTTTATTTAGGTTTTGATTCTTCCTGGGAGGATAGCACTTTAAACTATCAGCCTATATTTATATTTCAAGGTAAATGAATTTAAGTCATTTCTTGAGTTGGGGGCGGGGGGAGAGAACATGAGGGTATTGAGAGTCTGAGGAGGGTAAAGAAAAAGGGAGGGATGGCCTTCAAGACAAATTCCCTTTTTTACAAATTTATATAGGCTAAGTTTTGCCTGTAAGAACTAGTGTTTAATACTGAATATGAAGTGTAATTGACTTTGAGGGAGGCAGAGTCAGGAAAGATAAAAGAAGAGGAGAGGAAGAAAGTGATGGAAAGAATGCTGAAAGAAGGAAAAATGGGGACATACAGAATCAGGTTTACCTGGGCACAAACATCTTGCTGGATCTCTCTGTCTCTTTCTCTGTCTCTCTCTTTCTCTCTCCCTCATCTATCTCTATATAACTTGGGAGATCATTGAGATGTATATTTTCCTTGTGATTTGGAAAAATGGTAGTCCTACATAGTAATTTCTGATTTGTTTTTTTTTTTCTGTTCCTTTTCATCTAGCCATTAAATCTTATTTAAAAAAATCAGTTCAGAGAGATGGACAAATGTGAGAAGGGATGGTAAAGCACTCACTAGGATAGGATGACTGAGGCTTTGTCCCAGGAAACTGATATTGGTGGGGCATGCTTCTTTCCCTTAGTATTCCTTTGGCCCACTGTTCTTGCATGACATGGCCTTTTGCCAGCTTGTGCCACCTGGCACAGCTGTCCTTAAATCCCTGCTCTGAACTCCAAGCTTCTTCCTATGGTAACCCTCTTCCTGGCCCCACCTTTCATCATCCTACTATGGCCCTCCACTCCCACCATTGTGAGAGTGTGATTGCTGTGCTCTGGGGGATATACTTTATCCAAACTGCACCCTGGGCTTATTGTCTTCTGTGATTCATTGTTGTCCCCCACAAAAACCAAAATATATCCCTACCATAGCAATTTCTAGTTATAGCTTTACCTTCAGAAATCATTGTTGATCTCTGAATAAGTGATAGGTCGAAGTTTGGACAACATTCCTCTGGTATAACGTCTATATGATGTTATACCAGGATTTGAGAAGGTCTCTTCAAAGATGAAGCTTAGGTTTTTAAGGAGTTCTTGACATAGATGCTAGTTCAGATATGAGAGAAGAGAAAGACAAAATGGTCTACTTTGGCTAGAGTGGAGCCAGATTTGTTGAATGAATAAATGAATGAACGATGTGCCATTTTTATGGGTGGTGTTAGTCATCAATTCTCAGCTCTTGGGTGCTGGGGGTTGTTACTGTGATGACTCTCATGGGAAGTAACAAACACTTTTGTGAGTGGTAGGTGGTAGACTCTTTCCAGAAAGGGAGTGTGCTGGTGGTGGGGATCAGCTCTCCTACCACTGAAAGTTGACCTGTGTGCACATAAAAATTACAGGCTGGTAGGCCTTGGCTTATAGTCTGGTTGCTAATAGAGAAGAGGTAGAAGTAGAAAATGCATGAGTGGTTTTGACTTTGCTGTTCTAATTTCATAGCTATCTTCCAGGAACTTTTTGACCCCTAAGGTAAGGAGTCCAAGGCAATGATTTAAGACTCAGTGCTTCTGCCATTTTTTTTGGGGGGGGGGCTAGAATGTCTCCTTTCTTGTCCTTCCCATTTCTCTTTCCATTTTAGTCTTTGGAAATCTTTCTAGGCTTAGTTCAAATGACTTCTTTGGTCAATCTACAGATCCAGGAGCAATCTCTTCCTCCTCCTTGCATATTATAATAGCACGTGGTCTGTCCTATCTGTATGCTGCACATAGCATTACTGTTACTCTCTACTGTCTAATATATTGGTTATTTGTGTAGGAGTCTTAGCTCTATTTGCAGGTTTTAATGAATGTATAAACTCTATCCCTAAAATTTTTTCACCTTTATTTTTACTTATCTCTTTTGTTTCTTAGTATATCCCACCCTCCTCTCCCACCCAGTCAGCCATACTTTATAAAAAGAATAAAAAGCAGTTCAGTACAATTAATGAACACACCAGTTGTGTCTGAGTATATGCAATATTCCTCACCCCTGCAATTGAATTTATTAAAAAAAATTCTTTTTAATTATTATGAACCTGACAAACATAAACAAATATGAACATTTCCAGATACAATGAAGAACAGAAAAAACATGAACATGAAACTGTGAACTCTCTGTTATGTACAGCTTGGTTTTCTTTTTAAGTATATTTGAGTTTTAATAGGGTAGTATCAACACTGCCCTGCTTGTGTGTATCCCCTTCTGAACTTCTTTCTGAGCTTAACTGTTATCTTAAAAATGTATTATTGATATTCTTTTCTCTTTTCTTTTTTTTAGCATCGCTATCACTCTCTTTTTCTCTTATCCCATAACTGCTCACCTCTCAAAAAAAAGTCCTATAACAAATAAGTATCACCAAGCAAACAGCCACCACCACTACCATCAACAACACATTTTTGTATTGTCCTTATCTGAATATATCTGTGTCATTCTGTACCTGCAGTGTATCACCTGTCTGCCAAGGGGTAGGAGTTATTATCATTAATTTTCTAGAGTCATGGCGGGTCCCTGCATTAATCATAGTTGTTAAGTCTTTCAAAGATATTTTCCTTTGAAGTGTTGTATTCAACTTATAAATTATTCTTTTGGTTCTATTCCCTTCACTCTGCATCAGTTCATACAAGTCTTCCTAGGTTTCTCTGAAGCCCATTCCTTTGATCATTTTTCTATTACATTCATATGCCATCATTTTCCAGCCATTCCCTGAATGGTGTACATTCACTTCATCTCAGTTAACTAGAATTTATTAAGTACCTACCACTGTGCTAAACTCTGGGAAACAAAGAAAGGCAAAAGATAGTCCCAGTTCTTTGTCAAAATAGAACATTCTGCTACTAATATTTTTGTACATGTGGGTCCTTTTCTTCTGTCTCTGATCATTTTGGAGTACATGCCTCATAGTGGTAGCTCTGGATCCAAAGTATCACTAAATGACTTTTTGGATATAGTAGCGCATTGCATTTTCTCAACTCTTCTCCAGGTAGTATGAACTATCTTTTTTTTTCTTTTTGAAATAAGCATTTCCTTGATAACACCCTTGTTTGGATTCCTCCTCAAAAGTCTTTCTTTGCATTATGTTGTAGCCCACTCACTTATCTTTTTTTGTTTTGTTTTGTTTGTTTTTGCTTTTTGGAGGGGAAAAGGCAGGGCAATTGTGGTTAAGTGACTTGCCCAAGGCCCCATGCTAGTAAGTGTTAAGTGTCTGAGGCCAGATTTGAGCTCAGGTCCTCCTGACTCCAGGGCCAGTGCTCTATTCACTGCACCACCTAGTTGCCCCTGCATGAACTATATCTTAATCTTGTAGTATGACTGTAAAGCCAAGCACTAGCAACTTTCCAGAAGAATGCTACTGTGAATAGCTTTTAAGGTTCTGATTACACAGTACAGTGAACACTCTATTTATTTCATAACAAATCAGAGCAAAACATTCACAGAAATCAAGGTACAGCATTCACAATAGTACGACTTATCACAGATAATCAAAATATAGCATTCGCCACAACTTATCACAGAAAATGGACACATGGTTTCCACTACAGTGGTCACAAAGTTTTGAACAAAGAACAATCATTTAGTAACTCAATCATTCAATCATCTTAATCATTCAATCATCCTTAGGGAGGTTTGCCTCCTCAAGGAACACAAAGTATAATAGTCGAAGTCCTCCACTCATGGGGCACACTAAGTTAACTCAATCAGTCACTTATTCAATCATCAATCACTAAGCACAATCATTTAGTCAATCAATTATCCTTCATCATTCACTATTCAATCATCAGAAAATACACAGACCCTCCACCCCTAGGTCACTAGTAATAACTACAATTTCTCAGTCAGTACACAGTATCCAGTTAAAGTCTTCTTTCAGCTTGACTCGGGATGGTTTCGCAGATTCCCTGGATCCCCTTCCATGGTCCCAGATCCTACCTGGATTCACCAAACTGTCTCTTGGGTTCAAAGGCAGACAGCTCTCGGGTCCTTGTCCAGCTCTCTGTGCAGTGCCAGCTCACAGTGTCTAGTCCATCTCAAATCCTTCACAGTCTTTGTTCCTGGGAAGTCAAGGCCCAACAAAGCCACAAACAAGTTTATACAAAGTACCAGCATCACAGTAATGCTTCCTCAGTCCCCTGGCAGCTGCGGCTGGCCCTCATACTCAGCAGAAGTCTCAGCTGGCTCCCAGAATCAAAATCACTCCATCCAGGTTTTCAAAATCAAAATCATTCTCTTCAGCCTGGGGGGAGATTTCCTCTTCAGCCTCCCTGGTGGCAGCAGCTTCTGCCTTCACCAAGCCTGCTCCAAGAAGATCTGATCTCCTAGCCAGGGTCTTTCCTTATATACACCCAGAATTAGCTTCTTGTTTCAGTCAACCCCTTCCGGTTACATCAGCAACAGAAGATAGGAGTTCATACCTTCTGTTTCTTTAACAGAGGCTTAATGTGAACTAAGTGCTAAGTACCTCTTAGCTTAGAAAAACAAAAGGAACTTCAAATCTCATTACTATTACAGTGACTAGAAGAAAAAGCTCAGGACTTGGAGTTAGAAGACTTAGGTTTGCTGTCTGGTGCTTTCATTGACTAAATGTGTGACTTTGGGCAAATCACTTAGTCTCTGAATCTCAGTTTCCTTGTCTGGAAAATGAGTAGATAATAATACTTAGATTGCATACGGGTACTGTGAGCAGGGACTTGTTTTGTTTAGCTTTTTCAAAGAACTGTCATAATAATCAAATTAGATAATATATGACAAGTGCTTTGCAACTATAAATAATCTACTGTTATTTATATTTCTAGTCTGTATAGCTCCTAGTACAGTGATTTTGCACACAGCATGCTGAATAAATGTTTGTTGGATGAAGGAATGAAAGAAGAGAAGAATATATTTTGTTTAGGTTCTGCTTTGGGACTTGGCTTTATTTTTAAAAATAAATGTATTTTATGATGAACTTATCAGTTATCAATGAACAGGAATATTTCTATATTCAAAGGATAGGAAAAGTAGATTGTATCTAAAACTGTGAACCTACCACATACATATCAACTTTACACTAGTGTATATATATTATATATAATTTGTGTGTGTATTTTGTATATAATAACTTTAAGTGATAGTACCAAATGCCTTTCTTGTCCATGTCCCCTTCTGTTTCCTTTGCCCTCTTCTGTATATTTTTTGTCTCATTGACTTTTTTTTTTCTCTTTTTATTGGGTTGCATTTTTCAGCTTAAGCACTTCATCCTCCGATTTTTGGTCCCTGGGTTTTTACTGTTTCTTGTGCTCTGATAACATCTTCTCTTATTATATATTTAAATTGAAAACTGTTTCATGTGTAAGAGAAGTCAGAGCATTTGCAGATGCCAAGGAGGTGGGGCTGTATTGGGAACAGACAATGTTCAAGTCTCAATTGTTTATGAAACCTGAGAAGTCAGGGAACAGTTACTTCACATTGGAGGGTCTGGGCATGATCCCCTTCTTGCCATGATGTATTTTTGGAACCTGGAAACTCTCCTGAGCTCTTTTCCAATATAAAGAAGAACCTGTAATTATGAGCACAATGGCATCATTCTACCTCCCTGGTTGGGGGGCAGAGCACAAAGAAGTCAAGGAGAGACTGAGGTGGCAAGCACCCAGGGGTTCTGCATAACCCAGCACATGTGGGTGTTAGTTTGGGGTACATGAAAGTGTTCTGAAAAAGTAAAAGGGTAGGATTTTAATTTTGGTTCCTCAGAACCACATGGTGCCTGGCATCATTTTGGGCACTAGCTATACTGTTAAGTCACTTCCTACGTGTGAATCTTACTGGATTTCTGCCACCTTCTCCTCACTTGACCTTTTTATCTCTAGCTTGTCCACCTCTGGTCCTGCTTCTACAAAAGGTATCCTTCTTGTTTTTATGGTTGTTGTCCTTTGGCTTCCCCAAAATCCTTTTCATTCTTTTTGGGAGGAGGGAGAAGCACATATGATTTCCTCGGCATAGGGAGCATCCTGTGAGAAACTTTCTTTGACAGTACAAGTCATGGTTCTCTGCAACTCATAGCCTTAGGTCTGTTTCCCAAGGTGATCAGAGAAAAAGAAAGAGAACCTATATATTCTAAAATATTTATAGCAGCTCTCTTTGTGATGGCAAAAACGGGAAATTGAGAGCATGCCCATCAATTGGGGAATGGTTAAACAAGTTGTGGTTTATGATTGTGATGCAATACTACTGCACAATAAGAAATGATGAGCTGGTTGATTTTAGAAAACATGGAAAGACTTGCAAGAAATAATGAAGAGTAAAATGAACAGAAACAAAGAAATGTGGCATACCCTAACAGCAATATTCTTCAAAGAACAACTGAATAACTAAATTATTCTGAGTATTAGAAATACTCAAATTACAAAAGACCCTTGAACAAAGATACTTTCTAGCTCCAGAGAGAAGTATCTATAATATGGTTTTATATACGTGTGTGTGTGTGTGTGTGTGTGTGTGTGTGTGTGTGTGTGTGTGTGTGTGTGTGTGTGAAATGGTGACCTTCTTTAGTGCAGGGTGGGAAGGGATTGAGGGAGGGAGACAGTTCAGAGCTTAAAATGGAACAAAAATATAAATAAAACTAAATTTTAAAAAGGAGATAATTGTCTGTGGGCACTAAGAGGTTGAAACAACTCATTCAGGGTCATATAACTAGGAAAGGAGAATTTGAACTAGGAGAAAGGTTTTCTTTTCTCCAAGTATAGTTTTCTATTTACTCCTCTATACTGTCTGTCTAGTCCCAGTCCTTTACATATGGTCTTTTTTGTGGTTGTTGAGGAAATTGGGGGTTAAATGACTGTGCCCAGGGTCACACAGTTAGTAAGTATCAGAGGCTGGATTTGAACTCAGGTCCTTCTGACTCCAGGGTTGGTGCTCTATCCACTGTACCACCTAGCTGCCCTTTCACATGGTCTTTTAAAACCTTCTAATTGTCTTCTGATTAGAATAGTAAATCAGACCAGAATGGTCCTTAAGAATCTATCTTATAATCCTCAATTGGGAGAAGTCCTACCTGGTTTTAAACCCTTAGTGTCCTTGTTCCTTTGCCCTTTTCCATCTCTCTCCATCCCCTCAAATTAAGTCCATTCAACCTTGTTCTTTCTTGAGTAGAGAAAGGGGACACAATTGGTCACCAGCATCTGTGAGGTAGGTAATCCTTCATCTACTTAGCACTTGCTAGTAGATCATACTTCATTCTCCTCTAACAATTTTTCTCCTCTGCAATTTTTCTTTTTCTCCCCTTTAATCCTATCTTTGTGCTGTCCTTCATCTCTCAGCTGCTTCCAAATTAGTCAATGTACTTGTCTGCTACAGTTAATTCTTTATTATCTGCCCTGAAGGAGTCAAGCAGAAGAACTAATAATCTGCAAGTCATTTATATTTGGTAGTAGAATTCATCTCTGTCTACACATTTCAATATGGATGAGTCCCAATATTCTGGGGATTTATAACGTTTTGAACAAATAATGAAAGTTACAGGGTGGTGATCTAACTCAGGAGAAGCTGAGATACTTTCCAACTTCTCTACCCTATAGACTTGAGCTAAGACTTTCTAAATGTGTTCCCTATTGTTCACACCTCGGTCTCAAATCTCCTGGCCTCTCAACCTTTATATTATACTTGGAAGATCATAGATCACAGATCTAGAACTGGAAGGAACCTTAGAAATCATCTAGTCCAACTGCCACATTTTATAGAAGAGAAACTGAGGCCCAGAGAGGTTAAATAATTGCCTAAGGTTACCCAGGTAAGAAGTATCAGTGTCAGGATTTGAAACTGTGGCGCTCTATCCATTGTACCCTAGCAACTATATTGATAGAGGGAAATGACCATGATTTAGAAAGGCCATCCACTGAATCCATTATCAGTCATCTTGACTTTTGTCTTGTCACTGGACTTCAGTGACTCTGGAAGAGAGAATAAGGCTGGCTTGTGCAACTCTGCTCAATTCAAGACATCACCCTTGTTATGTCATTGGTCCTCTTGGAAAATGAGGAATGAACAACAACAAAGGTATTTGTGATAAACTACCTTTTCTGGTAAAAATGGTAGATAATATCAAAGGAATGTGTGTCCTTATCAACCTGTTTTGTCCACAAACCTGGATTTGCTAAACTTCCACTTGGAATTTCTAGAAGGACTGCAATGGAAAGAGCACAGGGCTGGGATTTTGGAGATGGGACTTTCTGTCAAGCTTATGTCACTAACTAGTTGTATGGCCTTGGGCAAATCACTTTATCTTTTGGGGTCTCAGTTGCCACCTGAAGGAGGTAATTGGAGCAGAGAACTTCAGAGGTTCCTTCCAAATCTATAAGTGGCAATGGTTTTTATATAATTGATTTTTTTTTTCAGAAAAAATATAGATAAAATTATTTTGGTAGTGGCTAATATTCTGCATAGCAAATCTAATTTTCATAAATTTCTTTATAAACTGGTGACTGTCCTCCAAAGTAAATACATTATTTTCTTCTTTCATCCCCAATGGTCTATTTTTTCTCTTTCTAAAAGAGCAGGTAAGCTCTACTTTTCAACTCTAATAAGCAGAAGAACAAAGACCTAGAGAGGCTGTGACTTTCTCAAGGTCACACAGCTAGTAAACTTCACTGATGGGATTTGAACGTAGGTCCCAATACCAAGTCAAGGATATTTCTATTGCAGTACCTTGTCTCTACATTTAATCACCTTCTTTTTGGGTGGTTTTGTAAAATACATTGATGTTTTTGTATGGGCTTGGGCTTTAGAATGGCAGCTGCCAGTGGAGGAGATGGGCTTTACAGTGTTTCATTGCTAGGAGATGGGGAATGGACCAGTGATGTCATTGGAAGAGGTTGTCTAGTTCCCCAATAATTTCAATGACTTGCCCCTGGGTCATATGACCAGAATGAGTCAAAGGCAAGACTTGAAAAGGGTGCCAGGCAGACTTTTTAGCCATTGCACCAAATTTCTTCTCAGTAGTGTTCCAACTGTAAATAATTTTAAGCCAAAATGCTTGCTCTTCATCCAATTGGCTGAAATACTTTTGCAAAGGAAGAGTTCATAGAGGATAGACCCATCCAAAATGGGAAGCAGACTCATAAATTTCCCTCCTGGTTATTAGGTAGTATGATTAAGGACACTGATTTCACCGACCTGTCTGGAGGTGAGACCTCTTTCTCTAAAAAAGTGCTGTACAATCTTCCTTGCCTGTTGTACTCCATGACATTTCATACTTGGCTGTTGGTAACCCTTCCTGCTTGCTCATTGTTGATTTGGCCACTGAGGGCGAATATTTAACTAGGCAGCTCTGAATCTGAAGGGAAAAAGCTTTGACTCACCCTATAGCTTGGGGCTATGTTTCACTGCTGAGATTTTATAGAGCTGTGGGGGTGATATTTTGCTGAATTCATTCAAGTTCCTTCCTGTTCTTTGGACTCACCTTTCCACAAGCTCTTGCTTGCCTTACATACCTGAACCGACCAGAGCTGATCAGAAACATTAGATAACATTTAAGTGACTTGTTTTTTCATGACTGTCTTCATCCACATGCCTTATATAGAAGAAGAGTGTGGCATATAGTTTGTGTATACTTATATTATTAAACATATTTTTAAACAGTCTTACTGATGTCTTTTTGGTGATTTATTCTTGGTTTTTAAAAAAATTACATCTTTTAAACTTTCAGGACCATCTATTCTGACCCCTTTACATTACTCTCTAAAATTTTCTTTATGGCTCTGAATTTAATGGAAACTAAGAAATACCATCTATGTACCAAAAAGAAAGAAAAACAATCTATATGAAAACATGGAACTCTATTCTGTACACCTTGTTTTTTTGTCAAGTGTGTGATAAATTTACATATTACTTTCAAAGCTGCCCTATTTATCTGTGTTTCCTTCTGAACTTTGTCTCTTTTGTACATTAAAAATGATCTAATGACCTTTTTTCTTCCTTTTTTACATTTTTGACAATTCTATCAATAGCTTCCCTCTCCCCAATGGATACCCCCCAATAATAAAAAAAAAAGAGAACAATCCTTATAACAAATAAGCATAATCAAGCCAAACAAATTCACACATTTGTTTGTCAAAATATAATGTATGTCTAATCCTGCCTTTGAGTCTATCACCCCTTTGTCAGGAGGTAGGTAGCACGCTTCCTCATAAGCATTCTGGAGTCGGGGTGATGCACGTTTTTAAGTCTTTCAAAATTGTTGTTCCATACAATGTCATCCTTCTTGTATAAAATGCCCTCAGGGTTCTACTTACTTAACTCTGCAGCAGTTCATGCAAGCCTTCCTAGGTTTCTTTGAAACCTTGTCTTTTATAATTTCTTACAGTGTAATGGTTCTCCACAGTTTGTTCTGCAGTTACTGAATCTTGGGTACCAACTTTGTTTCCTGGCTTTTGTTACCCTGGAAAGTTTTTTTTAAAATGAATATTATGGTACAAATAGGAACAAAATCTATTTTACCTAAATGCTATTTTAAAATTTCTAGACAAATAAACGCTTGTTTTTACCATAACTCCATAGGGCTTAAATTGCCAGAGAGAAACCTCCCCCCCCCACCCCCACCTATTTTTAGAATAGCTATAATGTTACAATTGTTGATATTCTTCCATCTGGAAGAAAATCTCTTTTATTTCTGGTACCAATGTTCTTTCTACTGGATGACGCCTCTCATTTAGTCCTTCATATATATCAGTTATGTGTCTATATTACGTATCCCTGTGTAGAAGAAAGATTACTGCTTTGGCATTCAAATAAGAACACCTCAATTTGAAGCCTAGCTCTGACATTTCTAGGCTTGTGACTTATTCAGACAAGTCACAGAGGATATGCTTCTCTGAGGTTTAGTTTCCTCATCTATAAAATGGAGACAATATTTGCACAATCTATCTCAGAGAGTTGTTAAAATAAAAATAGATTTGTCAATCTCAAAGTATTAAATGAATGTTTGTCATTATCGTTTTGTCTGGTCCTCTGGCTTGTGGACCACTGTGGCACATCAGGAGTGTGATCCTTATTTAGCTGTTTACTTTTTCCTTTGCTACATTAGCAAAAAAATCTTGCATCTAGCAGGAACCTAAGAAATGTTTGTTTGATTGACTTGAACATTGTAGAGCTTCCTTTCAGCCATTGGTCACCTTCCAAACCACCAGAGAACAGAGATTTCTCCTATTCATAGGTGTCTTCTAACTCCACACTTACTCCTAACTTTCAGAACTTTCTACCTTTCCTTTTATCTATGTGTCGAAGAGATAAAATAGTTCTAAACTACAATATCATGTTTTCCTGATACATGTCAACACTTAATGCATAATGTTCCTTAGCTTGGAAATTCCTTGTGTTGGAGGCTTAAGGTTACACAAAATTAATTATTGGATTAAGAAAAGGAATCCTATTGATCATTGTATTGATCAGGTTCTTAAGTCTTTCAAAATTGTTCATTTTTACAATGACGTTGTTGCTGTATTATATATTGTTCTCCTTGACTCACTTCACTCTTTATCAGTCCATACAAGTCTTGCTAGGTTTTTCTGAAACTGTCATTTTTATCATTTTTACAGTGTGCATCAAAAGGTATATATACAAAGAAATTTTTCTTTACAATATTGCTGTCCTTGTATAAGATATTTTCCTGGTTCTGTTCAATCATCTCTGCATCAGTTCATGCTAACCAAGATTCTCTGAAACTTTCCCTTTCATCATATCTTATAGCACAATAATATTCTATTACATTCGTGTACAATTTGTTTGGTCATTCCTCAATTGCCCAAGAAGCAATCTAAGATCCAAACCCTTAGATTTCATGGCTATTCCCTACTCGGTATCATCCTTTCTCTTAATCCCCAACCCTCATCCTTACTCATTTCCCTGTTGAGATTAGTGTATTTGTTAACCAGACTGAACTAGTCTCTAACCTGTGAATGACTGGAGTGGAACAGAGCAGACTAGAGACAGTCAGGAATTAAACAGAAGTTTAATTTCAAAATGAGGAGAATGACTTGCAGGCAAGGAGGGAACAAGATACAAGTGCTGGGGCCCTACCTCTAATGGAGGGGGGGAACCTGAGACAGTGTGGAGAGATCTCAGTATTTATACCCATGACTGCGCAGTGAGTTGTAGCTCTGACAATGAGGGGTAACAGCAACAATGTGACAAGTTTGATTCATAGCAGGGCTTCATGACTGGAACATGGGTATTTGTCCAGTGCTTGTAGGAGCTCAGAGAACGCTTGATACTGATCAAAGCAATACAATAACTGTGATTTTGCCAGAGGATGAGATCATCCAGAGAGTGAATGCAAAGGATTGTTGTTATATCAAGCTCAGGGCACACCTTGCTTGCTGGGTCTTAGCTCTGGAAAACAGGATATCTCTTAATCTCCTAATATTTTGACATATTTATACACCAAACTCTCTCTCTCTCTCTCTCTCTCTCTCTCTCTCTCTCTCTCTCTCTCTCTCTCTCTGTCTCTCTCTCTCTCTCTTTCTCTCTCGCCCTTCTTTGTCTATTTCAGATAATAATGACGTTCATTCTGATTCCCACTTCCGCATCCCTTCCTCAGTATTTGATTACTCTTCTTACACATCCTGATTATGAGAAATAGAAAAGTTCTACACCTTCTTCCTCCTTTCTACCCTTATGTATTCCTTCTTTTTTCCCCTCTCATTTCTTTATTTTCTTCAAACCCTGAGAATAGAACCAGTCTACCCACAGGACCCCCAGATTGTCTTATTTAACTCCTTCAAAATATTTTGAGGATATTGAACTTCTGAAAGGATATGTGTTTCTCCTTCCTCTATTAGAATGTCAGTACTACGTCATCATATGGTATCCTTTCCAGCTGCTGAAATAAATTTACCTTTCTAGGTTTCTCTGGAATCTTGTAAAGTCCTCTATTCAATAAAAGGTCCTTCCCCCCCTCACTTTCAGAATTATATTTTGTTTTTCAGGGTGCATTATTCTTAGTTGCATTATTCTTTCACCTTTCAGAATATTGTATTCCAAGACTTCCTGTACTGGAGTTTGGTGCCAGGGTCAGACTCCACCCTCTGCCCCCTATGTGATCTCAACATGGGTCCCCTGGATTATTTACTGATCTTCAACTCTCAGGATCAGGTTTCTCTGGATCTTTGTGGTTCAGAGAGATAATTTTCCAGGGCTGGCTCTGGCATCTTAGGACAGAGCTTTAGAGATTTCAGAATCCCTTGGCCTGAGCTGTTCTGATCTGAACTTTGTGGAACTATGCTGGTCTGCTCACTGCCTGATGCTATTCCCTGGGGCTTCCAAGGTACCATGCCCTGGCTTTCTGACCTCCCTGCTATGGAGGCTTGAGAAGTGAATAAATTAGATGAGAGAATTCTCAAAGATGGAGGATGTGAAACATTTCTGGCCATTTTTCTCATTGAAAGATGTACAATACAATGAAAATACAAGTTGGATCAAAAGTGAAACAGCAAATTTACACATCATTAATATAATAAATGACAGAATAGATTTTTCAAGAGAGGTGAGTAAAACTTTAGCTTCTTTGCAAAATGGAAAGCAAGAATTCTCGTTAAGATCCACAATTACTGGTTCAAAATCTATACAGTGCTGGGTAAATTTCTAGCAAAGCACTTTAGCAGCTTCCTCTTTGAGTCAAACCTGATCCATCTTTCTTAACAGAACGTATCAAACATTGTAACCACAAGATGAGAATAGCCATTAACCCTTCAAATACAGGGCAACTATGTGATTATATATTTAATATAAATAATTTACAGCTTCTATTACTTAAAACATCTGAAAACACACAATAATATATTGGCTGAGAATGAGTTAATAAACATTCTTTAAGCACCTTCTATGTGGTAGGCACTGTGCTAAGTGCCAGGGATACAAAAAGAGGCGAGAGACAATACCCGCCCTCAAGGAGTTTACAATCTAATTGGGGAGATGTCATGCAAACAAATATAGCTAAACAGAGCAAGCTATATACATGATAAGTAGGAGATAGTTAAATTAATTAAAATAGGTACAACATTGGAATTAAGAGGGGTTAGGGAAGGCTTCCTATAGAAGGTAGGATTTTAGTTGGGATTTAACTCCTGTTGAGTCCAAGCAATGTTTTTAGAACAATACAGGAATGTGATGGTAAATTTTTAATAACCAAACTCTCGGGAAAAAATGTATTCACACACATTAAGTTTAATCTGCATTACTGATATTTTCTCAAGTTTAGAAATCAATGAAACAATAATTCAAGCCCTAATTTGTCATGATCTCAGATTTCTGAGGTTTAAACGCTTACACTGAAAATTTAACAATTGGTTCTTGGAAGGTGGTTAGAACAGGCTTCAGCATACCCCCGGAAGGAGGTAATACTTATAAATATTTTTGTCTTCTCCAAGCAACATATATTGACTATAAGACTAGCAGAAAAAAAGCTGAGGGTGAGTGTATAACTTGGAATACTGATGTCAAAGCTGAATCGGAAAAACATATTTAGAATACTTAAAATGTAAGCAATGCTGGTTTTTTTTTTTCCAATGACTTGTTTATTTACTTTTAGTTTA
>CM053582.1:299561229-299629751 GCA_028627135.1 Pseudochirops cupreus | reverse complement strand
AGTTGTCTTAAAGCTGTGTGTTGCTGAGAAGAGTCCAGTTCTTCAAGGTTGGTCATCACACATATGATGTGTCTGTTATTGTGTACAAATTTTTCCTGGTTCTGCTCTTCTCACTCAGCATCAGTTTGTATAAGCCTCTCCAGGTGAATATGAAGTCCATCTCCTTCCCATTTCTTATAGCACAATAGTATTCCATTACATTTATATATCACAACTTGTTCAGCCATTCCCCAATTGATGAGCAACCCTTATATTTCCAGTTTTTTGCCACCACAAAGAGAGCTGCTATAAATATTCTTGTACATATAGGTCCTTTTCCCACTTCCGTGATCTCTTTGGGATATAACCCCAAAAGTGGTAAAGCAATACTAGTCTTAACACAAAATTGTAGCATGGTAAAATGGATGACAATGAATCCGAAGGTATTAAACAAACATTTGCACAATGTTAATGACATATATGGCTTACAATTCCAAAGTAGTTATAGAAAGATGAACACTTCATTGTCAAATAAGAGGAAAAAGACTTGTAGCTATTTTCAGACAATATAATCTTGGAATAAACAGACCTCACAGTAAAGAATGTCGACACCTATATGCTATTTGATTTGACCACTTTAACTGAAAGTGGAGTCCCTCTGGAGATATCCAATGAAATGGCTAAAGTTCAAGAACTTTAAGGAAGTTAAAGGAGCTAAAGGAACTCCATGGGTGGCATCCATATGAACTCAACCAACAATATGTTAACAATGAAGCACTGAAGAAATAGTTATGTCATGGAGATTTGATTATAGAAATGGAAAGGTTTATGATAGTAATTCAGGAGCAAATCAATATTATCAGAAATTATAGAAAGGTTATTTTTAAGGATCCTGGACTCAATGATTACTACAGATTATGCAGTAAATTAACTTATCATTATAGGTAGTAAACATTTAGCATCTACCAGATAACTAGAAAGACACAATCATGTGGCTAGAATTATATACTTGAAGCTTGCTCTACTATATAAATTACCAGTGACCTTATACAACGAATACAAATCCCAAAATATTCTTGAAAATTCAACAAATACATTTGAAAGGAACTGGAGCATCATGGCTGATAGAACTATTGTTGATAACTGCCTGGATATAACATCAATCCATACAAATTGAAAAGCAAGTAGAGGTCAATATACTGACTACTCACAATCTCTCCAAACCACATGGAATGAAAAGCTTGCAAAATACAGAGATCCATAGGAACAAAGTAAAACCAGGTAGGAAGTGGAGGAGTTAATATCATCCTTATTGTCCTGTTTTCTACAGGAATTGTCTCAAAGATGACTATTATTCAATTACAAAAAGACAGTCATTTCATCCATTTGAGCAATGGTCTGCAAACCATTAACTATAGGAGACTAATAACAGGGTAGTAATTTATTCTTAGTCAGTCTCTGGTTTGTTGTTGTTGTTGTCCCATGGTCCAGTTGCATTCGATCTTTGTGACCCCAAAGACCATAGCACAGTAGGCCTTTCTGTCTTCCACTATCTCTCAAAGTCTTCCAAGTTCATGTTCATTGCTTCTATGACACTATCTATCCATATCATCCTCTGCTGTTGTTCCCTTCTCCTTTGGCCTTCAATCTTTTCCAACATCAGAGTCTTTTCCAATAAGTCCTGCCTTCTCATTATGTGACCAAAGTATTTAAGTTTCAGCTTCAGTTATTTGACCTTCCAGTGAATAGACTGAATTAATTTCTTTAAGTATTGACTGATTTGATCTCTTTACTGTCCAAGGGACTCTCAAAAGTCTTCTCTAGTACCACAATTCAAGGGTCATTTCTGAGGTGCTCAGCTTTCCTTATAATCCAACTCTCACAGCCATACATTGCTACTGGAAAAACCATAGCTTTGACTATACAGACCTTTGTCAGCAAGGGGATATCTCTGCTTTTTAGGATGTTGAAAAGATTTGCTATAGCTTTCCTTCCATGGAGCAAGTGTCTTTTAATTTCAAAGTTGCAGTCACTGTCTGCAGTGATCTTTTAAAAAAAACACACATTCAATTATTTTTATTTTTAGAAAACTGACTTTTCTTTTTTTTTTATTTATTTACTTTTAGTTTACAACATTTAGTTCCACAAGCTTTTGGGTTCCAAATTTTCTCCCCCTTACTCTCCTCTCCCCTCCCCTCCATGGTGGCATGCAATCTGATATTGCTTCTACAAATACCTTCACATTAAATGTTAGTCAAGTTGTAAAGAAGAATTATAACCAATGGAATGAACAACAAGAAAGAAGGAATAAAACAAAACAAAAAAGAGAGAGAGCAAGTAGTTTGCTTCCATTTGCATTCAGACTCCATAATTCTTTCTCTGGATGTGGATAGTCCTTTCCCATCATGAGTCTTTTGGAATTGTCTTAGAGCCTTGCATTGCTGAGAGGAGCTCAGTCTATCAGAGTTAGTCATCACAGATATAATGTGTCTGTAATTGTGTACAATGTTCTCCTGGTTATGCTCCCCTTACTCAGCATCAGTTTATATAAGTCTCTCCAGGTTATTACGAAGTCCATCTACTCCTCATTTCTTATAGTACAAAAGTATTCCATCACATTCATATACCTTGTTTAGCCATTCACCAATTGATGCAATCCCCTTGATTTTGCAGTAAATATAAACCAAGAATATAAATTCTGACACTGCTTCCATTTCTTCTCCCTCTGTTTGCCAGGAAGTGATGGGACCAGTTGCCAAGGGCTTAGTTTTGTTTTTTTTTATGCTAAGCTTCAAGCCATCTTTCACACTCTCCTCTTTTACACTCCTCAATAGGCTTCTTATGTCCTCTTCACTTTCTGCCATCAGAGTGGTATCATCTGCATATTAGAGATTGCTGATATTTCTTTCAGCAACCTCAATTCTGGTTTTTTGTTCATCCAGCCCAGCATTTTACATGAGGTTCTCTGCATATAAATGAAATAAATAAGGTGACAACATACAGCCTTGTCATATTTCTTTTGCAATTTTCAACCAATCAGTTGTACCATGTTTGGTTTTAATTGTTGCTTCTTGGCTTGCATATAGGTTCCTCAGGAGACAAATAAGATTATCTGGAACTCCTGTCTCTTTGAGGTGCCACATTTTGTTCTGATCCACACAGGCTTCAGGTGTAGTCAATGAAGCAGAACTAGATGTTTTTTTCCGCAACTCCCTTGCTTTCTCCATAATCCAGTAAATGTTGGCAATTTGGTCTCTAGTTCCTTTGCCTCTTCAGAAACTAGCCTGCTCTTCTGGTAATTCTCAGTTCACATATTGCTGAAGCCTAGCTTGCAGAATCTTAAGCATAACCTCGCTGGCATGTGAAATGAACACAATTGTTCAGTAATTTGAACAGTCTTTGGCAGTGCCCTTCTTTAGGACTGGGATGTAAACTGATCTTTTCCAACTTAGTGACCACTGTTAAGTTTTCCAAATTTGCAGGCATGTTGAGTGTAACACTTTAACAGCATCATCTTTTAGGATTTTTAGTAACTCACCTGGAATTCTTTCGCCTTCAGTAGCCTTATTGTTAGCAATGCTTCCTGTGTCCCACTCGACTTCATTCTGCAGGATGTCTATGTAACCAAACCATCACGGTTATCAATGATGTTAAGATCTTTCTTGTATAGTTCTTTTGTGTATCCTTGCCACCTCTTCTTAGTCTCTCTCTTCTGCTTCTGTTAATTCCTTAACATTTTTGTCTCTTATCATGCCCATTTTTGCATGAAACATTCCCTTGATATCTCTCATTTTCTTGTCTTTCCCATTCTACTGATTTCTTCTATTATTTTTTTTTTGCATTGCTCATTTGAGAAAACCTTCTTATCTGTTTCTGATTGAACCCTATCAAAAAAGATGAGAATGAAAGCACTGATAATAGTAATTCATACACATATATAACGCTTTCCTTACAACAATCTTGTGAAATAAGCATTGTAAATATTATTTTTCTCATTTTATATGGGGGAACTGAGGTTCAGAGAGGTTAATTGACTTGCCCAAGGTCATACAACTAGGAATGGTTAAAGCCTGGATTCAAACTTAAGTCTCTGAACTCCAAATCTACTTTTCTTTATGGGAAAGAAAGGTTTAGAACTTAAGTCTCTCACACCAAACCTGTGATCTCAACATGAGACAATATTATCTTTAATTTTTAAACTTAGGAGCAGAGAGTCATTTTGTGCTATCATAAAACTATGAAAAGTGAGCTTATTGTAGTACTAAAAGTTACAGAAAAGTTAATATATCACATGATTAATGGTATACATGATGTAATTGTCTATTGGTGATAGTTTACATAAATGACTATAGTTAGTATTACTTTTAAATAAGAAAGACAAAGCTTTAATTCTCCTGTTTTAATTTTGTTTTCAAATATCTTTATTTAGCATTAACAGTTTTCCTTGGCATGATGTGTCTTTAGTTTTTTTTTTCATACTATGACATTTAAAAAGTTTGAGAGACATAGTTTCTGGGTAATTTAATCATTTTATTAATAAGTCTAGCATGCTTGTTAACAAAGGATCAACGGCACTCTCTAATGCCACCTCTCATGGTGGCAGGTTTACAGTTTCTATGCCATTGGAAGAGTCAGTGTTCCTGAGGGTGGCAGTAAACTGATTGGTTAACAATTAATGAGAAAATGAATATTACAGTGAGGGGCTAGACTATCTTCCATTGACGGTCTTGGGGGTAACTTGGATTACCCAAGTCTTGATCAAAGAGACTTATCAGATGTCCATATCACTTGTATGACTAAAGGGAGAATCCATATTTCCCCAGGCTAGTCTGAGTAAATACAAGGAGCAGAAATCCTTCTATTATCCCAAACTTGCAGTTTCTTTTACTGTTTTGGATTAGATCTTAGCCTGGGTAAGTCTTTAAGCAAGACTTTTCACACTAGTTGATTTCTGGATGAGGAAGCAGAAAAGAAGAGAAAACCTTGGTCCCAATACAATAATTGGTTATTAAATGCAAGAAAGAAATAATCATTTCTCTCCATGCACACATCTTAAAAGACAAAGGTTCTAAATTTCCTTTCCTGAAAACTGAAGTTCTCTTGTTCTGACCTCCCTCCATATTTTAAGGTTAATGTTTCCCATGTGGCTCTCATGTGCTCCCATCATCTTTACCTCACAATCCTAACATTGGTGAATTCCTTGAATAGCTGTTACCTGCTCTTTGTTCTCTTATTGGTTATCCTTAAAAGAGTTTAAGAATGCAAAAAATCAGAGTCATGAGACTATTGCCTATTGAGTCTAGCTGGGAGGGGATCATGATCACTTTTATGCAGGGTATCTGGAGGAGAGATGGGTGCCAAGATCAGTGATTTTAGGGAGGGGAGAGAGCACAATGAGAATGGGCTGAATCTGTGGCATATGAGAGTCTTGGAGGAGAAAGATGAAAGTGAAGAAAAGGTGGGGCTAAGTGAGGAAGATAAAAAGCAGAGGGATTTGCCTATCTCAGACAGCCTTTTTTATTCCTTCTGAACTAAACCGCACCTGCTTTGCCACTGGATCCTAAAGTCTACTGTATCTTTCCCATTGACTTAGAGAAAAAACCTCTCATCTGAGTTTCTTTTTAAATTCTCTGGGCTTCTGCTGCCTCATCTTTAAAATGATAGGGCTGGACTAGTTATTTCTACGGTCTTTCCCAACTCCAACATTCTGAGTTTATGCTCAAAGTTAAAAGAAATAAAATCTTTCATTTCTCAATTGGAGATAAAAGGCTCAAAAAATGAAAACTCCTGGGAGAGGAGGCAAATTGATATGAATGAGTTCCAGTTAAAACATAAATGCTCAGGCAGATTTTCAGAAAAACCTGGAAACACTTACATGAACTGATGCTGAGTGAAGTGAGTAGAACCAGGAGAACACTGTATACACTAACAGCAATATTGTGTGATAACTGATTCTGTTAGCCTTAGCTCTTCTCAGCAATGCAATAATCTAAGACAATTCCAAGGGACTCATGATAGAGAAAGTGCTGTCCACATCCAGAGAAAGAATTGCGGAGTCTGAGTACAGACTGAAGCATACTATTTTCTCTCTTTCTTTTTTCTTTCTTGTGTTTTTTTTTCCATTTTGTTCTGATTCTTTTTTCACAACATGACTAAGGTGGAAATATGTTTAATATGATTGTACATATGGAGCCTATATCAGATTGCATGCCATCTTGGGGAGGGGAGAGAAAAAAATTGGAACTCAAAATCTTGTAAAAGTTAAATGTTGAAAACTAATCTTTGCATGTAATTGGAAAAATAAAATACTATTATGTGGTGGAAAAACATAAACACTATCAGATCTTTCCTTGTTCTAGTGAGATAGGAAGTTTCCATGAGAGATAGTAGGTCTGGGCTAGGGTGGGCTATGGAGGAAAAAAATTTTGAAAAAAAAAAGAAGCACAATGAATAGGGCATGGACTTGGAATCAGGAAGACCTGAGTTCAAATCCTACTTCAAAAACTTTCTAGCTGTGTGAATTTAGGCAAGCTACTTTGTCTTTCCCAACCTGTTTTCTCATTTTAAAAAAAGGGAATAATAATAGTAGTTACCTCCCAGGCTTTACTGTAAGGACTAAATGAGTTAATCTATAGAAAGCACTTTGCATACCTTAAAACACTAAATAAATGCTTCCTATATACATACACTATCTATGCATATATGTGTGTGTGTGTATATGTAAACATATATAGATATATTCATGTTTAGAAATGAGGAAAAAACAAATAAGCTAAAGATGTCCTTCAGGAATTTCACAATTTTGTTTGGTCTAGTCTATTCTTGTTCATTTGTGCCTGAGCAAACAGAATTCCTGTGCAAAGATGCTTCTTATTCTGTGCTATGGAAGTCAGCTACCTTGCTAGGGACTTTATTCAGGGGTGAGTTGAGATTAATGTTTTAGACCCTGTATTAGGAGCTCCCCAAGAGTTATCTGTATACCCCTTCACTTGCTTTTGACTACCTCTGATCCTTTTTAATTTTTTACTTTAGAATCAGAATGTTAGAATTACAAGGGATATCTTAGATTATAGATAATTAATAATTATCATAGATTATAGATCATTTCTTTGCTTCCACTAGTGGCAGAAAGATCACCTGTCCCCTCCCCCTCCCAGAGTAATTGGGCCCCATTTTTGGATCTAGCCCTCGAATTGTTCATTCCCATTTCTTTGGATTGGTGGTGGGGAGGAGCAGGAGGGTGGTTAAATTTCTCCTGACTTAGGCAAAATTCCTACTTCCCTCTTCCCCAGTTTACACCAGGCACCTTTCCTCCCCTCATTTGGCCTTGAAACATGACAACGGAGGATCCAGATATGACTCCTTAGTCCCCTGAGGATGCCATGCTGTTTGTCAGGAGCTGCCAGTGACCTCGGTTATACAGTATGCTGTAAATCACAGGACTCTTCTAACCACAATAAATAAATCTTTTCAACATGGCTATACAGAGTGTTTTGTGTATTTAAAAATGCCCTGAGCATGTCTTGCCAAAAGGTGGGGGGGTGGAGGGTGGATTTTATGTATTCCACCCATCTGGTTCATCTTAATCCTTCAGGATAAGGAATCCAGACAAGCATACAATAGTTGTAATGTAATAATTCGGCAGCCGCTTGGCTCATCACCACCACAACCCCTTGCCTTGGTTTCCCACCTAAATGGTATGTAAGCAGTTGTGAAGATTGGGGGAGGGGAGGCTGGGAAGACAGAGACAAGGAGATGGAGTCTGGCCCTCCCTCCTTTTCCAGGAGCAGCCAAGTACTAGCAACCTAAGCAGTCTCCTTGTGACTCAGTCCTCTCAGTGAGGTCTGCTTCATTTGCACAGTAATAGTTAAGCCTGCCTCTTCCACGGTATTTTTGCTGCAGGCAGTAATCTTTTCTGTACAAGCACATTTGGATTTGGACTGTTCAAGTTAGAGGTCTTGGCTTCTGGCTGGTTCTGGGTTCACACATGGCTCCATCCACATTTCCCTCATTTGGCTGGCTTGTGGGGAATTGTCTTGGGCTCTTGACATCCCAGGTGATCTTGTAATTATCTCTCAGACAGGGATGAATTAGTGGAAAGGCTGATAGAACAGGAGAAGAAATGCTTTTTGTGGAATTAATTACAGTAGCTCTCAGCCCCGAGCCCCCTCCCTCAAATCAGTGATATAGCAGGTTGGAAATGTTCAGTGGCCTCTTACATGCACATAGTGTCTTAACGTGACCTTTGCATATACCTTGATGTTAGGCATTCTGTGCTCAGAATACAGATTAGGGAACTCACATTCCCTTCCTCCCTACCCCTGGGTCCACGTGGTACTTCAGGAGGGATGTTATTCAATGACTGATTGAAGGCAAGGATGATCTAAACTGTGAATCTGTCTTTCCATTCTCCACTGAGACAGCAAGAAAAAGCATTGGATTTGGAATTGGAAAACCTGAGTTCCAAGCTTGGCACTGTTGTTTCCTGTGTGATATTGTATGAATCATGTGACTTTTCTGAATCTAAAGAACATCTAAAAATGGGGATAAGCATTCCTGACCTTCCTATCTCAAATGGTAGTTACCAGGATTGAATAAGATAATTTATATAAAGCATCTTGGAACTAGGAAGAGCTGTGTATTATTATTATTTCTGTTTAGTAGGAGAAATATGACCTAGCAAGGTACTTTGCACACAATGGTTAATATGAGTGACCATTTTAGAGCCAAAGAGTCTTGGCCTAGATCAGAGGTTCTTAACCTGGGGGTCCATGGACTTAAATATACATATATATATATGTATATATATATATATATGTGTATATATGTATATGTATATGTGTATATATATATTTATACACACACACATATATACATATATATATATAATCACTGTATTTCAATATCATTGTTTTCTTTGTAATTCTATATATTTTACTTTTGTGTATTTAAAAACATTCTTAGAAGCAGGGGACATTGGCTTCACCAGACTGTCAGAGGAGTCCCTAACAAAAGAAGGGTTGAGAACTCCTTGTCTGGAAAATTTTTTTGTGTGGGTCTTTGCACTTTCAGAGATTGACTGTGGTTAGGCTTTGTACTCGGGGTAGGTTCTCATCAACCTGGGCTATGTATTCTGGTCTTTAGGTAGGCTGGGGTGGGAACATTCCAAGGCCCCAGCTGGTCTGATGATTCAATGTAATTTTTCTTTTACAGGAAGTTGTTAACTAAAGACCAAAGCATCAGAAGCATATCTGTTTATATAGCTCTTACTAACGTTTTCTTTTTTTTTAAACATAAGTAAAAAACTGAAGGGTGAGAATGAGAGGTCTGGGTTTCTTTTCTCTCTCTTTATCTCTCATTCTATGTGTCTGTATCTTTCCCCCTCCTTTTCTTTTCTCTCTCTCTCTCTCTCTCTCTCTCTCTCTCTCTCTCTCTCTCCACATATATATATATATATATATATATATACACATACATACACACATATATATAATGAATATATGTACATATAACTTTTTTGGTAGGACGGTACTTTCCAAGGCAATAAATTGTGAAATACTGTCAAAGTGACTTTGAGGAAATAGCCCTGACCTGATTCTTTCCTGGTCACACTTTCTATGCTCACAGTGGTCAACCAGATCAGTATCAGGGTGAATAACATTTCTTTAGAGAGGTGACTGGCATTTCAGCTGTCAGATGCATTGTGTGAGGCCAGAGGGACTGTGGGTGGCATTCCCACAGAGTTTTGTGCTGCTGACTCTCAGCTTTATGTTCCTATTGACAATTAAACAATCTCAGAGAGAGAGAACCACCACCCTGGATGATGGAGGAGTAAGTCACAAGGCCTGTATGTGCTGAGGTATAGCTAGAGAGAGAGAAGATCTGACAGTTAGGAAGAGTACAGTGAAGTAATATTGTTTGTAGAGGCCAATCCAGCTCCTATCCAACTCCTTCAGTGAAGCCCATGGTGACTGGATTCCTTCAACTGAATTCAAAGAGTTGCTTTAAGATTTATAAAGCATTTTGCATGCATTATTTCATTCGAAGCACACAACAACCATGTGATTGGTACCATAGGTATAATTATCTCCATCTTCCAGATGATGAAACTGAGATTGTGGTTTAATAATAAAAATAAGTAGCATTTATATAGTGCTCTAAGGTTTGTAAGGCACTTAACAAATATTATCTGGTTTGAACCTTATAACAATACCATGAGGTTAATACTATCATTATTTGGACAGCTAGGTGCTGTAGGGAGTAGAGAGCCAAGTCTGGAGTCAGATAGGTTCAACTTCCTGAGTTTGAGTCTGGCCTCGGACACTTACTAGCTGTGTGATCCTGGGCAAGTCACTTAACCCTGTTTGCCTCAGTTCCTTGCCTATAAAATGAGCTAGAAAAGGAAATGGCAAACTACTCTGATATCATTGCTAAGAAAACCCCAAATGGGGTCATGAAGAGTCAGACATGACTGAATAAGACAAGTATTGTTATTATACTCATTTTAAAGATGAGAAAACTGAGTCAGACAGAGGTTAAGTGTCTTCTTGCCCAGGTCAGTAAGTGGCTAAGACACTCAGGTCTCCCTAACTCCAGGTCTAATACCCTATCTACTTAGCACCACCTAGTTGCCAAGGACATTTGCTTGTGGTCACAAAATTAGTAAATGTCAGTGGGAGAGCTATAACTAGCACTTAAAAAAATTTTTTTTTTCCTTTTTGGAGGGGGTAAGGTAGGGCAGTTGGGGTTAAGTGACTTGCCCAAGATCATATGGCTAGTTTTGTGTTAAGGGTCTGAGGCCGGATTTGAACTCAGGTCCTCCTGACTCCAGGACTGGTGCTCTATTCACTGAGCCACCTAGCCATCCCTAATAGTTAGCACTTTTGGCTTCTGGGACAAGTAGCATAACAGGTAAATGCTAATTAATTTTTTAAAAGTCAGATTCTGTTTTGGGGACTAGGAATTCCAAGGTGCTAACCTGCAGAGGGAGACTATGGAGTTAGTTTCTTGCAATGTGTCTTTAAAAAATAAATGTTTGAAGAGGAAAAAACTACATATGTGTGATGTATATTAGAGCTATTAATTTATTCCCCTCATGATTGTCAGCTTTTTATAATATGCATATGGTAAAGTTGACTAAGTTTAGAAAAAACCTTTAGCTGTCTAATTAAAATACATAGCTTCCTACAATGTATTTTCATTAAAATTCTCTTGAAATGCATTTATATTTCATGGAGTACTATAATTATTTCTAAACTGAATATGTATTAACTCTCTCTCCTGTGGGTGGAGACTCTGGGACACTGGGAGGCTATTGGTAGGGAGCAGAGTTGGACTGGTCCAGGGTGGAGTTTACCTGGGGGTACAGCCACTGAGGGAGAAACTCAAAGCTGGTTGCTTCCTATTTTAATTAATTATTCTTTTTTTTTTTGAGGAGCAATTGGGGTTAAATGACTTGCCCAAGGTCACATGGCTAGTATTAATTAATTATTCTTACAGACTAGGTGTTAAAATCAGTTATTTCTGTTTCCAAAAATAGCACAAGTGCGGCCAGCACCCTCTAAATGTTAGTACCCTGGGATGAAATCCCAGTCACTCTGTCCTAGTTACAGGTTTGCTCAGAAGCAGAATTTATGCTTATGCCTCTCCTTGTTCCAAATTTAGTGCTCTTTCTAACATACCACACGCCTGTCTGTTAGACTTAATTCAGTTCAGAGCTTTCATAGGACATAGAACTGAAAGGAACTTTGAGGTTATCTAGTTTAAATCTCTCTTTTCATTGATGAAGAAACTGAGGAAAGAAGAAAGGAAACAAGTATTTATTGAGTGTTTGCTATGTAGACAAGTCCTGGGCTAATAAGTACTTTACAAATATCATTTCATCTGGTCCTCATTTGTAATTTTTCCCTCTTCAAAAATTTATTTTTTCAAGACACATTACAAGAAACTAACTCCATAGTCTCCCTCTGCAGGATGGCATTGGAAATGTCTAGTCTACCAAATTGAATCTGACATGCATGTGTGTGTATATATATCTATATCTATATCTATCTATCTATATATGTATGTATGTATGTATGTATGTATGTATCTAATGAAATCCTGGGAGGTAGGTGCACTTTACAGTTGAGAAAACTGAGGCAGAGAGATGTTAAGCAGCTTACCCAGGGTAACATAGCTAGTAAGTGTCTGAGGTTGGACTTGTACTCAGCTCCTCTTGATTTTAGTGCTCTATCCCCTGTGCCACTTAGCTGCCTAGGGCAGAAAGACTGAGGACACATAGGTATAGTATGTAGTCGATCAGGAATTTGGACACTGGCAAGACACTTAACCCTGTTTGCCTCAGTTTCCTCATCTGTAAAATGACATGGAGAAGGAAATGACCAATCATTCTAGTATCTCTACCAAGAAAACCCCACATAGGGTCACAAAGAGTCAGACATGACTGAAACAAATGAACAAATAAAAAAAAACCAAGCCCATTTGTCACCATATCTGCTGTGCTAGTCAGTTTGTTGAATTCTGTTCACTTTATTTCACTTCAATCCAATTCCACCTAACAAAAAACAAAGGCTCCTACTGTGTGTAGGCAACATAGAGGCAGGGTCTGAGAGAGGTACAAAGGTTAGATAAGAGGGGGTGCCTGCCCTCATGGAGCTTACAGTACAATAGTGGAGCCTATTTTTCTCATATCTGAGCACTTACAGACTACCTGGGGTGGGGAGTCTGTGGCCTCAAGGCCACATGTGGCCCTATTGTTCTGTGGAATTTGGATTCAGGGGCCACACTTGTGGACCTAGAGAGCCACATGTGGCCTTGAGGCTGCAGTTTCCCACCCCTGGTCTAAACTATACGTAACTAAAGTAAAAAAAAAAACCAAACAAACATCACATCTAGTAGTTATCTAACATTTCCCTTGTTCAAGGCACCATACAAGTGCTGTTGGGTTAAGCAGAAAAATATGATCAGGACAAAGTGGCTTGGGGGAAAGAGCATAGTATAAGGAGTTAAAAGACCTAGTTTCTAGTCCTGGGTCCTTTACTTATCAACCATGTAAATGACATGATGACTCAGTTTCATTATCCATAAAATGGGAAAAATAGAGGCGGCTAGGTGGCACAGTGAATAGAGCACTGGCCCTGGAGTCAGGAGGACCTGAGTTCAAATCTGAACTCAGACACCTAACATTTACTAGCCATGTGACCTTGGGCAAGTCACTTAACCCCAATTGCCCTGCATTCCCTCCTTCAAAAAAGCAAAAAAAAAAACCAAAACCAAAACGGGAAAAATAACAGTTGTCCTACCTATAACTCATAGGATTGTTGTGAGGACCAAAGAAAATCATAAATGTGAAAGCACTTAGTAAAATGATTTTTTAAAAATCATCAGAGAATTAGAGATTGAATATTATAGCATGGGCTCTGCACTCAGGGTCCTCAAGGACCTTAGAACCTAGTTGATGTAACAAGACAGGATCATTTCATGAGTTTTCCCACCTTCATGCTTTTGTTCAAGGTTTTCTTCTGGCATGTCCTCCCCATGTCTACCTGTTGAAATTGATTCATTTTTTTCAGGCCCCCACAAATGCCACCTGCTCCATGAAGTTTCCTTTGGCTGCTCCCAGAAGGATGTAATCATTCCTCTGTGATAGCACTTTTTGTACCCCTTTTTTTCTTTTTTAACTTTTTTGCAGGTGGGAAGGCAGGGCAATCGGCGTTAAGTGACTTGCCCAAGGTCACATGGCTAGTGTTAAGTGTCTAAGGCTGCATTTGAACTCAGGTCCTCCTGATTCCAAGGCTGGCACTCTATTCACTGAGCCACCTAGCCACCCCTATAACTCTTTCATACACTTATCAAATTTTAGTTATTTAAGTCTATGTTTTTATCTCTTCTACTGGAGTGTAAGCTTGTTGAGGGTAGTGTGCTATAATAGAATGAGCCCTACATTTGGAGCTAGGAGAGACCTGCATTCAAGTCTTAGCTCTGAAACTTATTAGTTCTGTGATCATGGGCAAGTTACTTAACCTCTCTGATGAGACTCAGTTTCTTCCTCTGTAAAATGGGGATGATAACAATACTGCAGTCTCTACTTCATTGCATTGTTGGGAGGGACAAAGAAAGTAATGTATTTAAGTGCTAGATTCATGTCATCTATTATTGCTGTTTCATCTCCAAGAGCCAGTGCTTTGCATATTGTAGGCTCATAATAAAAACAAAATGGTGGTTGAACTTAAGACATTTTACAATCTTGATCTATCTCATCCTTTAGCCAAACTGGCTTATTCACTGTCCTCCAAATACACTCCCTACTTTCTTATTTGATTCACCATATTTTCTCCCAAGGTTTTCTCTTCCAAGGAGAATTGTTTTTGGTTTGGTAAAGACAGACCAAAAATGGTTTAAGGGCCCCGATTCCCGAGACATGTGAAGAGAGGATGAGAGCACCTATCTGCCCTCAATGAGCACAAATCAGCTGGTCTGAATGAATTTCTTCCCAGCATTCTGAGAAAACTCACATATGTAATTGTTAAGCTATAGCCAGTGATCCTTGAAAAACTGAGGAAAACATAAGAGGTGCTTCAGGCCTGGAGACGGGTAATAGGAGAATGAGGACTGAGAAGGGGCCATTGAATTCAGCAATTAGGAGGTCATCAGCCACTTTAGAGAAAGCAGTTTCAGGAGAGTAGTGGGGATGGAAGCCAGATTGAAAGGGGCTGAGTGAATGGTTGATGAGAAAGGGGAGGCAGCAAATGTAGATGTTTCTTTCAAGAAGCTTGGCAGTGAAAGGGAGAAGAGAGATGAATAGGACAGGCATGATCAAGGGACTTTTTTCAAGGGAAAGGAAAAACCTGGTCATGGAAGGGTATTTAGAGAGGAAACTGAGAAACATTAGGGGCTTTTGAACAGGAGAATGACATATATGCTGTGTGCATTTCTCTTTATTTTGTGTGTAAGATTCTAACTTTGATAGAAGTTCCTTGAAGGCAGAGACCACGTTTTATGTTTCCCTTGTATCCCCCCTCCCCCTCTCCCCTTAGTGTCCCATAGAGATGCTGAATACTTGTTTGTTTATGAATTTTCCAGTGTCTAGAACATCATCTCACACATAAATGAATGAATGTGGTAATGCTGAGGAAAGGTAACTGGTGATACGCCAGCCTTCACAACTCCATATCCTCGTTAAGACTAGAAATAATGAAAGTGTCAGTCATGAGGTGGCAGGGAAGGGAAGGGGGAAGCAGAGGACCACAGTTGCGACCATGTATCAGAAGTGAGTTTTGGGGGTTCTCTCTGAACCTGGGTCAGGGGAACAAGAAGGGGTGTTAAGTTAGATGCATTGTACCTCAAAGCCCAGTCAAACAAGCCCATCTTTTTTTTTTTCTTTTTGGCAGGGCAATTGGGGTTAAGTGACTTGCCCAAGGTCACACAGCTAGTAAGTGTTAAGTGTCTGAGGCCGCATTTGAACTCAGGTCCTCATGACTCCAGGGCCAGTGCTCTATTCACTGCATCACCTTAGCTGCCCCAAGCCCATCTTTTGAGAAGTAAAAGATGTAGTGTGTGGGATGGTGAGGGAGAAAACGATTAGCTAGGGCTCTATTTGGCAGTTGAGATCTGGGATTTCTTTATCCTTCCCCCTCATGCTTTGTTTACATGATTTGGCTAACTCTATGTAAGAGGTGAGCAGTGACTTGTGGCGTATGGGTGCATCCCTCTTGAGTGCATCTGGATGGGGTCTAATTTGAGCTCTGTGGTGGTCTGGATCCAGTACACAGTGTATGTCAGTTGAGATCCCAGGGATGATGATGTGAGGTTCTATAGAATCAACCTAAAGCATAATCTTCCATCTTCCCCACCTGAGCCCCATTTCTTATCACCAGGATAGGTTTCCTAGAGGAGGATAGCCTCTGGGATAGCAGGTTATACTACATGCAAACAACTTCATACTCCTGCCATCTTTCCACTGCTTTCCAAGAGCAGGGACTATGGCTGGGGCTTCCCACCTGAGATGGAACTTTAATTCATGATTATTTTCATGATTATTCTTTTCCCTGTGTCCCTGTCCATTTGTAGTTGCTTTGAAGATTTAGAGAAAGTCTCCCAGAAGAGGAAGATCAACCAGTGATGCTGAAAACAATGTTTTTTTGTTCTTTATTTTTTAGAGAACTAATGACATCTTAGGTAATGTCTTGACTTATGTGTGAATTGGATTTAAGTGAGGCAGAGTTGCACAAAGTCATCAACCTCACTCTCTCTTCCTGAGTCATCAAAGTCCAGTGGCAGGACAAAAGTCAAGATGATTGTCTGTGGGCCAGGATGCAGTGGACAACCTTAGTGTCTTCAATGCCTGACCAAGCTCTAAGCACTCTATAGCACCTGCTTCAGCTGCCTTCCTTGCTGTTGGAACAAATTGTTTTCAATCATCCATTCAGCTGGGGGAAATTTTCACATACTTGGGGTAGACATTCTCCTAACTCACTGACAAGTTTGAGGTCTGATGGTTTCCCCCAACCTAGTTTAGGCCCTCTACTGAGATGGTTTACCTTGGTGTGGCCACTGTGTGTGCTATAGCTTCTTGGAGTCACAGGTGAGAGTTGGGTGAAAGGTAGAGACCAAAGGTAGAAGAGCAGCTCTGAAAAGGTGCTTTTTAACTCACAAGAGAAGGCATAGTCTCGACCTGAGATATCTGAGGGTAGATAGGGAGCAATCAAAGATATAGCTAGGGAAGTGAAATCTTTGGGCTATGGCAGGAACAAAAGGAAGTCAATGGTCCAGTGAAAGGCCACCCTCCAAACTTAGCACATCCAACTTATGCCAAGCATTTGTAACTCCATCTAACATGATAGGAGTGGTCTTTGTCTTTCACATATCAGAACATCTCGGAGCAAAGACAGAAGCTTTCTGGATCATGTCATATCACATCTGATCAGTTCTCTTGGGGATCAATTTTAGTATCCCTTAGCTTGCAGCAGTTACTTTGGCTTTAGATGCAATCTAATGATGTTGTAATGAATGGAGAGAAATATATAGACCCAAGGAAAAATATCAGGGACTTCAGTAAAGATGAAACTAGGGTGAAAGTCAAAATGGGACTTTGAGGTTAAAGAGAATGCATGCATTATAGACTATGTGCAATGTATAGTCTAATGGGAAGAACATTAGATTGGACATCTAAAGACCTGAGTTCTAGGCCTAGCTCTGCCACTTGTAATGTGGCCTTAGGCAAATCACTTGATCTCTTGGGGCCTGTTTTCTCATCTGTAAGCTATTAGCTTTATATATTTTATAGGATTTTGATGAAAATCAAATGAGATAGTGCACATATGCACACATACATATATGATTTGAAAACTTTAATGCACTCTACAAATTGTCAAGATATTTGGAGACACCTTGTTTTCCAGAGCTAAGACCCAATAAGCAGGCTGTGCCCTGAGTTTGGCATAACAACAATCCTTTGTGCTCTGGGTGATCTCACCCTCTGGCAAAGTGTGTTGTCTTGACCAGCATCAGGTATTGACTGAGGGATTTATGTTTTTCATATTAAAGAAGAACTGTTTAGATTTGATGGAACTCCCCCTATTTCCCAGCAACTTGAGAGCCAGAAGTAGGTGACATGCTGCAGCCTAAAACCATCAATCATACTCCCTTTTTCTTGTAACTGCCAAGTGAACCAAATCAGATACTGTCCTCCTGTTCCTGCCATGCTGACTCTGGTTCTGTACCCCCCACTGAATGGTCACAAGGCCCAACAATCCTTACACAACTCAGAGGCTGTTCCCATGGGACCCAAGAATGTCTGTATTGTCCCAAGAAATGTCAACCATGGGAACTGCTACTTAAACCTAAGAATGACTGTGTTGTGGTCCAGTCCCTTTGTGGTTTTCATGTATATAAGCCCTACCACTGCCACAGCAAATTAGGTCCTCCTACTTAGGGGGCTTCACTTGCAAATGTTTTCTTCATTCTGAAATTAATTAAACCACTACTTGATTCCTGACACACATGCCTCTGGCCTGCTTTGTTTGGCTCTAGCCATTCACAGGTTGGAGGCTGGTTCTGGTCTGGTTAACAAAATGTAAGAATTTACTTTTAGTTGTCTACAGCAATTGTTTTAAGAACTAAATCATTCTAAAATGTGATTTAATCAATAAAACCAAATGGCCTCATTAGTGGAAATGGCTTTGGGAAAGCCACCATCATTAACGTGTTCAATGAAAAATCACCCATAAATATGGAAATCTGAAAATGTTAGGAAAGTACTGGTTTTTGAAAGAGAGATGGGTGATGTAATGACAGGTGTAGACAGAAGGGCGGTGATCATCTTGGAATCTAGCAAAGGAGAACTGGAAAATAAGAATTACTTAGTTTATCTCTTACACTGACCAGAGTAATGCTATATCTCGGGGTAACAGAAATGTTCCTTCCTTGCAGAGGAATACAAATAGGAAAGGGCAATTCAATAGGCTTTATACTGTGGCCTTTCAGGTAAGCTACTTCCCTTTCTCTTAAAATCTATGCTTACTAAGTGATATTAGGATTATTAATTTTACTTCAGTTACTATAATACAAGGGAGTGGTTATTCTGGTTGGGGAAACACATAATAGAAAAATCAGTATGTGGGGAGTTGAGAAAGATCTAGACTTGGACTCAGTGAAACTGGGTTCGAATTCCACCTTTGCTACTTAAAGCCTATGTGATCTTGAGCAGGTCCCTCCCCCATCCTGGGCCTCAGTTTTCCCATCTGTAAAATAAGTCTAGCTTTGGTAGTGTTATGCTTCTAGAAGTATATGGGTTAAAGGGCAAAAGCTTGGTGAGTATACCAGTTATTTCCTCTTGGCTGGCCCCCACCCTTGTGTGGGCTTTGCTCTTTGTTCTCAACTTCTTTCAGATTTAACTTTCTAGTCATCATCTTTGGGTTTATTCCATAGAAGAGGGATTTTCTTAAATGATGATGGACAATGGGAAAAATATAAAGGGTCTAAGACAACTCTCTTTTTTTCTTTTCCTCCCAACAGGATTTCTAACCTCAGATTTCTGCCCAGAGGAAACTAGGTCTACATGTTGTCTATTTTGATAGGCTATACAAATATGAATAAATAAAATCTATTTTATTCATTCCAAATCCCCAACTTGTAGTCCTGGTCAAAGACAAATTATCTATCTCTCTTGCAAGAATATATATCTCAGTATAACATGTCCTACTTACAGTCTCCTATATGATTTACCATCCATCCCTACCTTACCTCTTCAACATAACCTCCAAGAGCACACACATGATTAGTACTGAAATGAATAACCATGCAATATTAGAGAAACAGGTTTCTTTTTGAAATAAATGGTAAAAAGACTCTTAGACAAAACAAACTCTTTTGTGAACTGATGCAACCATTCTGGAGAGCAATTTGGAACTATGCCCAAAGGGCTATAAAATTGTGCATATCCTTTGATCCAGCAATACCACTACTAGGTCTGTACCCCAAAGAGATCATAAAAATGGGGAAAGGACCCACACATACAAAATATATTTATAGCAGCTCTGTCTGTACTGCAAAGAGATCATAAAAATGGGGAAAGGACCCACACATACAAAATAAATTTATAGCAGCTCTTTTGTGGTAGCAAAGAATTGGAAATTGAGGGGATGCCCATCAATTGGGGAATGGCTGAATAAGTTGTGATACATTAATGTAATAGAAAGCTATTGTTCCATAAGAAATGATGAACAGGTGGACTTCAGAAAAGCCTGGAAAGACTTGCATGAACTGATGCTGAGTGAAGTGAGTAGAACCAGGAGAACACTGTACACAGCAACAGTGACATTGTGCAATGACTAACTTTGACAGACTTAGCTCTTCTCAGCAATGCAAGGGTCTAAGACAATTCCAAAAGACTCATGATAGAAAATGCTATCTACATCCAGAGAAAAAATTACAGAATCTTAATGCAGATCGAAGCATACTATTTCCTCTTTCTCTTTTTTGTTTCTTCCTTTCTTCCTTCCTTCCTTCATTCCTCCCATTGGTTCTAATTCTTCTTTACAAAATGACTAATGTGAAAATATGTTTAATACAAATGTGTATGTAGGGCCTATATCAGATTGCATGCTGTCTTGGGGAGGGGGGAGGAGAGAAAGGGGAATAAAATTTAGAACTCAAAATCTTATGGAAGTGAATGTTGAAAACTAAAAATTAATCAATTGAAAAACCCCAAACTCTTAAATAAGTAACAACTGGGGACACATCTCAGCACTCTCTTAGGAAGGCACAAGAGGGAGAGTGAAGCAAAGAGAAAAAATACTGGGATATCATCATCAGCTCTTGTTCAGGTACCAGGGATGGCTATGACCACTCTGCTCCCAATTTCTTTCTTTTTTAATGTTATTTTTAAAAAAAAATATTTATTTTATTCTGAACTTAAGAAATAAAACACGCCTTTCCATAACATAGTAAAATAGAAAAACGATGATTTCTACATGAAACTGCAAATCTCTTGTGAACAACTTGCTATTCCTTTTAATTATATGATAAAATTATCATGTAACTTTTTTTCCTTTTTCTTCCCTCGCCTCACCCCCCCTCTAGAGATGTCTACTATTAGGCACAAACCTGTATATATGTGTAAAATCATTGTATACATACTTCTATTTATCTGTTCTTTCTCTGAATGCAGATTGTATCTTTCATAGTATGTCTTTTGTAGTTGGTTTGGGTATATATAATAGACAAAATGACTTCTTTTCCTCTTGACCTTCTCTCCCCACTTCGCCTTGCCCATTCGATGGTGGGTGAGGGTGGCAGCAGGGCCTGCAGAGTAATTTAGGTGTCTTATACTTTCTGTTGTCAGTCATCACCTCTCCTAAGGTTTTATCCTCCAGGATGAAGAGAAAGGGAGATTTTCATTTCAGGCATAATGTTTCCCTCATAGTCCTTGAATCGGAATACACTGAGCAATCTTCTTTAGCAGGCATCCAAAGCAGCTGTACTCCAAATATTTGGGGAAAGAAAGGCATGCTCCAGGAAAGGGCTGGGATTTATTACCTGTGTGACCTTTGACAAGGACCATTTGTCCTTTCTTGTCTTGGTTTCCTCCTTTGTGCAGTGAGGGGATTGGCACAACTGACTTTGAAGGTCCCTTCTACTCTAAATATGAGATCCTAAGAATTTTATCTTGCAATTCAACTTGGTTTTGGATCTTACATTAATGTTGGGCAAGTTTGGATAGTGAGAGCTAGTCTTCTCAGGGTTATATTGCTCCTGGTTGAACTCAACAAGACAGGGGACTTATTGAAGATATGCAGAGTAGCCGCTGCATCTGCTCAGGTGATGCCTCACAAAGCTCTATATAAATGGTACCACAGCTCCCTGTCCATTTTCCTACTGGTAAGTCTACCACTCAGGAGAATCACGAAACTGTCTTTGAATTCTCAAAATAAATCACTTAAAGGCCCTTTTTAATGAATAGATGTGTACAACTCTTACAAAATCAATAATATGATGTTGTGACTCCCCCGAAGGAGGGGGATCCCTCATTTAGGAAAAAGGTTGTTCCAAGACCTGAGAAACCATGAATTTCCCATCCTCTTTAGGTCTTCCTTCCCACGAGGGCTGTGAAGGCAGAGGGGTTTAAACTTCAGAATGGGAAAGCACCAGACAAATAAGTTTCACGGTCATTTTAGTAAAAGATTTATGGCTGACTCAAGAAAAAGCAGGAGTGCTGCTCACCAATGCACATCTGTACGGCACATGGAGATCCTCCCATGGGGAGCTTTCTGCACTCATGATAAGAAAGCTGGAGTTGCCCCTTTCCTGGTGCCAGTTATAGACAACTATGCAGCAAAGGTCAGAAACCTTATGTGCTTGCTGAAGAAGTTGCCCACCTGTTGTAGTTCCTGGAGTGATAGATAAAGAAAGAGGCCTTCATCTGCTGATAATGGGAATTCATTTTGCAAATAGTTAACAGAATGTCTTGGGCTAAGCTGATGATCTTATTATATTAATCTGAGCAGCTTCTGAAGAGGCAACTGTTTAATAGTAACATTGAATAACATTGTGGCAGAAAAGGAGAGGCGGAGGGTGGTGGGGAAGGAAGACATTTTACAGATGAGGAAACTGAGTGTCCAAGGTTACAAAGTTAGTAAATGTTTGAAACGGAAGCCCTAGTAGGCATACTGTTGCTGTGTCTACACATGAAGTGAATAGGAAGTTGTTGTTGGGTCACCTTGTGTATTTTGTTATTGGTGTCCTATGCTTTGTGACCCCATTTGGGCCTTTCTTGGCAAAGATACTAGAGAGGTTTGCCATATCTTTTTCTAGCTCATTTTATACAAAGAAACTGAAACAAACTGAGTTAAGTGACTTGCTCAGGGTCACACAGCTAGCAAGTGTCTGAGGCTGGATTTGAACTCATGAAGATGAGTCTTCCTGACTCCAGACCTGGCACTCTATCCACTGTACCACCTAATAATGCTATTAGTATAATTATAATAGGTAACATTTATATAGTACTGTGGGCCAGGTGCTCCACTAAGGACTTTACAATTATTTTCTGACTTGATTCTCACAACAATCCTGCAGGGTAGGTACTATTATTACCTCCATTTTGCAGATGAGGAAACTGAGGCAGATAGAAGTTAAGTGATTTGCTCAGGGTCACACAGTTAGTAAGTATCTATTGTTGTTGTTTGTCCTTTGTTCTCAAAGAGGACCATGACATCAGGAAACTGTTGGTCTAGTAAGTGTCTGAGGCCAAATATGAACTCAGGAAGATGAGTCTTCCCTGGCTGCAGGCCCAGAAGTCTAACCATTGCACCAACTAGATGACAACTAGCCCAGCATCCAAGAGCCTGTGGGTCAGAGCCATGTCTGCATAGTGGATGGGGCACTAGACTTGAAGTCAGGAATACCTCGGTTCAAATCTCATCTCAGACACTTACTAGCTCTATGACCTTGGAAATTTTCTAGGTCTCAGTTACCTTATCTGTTAAATTAAGGGTTTGGATTTGTCCTATAAGACCCCTTCTAGTACTGATTCCATCTTTATTTCTATCCGACCAAAATCCCCAAGTCTAGTATCGTGTAATGTAAAACAACAACCATAAAACCAACCAAAACAAAACCCAGAAACGAACCAAAACAAAACAAACACCCCAAATATTTATTACATGCCTGCTTTGTGTGGTAGACACAGGGGATTTAAAAAAGAAACAAGCAAACAACCTCACTCCTTCCCCTTAATAGTCCTTCTTCCACGTAACATATAGAGATAAGTATTTACATGTTGCGTTGAGCAAAAAGAAAGCACTAGCAATTAAGAGGATCAAGAAAAAACTCATGAGGAAAGTAGCCATGAGCTGGAGCCTGGGGAACTAAGAGGCCAAGGTGAGGAGGGGGGCTTATTAGCCGCCAGGGACAGCCTGTTGTCCGCTCATTGTATACCAGATAGTCCATCCCTTCGGATGAGAACTTTTGCATTAATGTGTATTTTAAAACTTCCCTTTTCTATTTCACTGCTGATAGAAGGCATGATTAAAAGGCACCATGATTATAGGATCATCCAATAAAAAAGAAACGGTTCTTCTCTTATCTATTCATTTTCCTCAACTCCCTAAATCCCGCTCCGATGTTGTCCGTCTGCAAAGGGAGTTAGCATTCTCTTGATGTGGCAGCCCACTGGCGGCTGCTCCCTGGGGCCATCCAATGGGAGCACTGAGCTGCCTGCTCTAATTGAAGCCTCTCAGAGAGAAGCTTGGGAAGAGGTAGGGTAATGATACTTAGATAAAACTTGAGCTCACAGCAGCTACAGGTTTCTCTGACTTTCAAATCTTGGCCTATTATTCCAGGAGTTGGAGAAAGCACAATGGAAAGCAGTTACATAAAGTAACTCTGAGGTGTATTGTGCAGAGGGCAAAGGGATTTCAAATCTACCATTACAACAAAAGAGGGAAAATAAGGTGCTTTTTGTCAGCCTTGGAAAATTCTGTGCCCAAACTCCCTTCCACTTGGAAAGGATGAAGGGCTTTCATGCTGTAAAAAACTGGCTTTAGAGCTATGGCTCCATTCCAAGGTCAGGGCCTGCTATCTGTGTATAGATGCCTACCTCTATGTGCTGAGCACGTCTGTGCACATGTGCAAGTGTACATGTATATAAACACACAATTGTGGACCACATGTATTTGCCAAGAAAGATCTGGTGTGTTTGGGAAAGACTTTTAGGTTTCTTCTTTCCTAGAAAAGCATAAAATGATGGTTTGTTATAGTAGAGTGTACAAACAGGTGCGTTCTTATTTCTTTTTTGTGTTGGGGTCTGGACCTGTGATTTTGTTGAAGGGTGGTGGGGGAGGGGAAGGAGACAACGCCTAGAATGGAAACTCCATCTACTGGTGCATATTGTCTTGTCTATAATTTGTAGTGTTGGGGAGGTAGCTGGGGGCACTGGAAGATTAAATGATTTCACTAGAATCACACAGCCAGTAGGTATCACAGATAGGACTTGAACCCAGGTCTTTCTGACTCCAAGCCTGATTATATCCACTATCTGATGCTGCCTCTCCTTCCTTTCAATTACCCTCTGTAATGATAGTTCTCTTTGTATAGATGTCTGTGTGTTTGTGTGTGTCCACACACGTGTGTGAGAGTGTGTGTGTGTAAAATAACTACGAGGAAGGTAGCCATGTTTCCATTTGTGGGAAAATCTGGCAACATATTAAAAGCAAAGACTAGTGATATTTTAGTGAATTCAGCTTGGCTATGACTGACAGAAATAGTTGACACTTCCAAAGTCCTGTCCTGTCTTGCATCAGATCACATGAAAAAGGCAAAAGCTAAGTTTTGGGGAGGTTATGTACTCATTAATCCATGACTCCTGGACTGGAGAAGACTAGTTTGTGCTGGTCATGCTTTTGGGCTTGATTCATAGCTGGGTGCCACATCTTACAGACAGCCGCAGGGAAATGTCTTCATTAAATACCTTGAAAAAAGTAGAGTCTATTTTGATTAGAGACTGGGAGGAAAATAGGAGCAGTCAGCACAGAATTCTTTATATATTACACCTATCTCTTTTCCTCTAACTCTTCCTTCACAATTTTTAATACCATTTGAACTGATTTTGCTACCTATTACCTGGGTGACCTTGGGCAAGATACTTTACCTCAGTTTCCTCATCTGTAAAATGAGAGGATTGAACTCAATGATCCCCAAGTTTCCTTCTAGTTTTATATCTGTGATCCAAATGATCCAATAAATAACATATAAGAGAGACTGAATTTGTGTGACATACCTTGCTAGTCCTATAGAATGTAAACTCCTGGAGGGCAGGGACTTTTTTTTTTAATGCTTAATGGCTAGCACATAGTAGGTGCTTAATAAATATTTGATAAAATGTAAGTGAGAACAGAAGAAAATTGAACAATATGTAATTATAATGACCGAGCTGGGACCTGAAGAAGAGTTGAGAAAATGTGCTAGATTGTACAGTGGAAAGAGGCCCCCAGAGGTTCTGGGATCAGAGGACCTGGGTCAAATCCTATCAGTGATACTTACTAGGTGTGTAACTCCTTGGGCAAGTCATTTACTTCCCTGTGCCTCAGTTTCCTTCTCTGTTAAAAATGAAGAAATTAGACAAGCTGGTCTCTGAGATTACCCTTTCTGATCTTTCCAGCTCTAGACTTATGAACCTTCTGTTCCTTGCATGCAGAAGATGGGAACTATGGCTGTGGAATATTAAAGACACAATCGATGTGTTGGTTAATTTTTTTTCTCTTTCTTTTAAACTATTTCTTGTAAGGGGTGGCTTTTTGGGCAGGTAAAGGAGAGGAAGAATATGCCCCCAAACAAATATGATATAAACGTACACCAAAACAAAAAACATTAATAAAAACAAAAGTTTAAATGTTTGCTGAATTTAATATGATTTTTTGCTTTGAGCGCTAAGGAAGAAGCTCCCTCTCTTCCCTTCTACTAACTAAAGGCGCCGTTTGCAGGATGTGTGGATGCATAGGCCTTAAACATGCAAAAACGTGAACCATGCTAGTGCCTATGAAGAAAGGAACTCTTTTCTAGGACGGCAAGTTTTCTGGTGGATGGGTCTGGGTGGAAGAAGACAGTATGGCTAGGCAGAGAGGCACCTTGTCACAGTGTGTAACAAGGCTCCAGGCTTCTACTTTAGGGCTTCCCATGGCCATGTCTTTATCACTATCAATAAGTGAGATGAAAGGATGTAGGTGGTTTGAATCTCTAAGGATCCAGAAGGCCAAATTTTCGAAACCAGCTGAAAGCATGGTGCCACCAATCCTTGCACTTCAAAATCCCATTTGCTTCAGTTGGGAGTCCAGCCAACTTACTGTCTGTTGTTTAGTGTGGGCGAGGAGGTGGGAGGAAAGAACTGGGTGATGGGAGGGTAGGAGGACAAAGAGACACTGTGGGGAGTGGAAATTTCATTGAAGGGGGCGAAGAAGGGGAAAGTGAGAAACAAGATCCTTGATGGGGGAAAAATGGAGCTTCAGGTATGATTTCCCCTCTTCACAAAGGAATTTTTTTTTTTAAAAGAAGATTTTGAAAAGGAAATAATCATGATGATGTGAATGTTTCTTGGTTTTGACTCCATTAAAATTTAGAAGAAAATGAGGGGGTTGGATTAGATAGGGCCCTTCTTAAGCTCTTTTTAAAAAGTTGTATAAAAGCGCACCCGTGTGTGTGTGTGTGTGTGTGTGTGTGTGTGTGTGTGTGCTCCTGTGTGTGTGTGTGGGCTCTTGATCCCATCCTCTACGTGTTCTGAAGCCTTAGTTTCTTAGGATTCCTAGAAATTGATACTGGTAAATAATAGTCTAAAGACATTTTCAGAAACTTAAGATGAGTTCATAGAGTGAGATAACTGATCCCCTTGATGACCATCAAGAAAGGGAACATCTATCAAAAGGGTATCAATTTGTAAGAATTGATAAAACTGTATTTTTTTTTATTTCCCAGATGACACAGCTATTATATGCTCAACATATAACTAAGCTTAAAAAACAAATTTGGCCAGTGATCCTAGTAAATAAATGCATTGGCACATTCTTTCTTCCCTCCCCAGAGCTGATGGCCTCAATTTTCTAATACGTGTATCAAGACTTCGAAGCAGTGTCATACCATTGTTTTTCTGTGTCCAGGGTAGCTACCACCAATGTCAAAGGAGAAGAATTTGTGTGGTGAATACTGGAGCCCCTATACACGTTATAGCTGCTGAAGAGAGTGAATCTATGTTATCAGATCCCAAAGACAGATAATTATTAGTTGTCTCGATAGTGTCATCCAGACAATTTTGCTTGGGAAGACAACTGCACCCAGCTCAGACCCTGTGTTGTTCTGACGCTGTCAGATTGGACAATTGTCAATCGTAGAACTCCAATTGCCCCCAGATGCACTTTTCTCCTTTATTTATAACCCTGGGATAGAGCCAGGATCCTGTAGATGTGCTCAGCGTTGCATAACCATCTCCCTGTTTTCTTTAGGCAGCAGCAGAGAAGATAGAGATTAGCTAGTCTTTGCCTGAAGGCAGGAGATGAGGAGAGGCCCAAAGGTGGGTGTTTGGTTTCTCTTGTCTGTCATCACCAAAGATCTGCCAGGCAGAGGATGGACAGCTCTAACTTCACTAGATTTTATCCATCTTATATTTTGTTCTGTATTGCCTATAATGCTCATGGACAATAACTTTTCTAATCTATGGGTTAATTAATGGGTTCTGGCTAGGTATGAAATTTTAAACATAATTTCTACCTTATCAAGTGAAGTAAAGAGATTGTAAGGAAATCCCCTAAGTAATTAAGAGGGAAGACCCCCGCCCTTTACTCCATGGTGAATATATGGGAGGACACAGAAAAATGTCACACAGGATGGCAGACAGAGTTTTAAGTTGTTGGAGACAATGTTCATACCAGTGAGATCCAGCGTAATATATTGCATGGCATTTAATGTGGAATGATGGAAAGAACTCTGAATGTAGAGCCAAAAGATCTAATTTTGAATTCTAGGTGCCCAGGGTATCTGTTTGACCCTAGGTAAGCCACATAAACTCTCCAGATCTTATTTTCTGTATATGGCCAGATTTCTGTGGTTCCTTCCAGCCCTAAATCTTATTGTCTTATACAAACTGCCTTTATTGAGACATAAATTAAGGGTAAAAATAGGTGTTGGAATTCACCCAAATGATACACTGTCTTCTATTTCTACCTTTCTGATTTTCTATTTGATCTTGTTTCACTCTTCTAAATCTCTGGATCAATTTGAAATTATGTGATACTTTATCTTACATGACTATGGACAAATATTTTTACTTGAAATATATATATGTTTGTGTGTGTGTATACACATACGTGCACACACACACACACATATACACAGTCCCTCAAATGAGGATGTAAGCTTCTAGAGAGTAGAGATTATACAATTTTGTTTTTGTATTTCCTTAACACCTACACAGGGTCTAGAACAGAGTAGCCACTTAATTAACACTTTTTGCTCAATTGATTGCTGATATCCGAAGTCTGTATTTCTTTAGGTGCCAGGTATCAATCCTATTTCTTAAAATTGCATATTTTAATGACTTTAGTTTTTCTTGTGTTCTCAATACAGGAGTTAAGGGAGGTGAGAGGATTAATCTTGGCTAATTCAAACAAATTAACATATTTTAGAAAACAAACAAACAAAAAAGAAATTGCATGTTAAAAATGTCTTCATTCTTCTGGGAAAATTTCATTTCACTCATCATGTCCCACTGATTTATAGCACACAAATGAATTCACAGAGCAGAGAAGTGGTTTAATAAATTAGAATTAAACTGCCTAGGAATAGCCAAGTCAACTTCCTTTGCCAACCCTAATCTATTATGACATTGAGTCATGTTTTTTGGAGTGTGGGAGAAGAGAATCATTGAATGTTCTGTTTTCCTCAAAGGAAACAGGATACATATCAGGTACTTGAAGGGGAAGTATGTGAAACGTCTTCCTATCTCCCATAGCTGCCCAATGTCAGGAAAAATGGGAAGGCAACTGGAACTAGTTAGGTCTTGACCCAACACTAGATGTGGAGAGAGGGTCCTCAAAAGACATTGTTGCTAAAAACTGGGTGATCTTGGCATTTAAACTCTGGGTATACGTTCATTGTTCCATTAAAGAGGCGATTCCCACCCAAGCAGTCAAACTGCATAGGAGTCACTGGCTAGGCTGGGATTAATTCTGAGTCCAAAGAAAGTTGTATTTGGACCCTGTGCTCTATTTTCCCCATGTTCTGCTATCCTAAGGGTGGGGCAACATAGGCAGAACACCCACAGCAATTCTCTCATTTGGTCCTCGCACTCTCACCTTTGGAGTATATTAATCTGGATACATGTTATTTCTACTCAGTTGAATGGAAACATTTTGAGGGCAGAGATGGAGTCACAGTCACCTTTGTATCCCTAGCTCCCAGTCTTACACACAGTAGGTACTCAATAAATATTTGGCAGTGGGGGTAGAAGAGTTATAACAATAATATGATATGCAATACACAATATTAGAATATATTACACATAATTAAATTGTAACATATTGCATACAATACATAACTAATACATAATAATGAAATAGGTGGCTAGGTGATATAGTGCATAGAGCATTGAGTCTGGAGTCAGAAAGATCTGAGTTCAAATTCAGCTGCAGATACATACTACCTGTGTGACCCTGGGTAAGCCATTTAACCCTGTTTGCCTCAGTTTCCTCATCTGTAAAATGAGCTGGAGAAGGAAATAGCAAACCACTCCTGTATCTTTGCCAAGAAAACCCCAAATGGGGCCATGAAGAGTTGGACACAACTGAAACAACAATAAAATGTAATAATAAAATATTATCATCATTATTATTTGTAACAATAGCTAGAATCTAGATGATGCTTTAAGATTTGCAAAATGTTTGCAAAAATTTGCAAAATATCTCATTTAATCCTCTTAACAACCCTGGGAGGCAAGTGCTATTATTGTCCCCATTTTAGAGATGAGGAAACTGAGGTGAATAGAACTTGACCAAGCTTATATGGCTAATAGATATCTGAGGCTGGATTTGAACTTAGATTTTTTTGATTCTAGGTCTAGCACTCCATCCCTGCATGCTATTCACTGTGCCACCTATTTAAGGTGGCTTCCTATAAAGGGTATGAGATAAGTTCATGTCCTTTTTCTCTCTCTCCTTTTTGCAAGGCTAGTTTTATAAACAGAAAAGAAGGGGTGGCCAGGTGGTGCAGTGAATAGAGCATCCTGGAGTCAGGAGGACCTGAGTTCAAATCTGACCTCAGACACTTGACATACTTACTAGGCATGTGACCTTGGGCAAGTCACTTAACCCCAATTGCCCTGCCTTGCCCCCTCCAAAAACAAACCAGAAAAGAAGGCGGTGTAATGTATATAGTGCCCAGCACATTGTACTAGAAGTTGGGACATGTGGCCTCTGCTCTGAGCTCTGTTGGTACCTATTGTGTATAGACATGGGGAGAACATCTAAGGTTCCTTCTAGATCTAATATTGTATGATTTTTTTGGGTTTTCAAGACTTTGGGGTCTTTAAGAGAATGATAATAATACAGATAGCTTGGGAGCAGTGTGGTGGAGAGAGCGCCACACTTGGAGGCAAAGGATATGGGTTCAAATCTAGACTCTGCTTCTTATGATCTGTGTGACCTTGGCAGATTACTGAGGCATCTTCTGTGCCTCAGTTTCCTCATATGTTCAGGGAGAAGCTTGGACAACATGATCTCTTCCAGGTCATTAATATCTTACTTAGAATTCTTTCAGATTCAGAAAGCAAGGTCTTGGAAAATAGAATCATGGAACTGGGCAGACCTAGGCTCACAGGCTCAGAGCTGAGAGGGATCTTAGAAAGCACTAGAATATTCCCTTCATTTTACAGATGAGGAAACTGAGGGACAGGAAAGTTAAATGGCTTCCCTAAGGTCACACAGGTAGTAAGTGGCACAGTCAGAATTTGAACCCAAGTTCAAAGTGCTTTCCACTATAACACCACAGGAATTCTTTTCCTGCTTGCTGTCTGGTGCCCCAGGAACACAGGATAAATAAATGGCAGTAGTTGTCTCTGCTCCTTCTATGGCAGTCTCTGATGAAGCAGGAGTCTCTCTCCTCATGAAGACCAAACCCCTCTACATCTGCCCCTTATGCTTCTCTTGTCTCCTCTACCAGATTGCTCCCAACTCTAACCTTTACTCTCTACAGGCTCCTTCCCCTCCCTTCCCCCCCCCCCCCCCATGCCTGGAAACACACCTGTGTCTTCTTTATTAAAAACCAAACCAAACCCAACAAACAAACCTTCATTTGACCTTTCCATCTCCTCAAGTTATTGCCCTCTGGTTTTCTTCTTTTTCACAACCAAACTTCTAGAAAACACTGCCTTTTCTCATTGTCTCTACCTCCTCTCTTCTTGTTCACTTCTGGCTTCAATTTTCACCATTTACCAGAAGCTCTCTCTCTGAAGTGACCAGCAATCTCTAAAATGCCAAACCTGATTGGCTCTTCTCATCCCACATTGCTCTTGACCTTCTATAGCATTTTGTACCATTGGCTCTTCCTTCCTCCTTGATGCTGTCTCCTCTCTGAATTTTCATGGCACTACTATATCTTGGTTCTCTTCTTACCTGTCCTCGATGGAGCATCCATATTCCATGCCCTGTCTGAGGGTGTACCCCCAAGGCACTGCCCTTCTCTTCCTTCTTCTTCTTTTCCCTCTATGCATTCTCTCTTTCTCAGTGAGTTCACCCATTCCCCTAGATTTTCTTATCATCTCTTTTGAGTTCTAGGCCCACATTACCAATTATCTACTAGATATTCCAAACGAGATGTCCTATAGACATTTCAAATTCAGTTTCCAAAAGAGAACTCATTATATTTCCCCTCAAATGGAACCACCCTCTTCCAAACTTCCCTGTTTCTGTCAAGGGCTCCACCATTCTCTCAGCTCCCCAGCTTTGCAAACTTGGAGTCATGTTCAGCTTTTTACTCGACCTTACCCCACGTAACCAATCACTTGTCAGATTTTGTTATTCCTACTTCCACAAGCTTTCTTATATCTATCTGTTCTTTATTCACACAATCACTCCCCTAAGTCAGACCCTTGGCACATCTTGAAAAAGACTATTACAATAGCCTATTGATTGTAATCCTGCCTCATCTCTCCCCTCTCCAGTCCTCCACTCAGCTGCCAAAGTGATATTCCCAAAGCACAGATTTCACAAGGTCTCTTCCCTACTCGATAAATTGGTTATTCCCTATTCTTTCTAGGAGCAAACACCAATTTGCTATTTAAAGTTCTTTACAGCCTGGATTCAACTTACCGTGGTATACAATCATCCCCTTTTACAAACACCAGGCACTAGCCAAACTCACCTTCTTACTGTTCCTCACACATACATGATGCCCCATCTCCCTTCTCCATGTCTTACACAGTCTATCCCCCAATACCCGGAATGCATATCACCTTTACTCATCCTAGAATCTCTAACTGAATCCTCTAAAGTTCAGCCTGAGCTCCCTTTTAGGTCAGGTCTGTTCTGATTTGTCCTCCTCCTCAGCTGCTGGTGCCCATACTTCAAAATTATCTTTTATTTACTTCATATATTTTGTACATACACTTATTTATGCATATGGTGCCTCCTCTGAAAGAATATAAGCTCCTCGAGGTCAAGGACTGTTTCATTTCTGTCTCTGTGTTGCCAGTGGATTGCACAATGCCTGGCATTTTATAAATAAAGATATGATGAGGATGAGGATGAGGATGAGAAAGTGGAGAATGATGGGATCATAGATTTAGACCTGGGAGGAATGTTAGAAGCTGTGGAGTTAAACACTTTCATTTTACAGATGAGGAAACTGAGGCACAGAGAATGTGATTTGCCCAGAGTCACACAGCTAGTAAATGTTAGAGTTGGGATATGAATTTGGGTCTTCCTGAATTCAAGTCCAGTGTTCACTGGGAGACTTTGGCAAAGGAGGAATTAAAGTCTCCAGAAAAGGAAGATGATAGGGTGTCCAAAACAGACCTCTACCTCTGAATTTTGCTCATGGATGTTGTGACCCTCCTTAAGCTGTGAGCTGCTTGGGAGCAGAGACTGTCCTTTACCTTTTTTGTATCCCCAGATATAAAACATGGTGCCTAACTTACAGCAGGCCTTCAATAAACTTTTGTTGATTGCCTTTCCTCCCTAGTATTCTCTTTTCCTTGACCGTATTTTAAGGATTTCTATCATTCCTCTAGGGATCCCTGAACTTGATTGCTTCATCTCTTGGAGTGGAGAGGACAAGAGGAGAGAATTAAAGAGATGTTTGTATCTAATTCATGCTTTTTGGAGCTAGGTGCTATTTCAGATATAAGAGGATATGTTCTTTCTATCATGACCTATGGTTGTCCATTTGAATTTTAGAAATTTAAATTGTTTCCAGATTCCTACTTAGAGAAAACTACCGGATGGCAAATCTGTCAAGGTAAGAGCATATGTGATACTGAATGAAACTAGTTTCCAAATGCAGAAGCAATTAAATTTGGTCCCTAGGGTACCCCTTCCCAGCCCCAGTCTAACCCGGGGATGTAGAGAAACGTGGTGGGGATGGGAGGGGGAAAAGAGGAGGCATACCAGGTGGTTCTCAAGAAGACTTGTACATAATACACCTCCTTTTCATTCTACTACCCTCCCCCTTCTCCACGCCTAATTTCACCCTTTTATGATTTATTTCCCTCCTCAAACCTGTCCTTGATGTCATTTTGATCTGAAGTCTTATTTCATATTTCAGTGGTCTGTGATTTCATTAGTGGACGCTCCCTCTACTGCATAATTTTATGAGTTGCTGTGGCTAAAATGGCATGATATCATCGGTATAAAAATGCCAGGAGTGGGAGTGCCATTACAGGATGATTTCTTTTCCCTTTGGCTCATATACTCTAGGGATTGTCCTGGGTTCCCTACTGCCCTAAGGAGGATCCTGGGAGTGAGACGTTACAAATGCTTCCTTTTTACTGCCAGCTTGTCCATAAATCAGCTACCATATTTTGTTGGTAAGGATCATAGTAATAAAGGCTCATAGGATTGAGAATTAAAAGAGACTTCAGATTATCTAGTCTAATCCCTTTATTTTACTGGTCAAAAAACCCATGATAGACAGAGGAAAATGTTTTAAGTTCATCAAAATATTTACAACAACATTCCTGGTGATACCAAAGGACTAGAAACAAAGTGAGTGCCCATTTATTGGGAAACAACTGAACACATTGTGGTATTTGAATATAATTTGCACCTAAAGAAATGACAAAGAGAAGGAATTCTAATTAACTTCATTGGGCTTGTATGAACTGATAACAAAGCAATCAGGTGCAAGGGAACAATTCCCATAATGGCCACCACACTGTAAAGGAAAACAACCACAGAAGACATCAGAATCCAGACCAACATATATGATCTATTTTGACCCCAGAGGATGGCAACCACAAGGCAGACTTAGAGCTCACAGCCCAAGGAAATAGAACTAATCATGCTTAATTGCTCACATTTATAAAACATTTTAAGGTTTGCAGAGTACCTTACTCATAGAATGAGGACCAGCCCTAGGTAGAGCTATTAAGTTTTTTACGTCTTACCCTTCCTTTTGTATACCTCTCTCCTTTTTATTTTACCTATCATTCTTCTCATTACAAGGGCCTTAGTCTCTGCTAAGATACTAAATAAAATAAATGAGGATAAAATTTAAATCATTAACCCTTTCTGGGGCATTTATAGTTTCTTAGTGAACTCTTGAAGATTCAAAAAGTTCTTAATATCCCAAGAAAGTGAATTTTTAATGATAGTGTTGGAGGATATGGACATTTTTTGGGGGGAGGGAATGAGTAGGGGAGCTTTCCTAACCTCCTTGATTAATTTCACTGAAACTCTTTTATCATAGGCTCTGATATGACATGAATTACATGAGTACAATCTAGGAGATTTTTCATTCTCTAGCCCGTTGCACCCAACCAGATAACAAGAAAATGCCATTATCTGACACCACCTAGGGTGTTGTCACTGTCTCCCCTTGCAAGCACACGGTTTACAAGGCTCATTGAACAGGTTTATTTAGAGGTCAATGAAAACAAACAGAATTCATATCAAGACTTATAAGAAATAACATCTACCTACAGGCAATCCTTTCGCAGAGCTTTATCTGGTCCAATCATTTAGACTAGAGTCATTGCTCTCAGTTGAACTATCAGTGGGAGATGCCTCTAATGTGGTTTTTCAATGCAAGTTTCCTCCTTCAGTTTATGTGGCTGCTCCATCTACTGTTCCCTTCAGTTTCCGGCAGATGGCGCTAGGCCATTCCCTTTTTCAGGAAGTCACCAATCAGTCATGAATACTATAGGGAAAGAGCTATTTAGAGTTCCTACCATTATAGATTCTATTACATCTCAGACTGAACTTCAGATCAGGATATTTTCCTCTGAAGCCTTCTCGTGTACTATGGTGCCTTGCAACCTCTGGACTTCCTCAATAATTTTTCCAGGGTGTCAGGAACACACTGACCATCACTACTTCTAAGTGGGTCTACTTTCCCTGGGTTGGAGTGAGTTTCCTATCTCTCCCAGCAGGTTGGTGAGAGGCATCAATATTTCCCACAGGGCTAGGTTCCAGTTTCTTAATATATATATTATCCCTTCAAATAGAGTTCTTTTGGGGACAAATGTAGAGTTATTCAAATTATTCACCAACTGCTTCCTTCAACTTTCAGGATAAGGGGATGAGAATGAGGAGTACTAAACACTCCCTTAGGGCTGTCTATGCCCTCTGGGGAGAAAAAAAGATCTTATTGCTTCCACTCTAATACAAACTTATTTTTAAACCAATGAGGCAGAAAGGTACAAGGGAAACAATGTCAGGTCCTGTGTTCAACTCTAGATGATTTGATGCTGTTTGATTCTGGTAAGTCATTGACCTCTCTGAATCTCAGCTTCCTCTTTTGTACAATGGAGATAATAATAACACAAACCCATAAACCTCTCATGGTTGTTTCAAGGTTCAAATGAGCGTATACATGTGTATGTATACCTATATGTATATGTATATGTATATATATCCCCCCATATATACACATATGCATAGATATAAAGTGTTACATAAGCAGAGATGTGCTAGAGTGAGCTCGAACTGTCTCTTGAAAGCTGGTTGTAAAATTTTTAGTGTGGGTATTTACGCCCCAGAAATCAGCAAGTGCGGTAGTTCAGGACTTGATTTATTGTTGTGTTGAGTTTCTATGCTGTTTTGATAGTTCAGACTTTAGAAAAGCAATGGAAAAAATAGTAAGAATGCAGATTAAATTTGAGAGCTGGTTGTTAAACATTGATAAACACATCATTGTGCTATCATTTATTATTATTCTGTTTACTCCTATGTACCTGTAATGCACATCTCCCCAAACAAAGACCATCAAAAGCTACATCAGGATATAAGGTACTAAAGCACAGTCATTCCCAATATCCAGTTGTCTCGAGTGGAAGAGAAGGCAACTGTAATTTGTTCTTCTTGAAGTCTGTCACATGTGAGTAGCTGTGGTCTGGCATGAAAGATTTTTCTTCTTCAGGATGAGAGAAGCTAACGTTCGTTTCCTCTTATTTATTTACTTTTTGTTAAAGATCTTTCAGTTTCCTATGGTGGCAATGATTATGTTTGGAGGAAACACTGGCTTTTCCTTTAAATGATAAGCTAATGGAGGGTGGGAGGACCTTCAGCCTGCTGATTCCCTTAGTCATTGGCTTTTGAAACGCTCTCTAATTCTTCCTGACTCTTTGACCAGTCTCTTTATTGGAAAAGATCTAACAGGAGAGAGCTGTGTTTACTATTTACTAACTTCATTTTACAAATGAAGTTTGGAGCTGGTTTTTATAAAACAAAATTGTTTCTATAAGCCTGCGGGAGCAGATGGGCAGTTTAATTAATCAAGAAATCATCAGAGAGCATTTATTGAGCACCTGATACATATGCATTAGGCACTAGATGCTGGAAACACCAATACAAAACACATTTGGGAAATGACTAAAAAAAGCTTACATGTGAATGTAACAGAATATTACTGTACCATAAAGGAAGAGAGATAGGAAGGATTCAGAGAAGTATGGGAAGACTCATTTGAATTGATGCAGACAATATTCATTAGAACTATCAAAACATTGTAGACATCTACTACACTGATGTACATGCAAAGCTCAAAAAGCCCAAACTGATGATAGATTCCATTACATCTCAGACTGAACTCTGACCAAGCTCCCTTGATCCCAGAGAAGAGTTGAGAAAATGTACCTCCCCTCATTGTGTGTGGGATATTACATATGCTGTCAGATACAATATGTTGGCTGATTTTGCTCATTTTTTAAAACTCTATTTTATTCTTTGTTACAAGGGGAGAGATGGAGTATATATATTCAGAATTGACAGTCATATAAAAATGAAAGATATAGATTGAAAATATATACATTTTACAAAATACATGGGTGGGCTTTAATTTTTTTAAATTTTAATTTGTGTATTTTTCTATTAGTTCTTGGCATTTTCACTCACGAAGAGAAGACTCCTTTCTGTTTTGAAACTGAGATGCTTGTGCTAAAGTATTTCTTAATGGGTACATTGTTTTGTATCCAATTTGTCAATAAACTTTTTGCCCACAGTTGGTTAGGGACAATAGAATCTTGCATCTTGGCAGTTTCAGGATATAACTGCCAGAACTGGGACCCCTCCAGTATTATCCAAGGTCATAAATAACCAGGATATTTACATAGCTTGGCTGCAGTTAATGACTAACTTAAGCAAGCTGTTAAAAAACTGGAAGTTACCGCCTGTTGCCAGTCTTCACTCCAGGGATATCCTGGATTGTTCAGAGGAAACAGGGTTTAAAATATCTTTGCTTGATCCTAGCTAAACAAGGTGTGTGTGTGTGTGTGTGTGTGTGTGTGTGTGTGTGTGTGGTGTGTGTGTGTGTGTGTGGTGTGTGTGTGTGTGTGTGTGTGTGTGTGTGTGTGTGTGGTCCAGGAGACTTATAGATTCTCCCTCTTCCTCCATCGACTCTCCATTCAATTGCATTCAGCAAATTTTATTAAATACTTATCAACACAGAGTGAGACGGTACATGAGAAACCCAGCCTTGGAGTGAAGAACTGTGTTTAAATCATGTCTTTAACACCTACTAACTGTGTGACCAAGAATTAACCTGGGTCTTGGGGCAATTCAAAGACTCTAAATGACTGGTGATTTGTTGATCTGTGTTGGTGGAAGGAGCGGCTGCACTCCAAAGCAGGTGTTCCTGTCATCTAGGGAGCTATAATGATCTGGGAGAGGGGAGCATAGTTTTAGATCTAGACTAAAGTTTTAGACTTAATCTTTCTTTAGATTTTAAAGTTGACCTAGTCCAATCCTCTCACTTTGCTGCATTGCTATTTCCCAATGACTGCACAGTTAGAAAGTGTCAGGAATGGTGTTTGAACCCAGGTCTGTCTTCTTAACTGCCTAGTCCAGCACTGAATCCACTACATCCCACTATCTGTCAGCTACATAATTATGATGCATGATAAGAAATAATAAATATTTTTAAGAGACTTAAAATAGAAGGATAAGAGACTAAAAAAGGAGAGATCCCTTTTGACTGAAAGGGTCAAGGAAGGTTTCATGGAGAAAGTGGCATCTGAGATGGGTCTTAAAGGAAGAGAGGAATTCCTGATATTTTAAGGAAAAAGTAAGACTAAGGGAATTTGCTCCAAGGATAGATCAAGTGTTGGGAATCTGGGGAAAGAATAAGCTATACTTCAGTAGAGGACCTGTCTTTAACCTGGTAACCTTGAGTGGAGTGCTAGACTCTGACTCAGGAAGACTGAGGTTCAAATCCTGCCTCAAACTCTTAATGTGTGTGACTTTAGGTAACTTATTAAGCCTCAGTTTTCTTATCTGTAATATGGGGATGCTAATACCTTTAGAACCCACCTGGAAGGGTCCTTGAGTGTCTCAAGTGGAATAACATATGTAAAGTGCCATGTAAAACTCATTTAGGATTATGAAATTGGGACTGAGTTTGTCTGAGTGGAGGTAAGAAGATCCTCAGGTCAGGCCAGAGAACTCTCCTTACTGCTATCTTGTTTTGGAATGGTACTTGGTCTTGAACAACGTGCTTCTACTTGAAAAATGAGAACATTGACTAGGTCTGGTATTTTCTAGTGTCAACTTGCCCTGGCATCTAACTTACCTTTCTGGCTGCCTCCCAAGCCAGGGCTGCCTCCCATCCCAGCCCCTCTGGCCACTCCATTTCCCAAGCCCTTGTAGGGGGAGCTTTCAAGGCTGGGAGATTTTAGCTGAAGCATTTCTTGAAAATGTGCGGAAAAGCAGGCAAAGAGCTTGACTTGTCTCCAGCAGAGGACAGTGTTACATGGTCCAATGAAAATGGAGATGGTCTGGAAAGAAAGCCCAGTGCAGGTTTTGGGATCTAAAGAATGCCTTGAAGGAGTGTTTTGTTGTGTTTCATTTCTTCCTCTCTTAGTTCTCTAGAGTCTAGAGGGCTTGGCCCATTTTAGAGCCAGGAGTTGGGACCCCTAATGTAGCTATGCAAAACCTTCTCCCCACAAACTTAGGATGCAGGTGTCTTCTTCCTGTGTTTGCCAGGGCGTGGATACTATCTCCTCTGATTTCTTGGGTTAAAGCCCAGCTGCCACTGTATACTGCGGGTTATTCCTTTGAACTTTAGGCAACCATAGGGTTGTTATTCTTACTCTTATTTGTTTTCGGAGGGAAGGAAAAGCATTCTCTGTGGGGTGTGGTTCTCTTCTGCACAGGGCTGGAGAAAAGCAACACAGTGGGAAGGGAGAAGGATGTTAGTGGGGCACTTAAGATAAGCTTGGGTTCTTTGGGGAGGTTTTCGTCTATGAAGTGACTGAGCCACAGGAGGGCATCAGTTGTAGACCCATTGCTAGAAGGTCCTCAGAGGCCATTTTGTCCCCCCCTTTTTTAATAGATAAGCAAACTGAGACCCAGGGGGGTTAAATTACTTTCCCAAGGTCACCCAGGTAGTAAGTGGCAGGGAAGAGTTTTGAATGCAAACCCCCTGATTCCAGCTCTTTCTCCTGTGCCAGGATGTCTGGACTCAGTTAACCGAACTCAAAGGTTATACATAGTCAATATTGATTGAATGTGTAAGCAAATGAATCATGGCCTTTATCTGAACCGTATACAAGCAAGGACGTTACAAACAGGAGGGTCTTCACCCTCACGGTTCTCAACAGAACTCTGATTGGAAAATCTTTTTCACCTGGTACAGAAACAGTAGAGCAGAATTGGGAGAGAGAAGATTTTCCTGAGATCACAAACTTGCAAAGTGGAGAACTAACATTTGAACCCAAGTCTTGACTCTTCCATCCAGGGTTCTTTCTATTCTCCCACACTGCTTTATTTTGCATTTGAGGAAACTGAGGATCAGAGAGGTAAAGTGACTTGCCTAGGGCAACACCTCTAATAAGAGGCATCTAATAAGATGACTCTGCCTTCAAGATGACTGATTATCCATTTTCAGGTACTAGAAGGGCTAGCCCCTTAGGAGAGACTTGTTCTGCTTAACCTCCGGGGGAAGAAATAGGAACAATGTTTGGAAGTTACAGAGGCAGATTTAGACTGGATATTATGGGAAAAAAATTCCCAACAATTAGACTTACCCCAAAGTGAAATGGGCTGCCTAGTATGGAGTAGATTCTCCTTCACTGAAGTTCTTCAAGTTAAGGTTGACTTAATTTATATTGGGGAGGTGGTAGAGGGAATTCTTGTTCATGGATGGATTGTTCCAGATGATCTCTTAAGCCCCTTCATAATGTGAGATTTTATATAACCTCCATGTCACAGAGGCATTAGTGGAGGATTTTGATGGAAAAAGAGGATGGGGAATTTAAATGAAGGAGTGAGAAAAATGATTGTAGCATGTGGGGCCTACACTGGGGGGTGGAGGTAGCAGTGAGGGAACAGGAAACAAGTGCAGTTGGACCACAGGTGCAGTTACTCTGGGAAAGGAGGCACTCTGACCTTTGTTGACATATGAGTTGAACAGGAAGGAAGCTCCATGAGAAGGTGAGAATCTGAGTTGGGGCAGGGCTGGCTCAGGCATGGCAGCTGCACCACCTTGCTGTAAGACCCAGCAAAGGACTGGCAGGTAAGGTTAGGAGAGAGATGATCATGGGGATGGTTAATCCCAAGGATGAAACTACTCTTCATCCCCCAAGATGTCACCAAACCCAGTTAGCCTTGTGCTAGTTACAGCTCTATTTCTCCTCTTAAAATCAGTCTTTTCCTTCCTGGTAGATATGCTTTAATAGCATAGTCCTCATACAACTCAATAAAGGATGTGGCTGAGTTGAGGACATAAATGGGAAGATCAGCTTTATCTCCCCTAGGCACAGCAGTTCCAGAGGGAATGCTTGTCTCTTCTTCCCCCTTAGAAGTTTCAACAGACAGCTTTGGGATTATCTTGGAGGATGGGGAGGAGAGTCACTGGGGACTGATACAATTGGGGAAATAGGTGATCCCCCAAGCCTCCAGACCCATGGGAACTCCTAGGGCGGGTTCTAGGTGCTTCAAGATAGGTGTTGAGGCAAGAAAACAAGGCAACAAGGCTTTTTAAAGTACATACTCTATTCTAGGCTTTGTGCTAAGTGTTGAGGAAGTAAATACAGCAAAAACAAAGACAATCCTCACCCTCAGGGTGCTTTCATGTTAAAGTGGGAAAGACAATAATGGCTAATGTTTATTTATTTTTAAATTTTATTTTAGACTCAAATGCCCTAACACGAATAGAGAATAGAGAAAAGAAAAATCTGTCATAAAGTTAAATATTGGAACTTAAACACACAGTTACAAAGAAATAAAAGCATGTCATGTAGATAGCAGAACATAAGAGAGGATTCAAAATATGTAACAAGTTTTCATTTCAAGAAAGCCTAAATGATAAATAATACTCGTGTTGAGAATTGTCCATCTTTTCTCTGCTTCTTTGTGAGTTTTCTTTTGTTCTCTACTGTGCACTTTTTACTTTGTTCTTTTCCCCCTTCCCCCAAGTCTCCCCTCCCCCCCAGGCCACAATAAAGTTTAGGTGTTTCTCCAGAGCTATAGATATATAATACATACATACATACATACATACATGTATAGACATATACTTTGCCAAATCTATTCTACTCCTGATCTTTGTTTTTATGTACGTGCATATCTCTTGTTTCCTATCCCTCCTGCCTCTTCTACTTTACTTTTACTCACTACCTTGCCCTCCTATGACTTGCCTACCCCACCTCCTCCAAGGATCGCTCCCCTCTCCTCCCGTTCCCATAAGTCTAAACACCCTTCTACACCCCTATTTACCTATTCCCTCAGCCTCCGCTCTAAAGATCCCTTCCTTGTCCTCTCCCCCCTACCTATGCCCCTACCATTGTATTTCTTCTGTAACTAATGTTTTTACAATGCTTCCTATGGGCCAGGCACAGTGCTGAGTGCTTTACAAATGATCTCATTTGTTCTTCACAACTACCCTCCTTTACTGTTAACAATACCCAAAAAGGAGTTGAAAAGCAGGTAAGGAGGCCACAAGTGCTTCCCAAAGTTCCAGGTTGAGAAGGCTGCTGAGACATGGTAGCAAGATATAGAAAATCAGAGACAGAGCCAGGAGGGAAGTAAAGGCTGGCCAGCCTGGGCCCCAACTCAAAATGGAGGCTCAGGGAGGAACTCACCAATAGGAGAGGGGCTCCAACATGGTGGAGAGATGTCCCAGGGTTGAGAAGTTGGCAGGGATGGATGGATCTTGTAAAGTGAGGAGGTCTCAGGAACTGGGAGAAGTTTCAGGTGAGAAGACAGCTGAGACACAGTGGTAAAGTATGGAAGAGTCAGAAGCAGAGATAGTCAACAAGCATTTATTATGTCCCTATTATGTATCAGGCACTTTGCTTTGTGTTGGGGTTACAAAAAAAAGTCAGGAGACAGTCCTTGCTCACAAGGAGCTCACAGTCTAATGGCAGAGCCAATGTGCAAACACCTTGGTACAAACAAAATATATACAGGATAAACTGGAGATAATATCAGAGGGAAGGCATTAAGAAGTGGGAAAAGCTTCTTACAGATGAAACATTAGTTGAGACCTGAAGGAAGCCAAGGAATTAAGGATTTTAAATGAAAGAGTAAATTCTAGGCGTGGGGGACAGTCAGTGAAAATGCTCAAAGTTACAAGAAGGGGTGTTGTGTATGAGAAACAGCAAAGAGGCCAGTCTCACAGAATCACAGCATATAGAGGAGAAAATGGTGTAAGAAGACTAGAAAGGTGGGAAAGGCCTTGGTTAGAAAGGGCTTTAAAAGTCAGAGAATTTTATATTAATTTTACATTGATCCTGGAGGTGATGGTTTATTGAAAGGGAGGGGGACTTGGAGTGACATGGTCATACCTGAGCTTTAGGAAGATCAGTCTGATGGGTGAGTAATAAAGAAAGTCAGGAGAGACTTGAGACAGGGAGACCAATGAAAGGGTGTTGTCCAGGTATGAGGTGAATAAGGTTCAGGACAATAGATTGGTGGCAATGTAAGAGGAGAGAAGGGGACATATAAGAAAGTTGTTAGGAAGGTAGAGAGGACAGAACTTGACAATTACTTGGATATGGCAGGGGGAGGGAGGGGAAGGAGAAAGGAAAGGGATGGGTAGGGTGGTGAGAGAGTGTGAGGACTAGAGGATAACACCTAGATTTCAAGTCTGGTGACTTGATGATGACACCCTTAACAGTAAAGGGAAGTTAGGAAAAGGGGAGAGTTTGGGGGGAAAGATAATTAGTTCAGTTTCGGATATGCTGAATTTAAGATATCTACAGGACATCCAATTCAAGAAGCCAGTGGGAGATGAGAGACTGGGGAGCAGCAGAGAGGTGAAGCTCTGAGAGTCATCTGCATAGAGATGAAAATTAAATCCATAGGATTCAATTATCAGTAAAGGCAAATTAGGGAGAAGGGAGGATTTTGTGGGAAAGATGAGTTTGGTTTTGGATAAGTTGAGTTTAAGATGCCTATGGGATATCCAGTTTAAAACATCCATTAGACAGTTGGAGACTCAAGATGGAGATCAAGAGAGACATTAGGCAGGGCTGGGTACATAGCTCTAGAAGAGGGGAGGGGATGGAGGGAGAGAATTTGAAAGTCACACTTTAAAAAAATGAATGTTAAATATTATTTTTGCATATAATTGGGGAAAATAAAATATCAAATCATTTTTTAAAATAAAAAATAAGTAGCTCTGAGAGCTATAGAGAATTATCTGAATATTGACTAGAGAGAATAATTGATAATAATAATAATTGCATAGAGATAATAATTGAATCCATGGGAGCTGATGAGATCACTAAATGAAATAGTATAGAGGGAGAAGAGAAGAGGGCCCAGGACAGAGCCTTGTGGGATGCCCATGGTCAAGCAGACATGACCCAGATAAAAATACAGCAAAGGAGGTGAAGAAGCAGGAGCAATCGGGGAGGAGGAGAATCAGTAGAGAGAGAGCAATGTTCTGAAAACCTAGAGAGAAAAGAATATCAAGAAGAGGGTGACTGGCAGTGTAAAAAGCTGCAGAGAAGTCGAAGGGGATGAGGATTGAGAAGAGATAATCTGATTTTGGCAATTAAGAGATCATTGGCAACTGGAAAGAGCAGTGATGAAGTGGAAAACCAGGGTGCAAAGAGTTAGAGGGAGAGAGAGAGAGAGAGAGAGAGAGAGAGAGAGAGAGAGAGAGAGAGAGAGAGAGAGAGAGAGACCTGTTGTAGACAGTCTTCCCAAGGATTTAGCCACAAAAAGGAGATGAGATAGAGTAGAATAACTAGTGGGGATGGATGGACCAAGTGAGGGATGGGGTAGAAGTGGGCATATTTGCAGAGAGTAGGGAAGCAGCTGGTAAACAGGGAGTGATTAAAGATTAGTGAGAGAATAGGGATGATAGAGGGGGTAATCGGATGGAGAATTCAAGGTGGACTAGAATTACTTGTGCTTGTAAAAGGGTTTACTTTGGGCAGGAAGGAAGAAAATAAGTACTTATTTAAGTACCTACTATGTTCCAGGCACCATGCAAATGCTTTACAAATATTGTCTCATTTGGTCTTCACAGCAATCACGAGAGGAAATTTTTATTATTCTCATTTTACAGATGAGGAAACTGAGGCAGAGAAAATATATATATATATATATATATATATATATATATATATTTTAGTGCCTTGACCAGGGACACATAGCTAGTGTGTGAGGGAGGATTGGAACTCAACTTTCTGACTCCAGGCCTAGCACTCTGTTCCCTGTACCGCCTAACTGACTAGGAGGCAAGAAGAACAGATGAGGCTTCTTGCCAATGTGACAAGAAAATGGCCACTTCTTCATGTGAAGCAGGGGTAACCCAGGAGATAGTTGAAGAAGACATCTAAGTGATGTGAGATGAGGAACAGGGGAGTTCTCTTTGGATGGCATCAATCCCTCTAAGGAGGGGAAAAAGAAAAAAACCCCACAAACTGTGATTCATTAGCCAATAGACAATTGGGCCAAGAGACTTGTTTGTAAATCCTGAGGGGAGATTGTTCCTTGAGAAGCTTTTTCTGTGTGAGCTATGAGAATGTGAATTATAGTACATGAAGGCTTTAGAAATAGACATCTCAGAGCCATGTTTTTTGAGTATTCCATTAGATTCATATAATACAACTAGTTCAACCATTTCCTGATTGATGGACATTCCCTCAATTTTAAATTATTTGCCACCACAAAAAGAGCAGTTATAAATATTTTTGTACTCACAGATCCTTTTCAACTTTTTTATGATCTCTCTGGGGTATGGACCTAGTGGTAGTATTGCTGGGTCAAAAGGTATGCACAATTTTTATAGCCCTTTGGACATAGCTCCAAATTGCTCTCCAAAATGGTTGGATCAGTTCACAACTCTACCAATAATGCATTAGTGTTCCAATTTTCCCACATCTTCTCCAAAATTTATCATTTTTCTATTTTGTTATGCTAGCCAATCTGATAGGCAGTACCTCAGAGTTGTTTTTGATTTGCATTTTTTCTAATCAACATTATGACTAATGCAAAAATATGTTTAATATAAATGTATAAGTAGAGCCTATATCGATTACATGCCATCTTGGGGAGGGGGGAGGAGAGGGAGAAGGAGAAAATTTTAAATTCAAAATCTTATGGAAGTGAATATTGAAAACTAAAAATAGATAGCTTTAATTTCTTCCTGTGAAAATTGTCTATTCATATCCTTTGACCATTTATCAATTGGGGAATGACTTGTATTCTTATAAATTTGACTCAGTTCTTTATTATATTTGAGAAATGAGGCCTTTATTAGAGATACTGGCTGGAAAAATTGTTTCCCAGCTTTCTGCTTCTGTTCTAATCTTGGTTGCATTGGTTTTGTTTGTGCAAAACCTTTTCAATTTAATGTAATCAAAATCATCCATTTTGCATTTCATAATTTTTTCTATCTCTTGCTTGGTTATAAATTCTTCCCTTTTCCATAGATCTGACAAGTAACTATTACTTACTCTCCTTGTCTCATGTGCACTATTTTAAAAGGTTTTTGATGCTCTTTTTTCATACCACAGTCATGTACTCTGTCTTAATGCTAACAATGATTAATTCATTCGATCTTTAAAACAACTGTGTGAATTAAGTGCTGTTATTACCCTTATTTTACAGATGATAAAATTGAGGCAAATAAAGATTAAGTATCTTGTCCTGGGTCATATGACTAGTAAATGTCAAAGGCAGGATTTGAACTCAAGTTTTTCTGATTCAAAGTCTAGTAACCATTTTTCTGTCCTATCATGTTTTCTAATAAATGGAGCTTTCTTCAATTCCAAACTCAGGGAAGCTACTTCTAGGTTTTTATAGTGACGTGTGACTTTTTTCCCTTAGTGGTGGTAATCACTATTAAATCAGAATTTTACTGAAGAGGGTTAATCTACCTGACTGTTGGAATGTCTGTATTATTTAAATCCTGGGCTCGGACCAGCTTTGCCACTTACTGTGAGGCTTTGGGCAAATTGCTTCATGTTTGGGGAACCTAACATCCTCTTCTGTCAAATAGAGGGTTTGGACTCAATGATTACTGACGGTCCTTCTAGTTCAAAATCCCACAATTCCTATGGCTAGTGCATTGGGAATAGGACATGAACAAGACCATTTGTCTGGGATGGCTTAAGGTGCTGGCCTCTTTGGCAGTAGACAAATATGTTAGCTCATTCTTCTGAGACCCTTGAGCTTCATTTTGGGATTCTCAGTGCCAGAGTGGGTGGCTATAGTTATTGCTGAGGGTAGGAGGGGGGATGACTTGGTTGAAAAATCAAGGATCACTAGAGTTGATTCATGTCTCTTCCCTCAAATTCCTGGATATTTACTTCAGATGCTTTTATACAGCTGTGATTTCTTTGTTGTGGCTTCACCCTTATTAACGCAGATTATTGGCTTCCAATCTCATGCGATGCTTGTCCACATGGGTGCATTAATCTTCCACAGATGATCTCCCCATTCCCACGATAGAAGCTTTCCCTTTTTTCTTTTAGTATGTTGGTGGGAGGGTGCAGATTGACAATCTGTTGTCTTATTTCCCCACATTACTGGTTCAGCTCTTTTTCAGGATGTATGTGCCCTTACTAATGATGACACGCTTTCACCAAACATGAGTCTTTCCCATCCTTTTGGGTTGGTTGTAACTTGAATTCTTCTTTGATTATTGCATTCTATGATTCACAGCCACATGGCAGGGCTCACTGGAGAACCGCAAATAAATTAATGAACATCCTATGATGTTAGTTTTTCCCACTACAAAAATAAAAGTTACTCTGTGAATCAATGAGTTATTCTTTGCAGAGGTCTCAGAAATGCTTGAAAGGAAGATGTTTTCTCTCTCTCTCTCTCTCTCTCTCTCTCTCTCTCTCTCTCTCTCTCTCTGTCTCTCTCTATCCCCCACACAAACACACAGTCTACATGTATTGTGGAAATGTATCTGTCCCTCTTCTCACTATCCCTCCCTCTATAACTCTCCTCTCTTTAGTCTCTCTGTCTCTCCTTTTTCTGTCTCTCTCTCCTTTCTCTTTCTCTCCTCCCTCCTCCCTCTGCCTCTGTCTCTTTCATATACTTAATACTATGGTGGAAGCTGTGGGTAGATTAAAATATGACTTTAATGTAATTCAATATACTTCTAGAAAGCATTTCATTTGGACCATCTAATGACAATTGAAATGTAATTGATGAAAATAGGAAGGTCAGCTTTGCAGGGAGCTAATGGCTGAAAGATCACATGTAGAAGCTGCAGCCTCAGGCAAAGACCATACATACATCAAGAGAGGGCCAGAGCTGTGTAGCAGATTGCCCACTTCTGTCCATTTTACTTTCCCAGTCATTGATCTGTCAGCTGGAGCTGGCTTGCCAACCTGCTTTATACTCCTCAATGTCTGCTTACTCTGGGTTTGGCTGGCAGGGAAATGTGTGTGTTAAATTCCTTTTCTAGGAGGAGAAAAGGGCAACTAGTCCATACATCATCTTGTGTTGCCAAGGAGGCAAAAAACTGCTGAGGGGAAAACTGCTCTGCCCTAATTCTCTCCCTGACCTTCCCTCCTCCTTCTGAGTGAACAAACACTCTGTCCCACCTCTGATAGTCTGAGTGCACTTAGTCTGATCTCTCCCTTGCCCCTTTTACTCTATACCTAACATTCCCTGCACATCCCGGGTCTCTTCCAGTAGGATGAAACTCCTTGAAGGCAAGGACTATTTTATCTTTGTGTCTCCAGTATCTATGATGATGCCTTGCACATAGTGAATTGTAATTATTGTACTGGGGTTTGGATAGGTTGTATTGTATTGTTTGCTCTTGAATAAAGCACTGGAGAGATTATAATTCAGTGTCCAGAATCCTTAGGTGGCCCCTCACTGGACTTGGCTGCTCCTGGTACTAGTAACTCTCCTACAAACTCCAGCTGCTGGACCTTTGATGGTGACAATAATCTTTCAAGCCTGGTCCATTCAGTCTCTAGATATGTGTTCACCTAAGATTAGGAAAGAATAAACAGAAGAGACAAAGGAAACAAATGTAGCATAAGTTCAAAGAAGGCAGGAGAGTGAGGGAGAAAGAGAGCAAGCATTTGCTGGACACTGAGGTCCTTTCTTGAGCTGAACTGCCAAGCATTCAAGCTCTACTGCAGAGAATGCAACTCTGATGGGCCGGCCACATTGTTCAAATGCCAAGTGTATGTTCGCCTAAAAGACTTTTCTGGAGAACTCACTCCAGGCAAGTATTTACTCAGTGGTCAGAAGAAGCGATATAAGGACACTCTCAAGGTCTTTCTGAAGAACTTTGGAATTGATTGTGAGACATAGAAGACACTGGCACAGGACTGCTCAGCGGTGTGCCCACATTGAAGAAGATGCCATGCTCTATGAGCAAAGCAGAACTGAAACAGTTCAAAAGGAACATGAGATGTTCAAATTTAGAGACATGTCCACTCCAAATGTTCATATACACTATTTGTGCCTGACTTGTGATAAAACCTTCTGAGCTTGTATCCATCTGATCAGCCACAGTTGGACACACAGTATCTTGACCCTAACATAGTGATGCCATTTTGGTCTTTGAACACAAACACAACAACCAACCATGTGCCAGGCACTGTGCTAAGCGCTTTTACAAATATTATCTCATTTGATCCTCACAACAACCCTGGGAGTGCTATGATTATCCCCATTTTACAGTTGAAGAGACTGAGGCAGAGATTAAGTCACTTGCTCAGGGACACACAGCTAGTAAAGTACATAAGTCTGGGTTTGAATTCAGGTGTTCCTGGGTCCAGGACCAGCCTCTATCCATGACTACTCCATATCTTATCATAGGACAGGATGATGAGATGTCAGCCACAGTCCCTACCCCTATCCTGAGTTCCACAGCAATTTTTGTCTGTTCACCATTATGGAAAAGTGTGAAAAGGGCTAAAGGAGGCTGTAGCAATCCTTTTGTAGGTGAACCTAGTTCTAGCATGGTCATTTGTCCTTCTAGCTCTAAAGTCAATTACAAAACATACCAGTCACTCATGGCCAGAATTTGGTTCCCCAAAGTTCCACGTTATGGTTTGACAGTAGGCAGAGAATGTTGTACACAAGAATTCTTTTTCCTTTTGGGACTAACTTGCAATCTAAGAATTACTATTGAAAGTACACTCTCAATGGGGAGATAGTCTATAGGTAATTCTGTGTGTTGGTCCAAATACCTGGATGACATTGGGGGGGGGGTCTCAGTTTCCTCATCTTCATTTGAGGGAGTTAGATTGGAGCAAATCCGATGGAGTGTGCTTAGGCTTGAGAGAGGTCCCTGGCCACTTCAGGCGATACTTGTATTCTGGCTGAGACATACATCATAGAGATGAGTATATGTCCAGACCCCTTCTGGTGGGTGGGCCCCTTGCTAAAGGACATGCATGACAAGAATCTCTTGATTTGTTCTCATAGTCCCCAGTACTGGAGTCTGTGGCAGTGATGATTGGTCACCAAACCAAGAAAACTGATCTACTCAATAGACTTTCAGAGGTGTGATTCCAATCTTTCTCTTTGTTTTTTTCTCTCTGTCTGTCTTTCTCTCTGTGTCACTATCTGTCTATTTTTCGGTCTCTACCTCTGTCTCTCTTTTTCTGTCTCTATCGCTATCTCTCACTGAGAAAACTAAAACCCTTTAAATTCTTGCTTAGACTTTCTGTGCAGGCTCCATGTGACATCCTTGTCTATCCTTTCCATCTCCACATATGTGGTCTGCTCCAATCTAGACCCAGGCTAGATGCAAAATGATTATCTCTAAACCATCTTCCAGCTCAAAATCCTATAGAATGGGGAAGTGGCCCCTGCCCAAAGTGCTGCTACTTCAAGTTCCCATAAGAAGTCAGGAAATTTGCTTCCAGGAGGGTCTTCATGAAGCTTAATGGGACTGCCTTGATGAGACTCTGATGCAGGCCTGTGATGGGTTTGGGTCTGTCACCCACAGAGTGTACAGCAGCCTTTTTGATTAGTTGCAATATCAGATCTGGAACTTTGGGGAAACTTCAAAAGGCCCCAGTCTATCTTGGTTAGCTCTCTGTTCTTGGACTGATACCTTTACTAGAAACATCTGGTGAGAGACAATGTTGTGAATGGAGAAGATTTGGGTCCTCTTACTCCAAGGTATGAATACTGGCCTCAGTTTTCTTCCTGCCTTCATGTTCTTTCATTTTAGGTGAAGAGATTGGAGATGTGTGGCCTTGGGAATTCCAGAGGGTCAAGACAATGGGTGATCTGGGCATCTGGTCATCTAGACATCCTGGAGTGTGGGAGTTGGGTCCATAATGGGTTTTGAAGCTAGCCCAACATCACTGCCTCAGGAAGCAAGGAGTGATCCTTGAATAGATAAGAAGAAATCTGACATCAATTACCCATTTGGATGTGAACTTGGTAGAATCAATGCTATGCAGAAACTGTGCTAGGTCTGAGCCCATTTCCTCAAATACTGAGGTGGGATAGGGGAGAGTGTGCCCCTGAAGTGTTTGGGTGGAGGTGAAATGTTTGTACTTTTATTACTTAATCATCACAAAACATCCCTTTGTAAAAACTAATTATTGCTAAATGGTTAAATGGAACTGGGGTACTAGTGACTGGTAGACAACATTAGGAGAGGGAACACTCTTGGAAGGGGTGCTTGAGACAATGGCATTAGAGAAAAGACACTCCAACCCCTTAGGGGTTTCATTAGAGCCCTGAGGGGGCCATGTAGGTGGCCTACCTCTGAGATGGTAATCACAGGGCACAGTAAGTACACTGCTCCTCCTGGCTTCCCTGGCTCCCTCCAAGTCTGGCTAAAATCCCATCTTCTACAGGAAGCCTTTCCTGATCCCCTGAATTCTAGTGCCTTCTCTCTATTGATTGTTTCCAATTTTTCCTTTACATAGCTTGTTTTCACTTAGGTGCTCGTTTCCCCCGTTAGACTGTGAGCTCCGCAAGAGCAGGGATTGTCTTTTTACCTTACTTCATATCCCCAACTCTTAGCATAGGGCCTGACACATAGTAAGCACTTTAAATGTTGTAATGTTAATGGGATATAAGATCTTCCTGCCCATTGATAGGCCTCAGGTGGAGCCCATTAACAGAAGTTTCTTAGGAGAAGCTTGCTTGCAGGAAGGCTTTCATACTCTGCTAATTTCTAATTAGGCATTGAGTCACAGTATGGGGGCTGGCTCTGAGAAGTATATATATACTCTGAGTTGGTATTTTGCTTTGGAGGTTTGCTCATGAGAAGGCTCTTGTGATTCCCTGGTCAAGATCTGAGTGGTCATATGTTCAGAGGTCCCTGGCTACTCAGATGAAAGGCTCTCTGGATTCAGGGATGTATGTAAAGTGTATAGTTGATTCAGGCAGTCAGAGCCCTGCCTGTTGGTCTTTATTTCTCTGCTTGTATTTTCTCTGAAGTTCAGGGTGTTGACTTTTCCCCTGAATTAGTGAATGTAATTTAAAAAGATGGTTGACCCCTTAAACTGCTCTTTCCTAGTAAAGCAGATGTGAGAACCTGTGCTACCAGCCATCCTGGGTATGTCAGTGTGGTTGCTGCTACAAATGTTTATTGACTGTGATTGGACCCATAATCCTGAATTTTGTAGGATGGGAACAAACAGAAATCTAGGGAGTCTGATTGACTAGGGTTAGGGCAGTTCTGACTCTATACTAATGTAGATCTAATGAGTTAACAGCAGCAGCTTATTTTTCTCTAGGATTCAGAATAGTGCCATGGAAATAGTCCTAGATTTGGGGTCAGGAGACCCAGGGCGAGACAAATATTTACTAGCTGTGTGACCTTTGCTAAGTTGCCTCACCTGAATTTCAATCTCTTTATCTGAAAGTGGAGCTGGCCTTCCACCTCAGTTGTATGAGGAGTAGGTTTATAAAAGCTCTTTGTAAACACATAAAATACTAAATGGAGCGATTATTGTGTCAAGACCTTCTCAGAAGGTAGAAGCTGTTCAAGGGACTAGGACAAAACATACAATGTTTCTCTTCAAGCTCTAACATTTTTCTGCTGCTGGAATCAGGTTAAAATGAACATGAATGAATGGGTAAGTCATACCTGAATAGTGGCTTCCTATGCCCAAGTTTCTAGCTGAGCACCCTTTCCTTTTTCTGCTTGGACTCTGGGCCCGATATCTGCTTTTCCTTGTCTGTCAGATGCTGAGGAAATGCCCTTTGGAAGTAATTTTTCATTTAACTTGGACGCAGTGAGGTAGTGGGGTTTAAAGTGAGGGGACTGGGCTTAGAAACATCAGGAAGCAGGGCAGTTAGGTTGCACAGTAAATAGAGCATTGGCCCTGGAGTCAAGGGGACCTGAGTTCAAATTTGATCTCAGACACTAGCTATGTGATCTTGGGCAAGTCAGCATCCAAAAAAAGAAAGGAAGGAAGGAAGAAAAGAAACATGAGGAAGTCCTGAATTTAAGTCCTGTCTCTGACACATGGACAGAGGCACCTCTCAGTGCCCCCAAGCAACCTGGGGGAGGAATTCACTAATCTGTGTCAGTAGAATGAGTTTCCATACTGGGAATATTTGTCACCAGTTAAAAAATAGATCTAGACCAAAAAACCAACAACAAATCAGTTCTATTTCAAGTCTATGTACCAAGCAATCAACCAATTAATATTTATAAGCACCTAATAGATTTGGGGATACTGGGCTGGGCATTGGGTATACAGATGAATAAAACAATCCCCATCTAAATATATACAAAAGAATCACATTGGTGCTAAGGTTATAAAGACAAAATGAAAGAGTCAGTCCTCAGAGCTGGGCACCAGTTTCTTGTTGCAGATTGCGTATAAAGATAAAGTCGTCTTACTTCTCCACAAATCCTCTGCTACAGGAGTCCTCTGCAAAAAGGGCTTAGTTTGGGAAGTGGAGATCAGGTATCCCATCTCTGTTATCTCAGGGCATTTGAAAATCAAGGCTTGTGGTTTTACAGTTAGTATATTTACAACAATCTGCAACCATTGAAAAAGTCTGTTTAATGAAATGCTGATTATGTCTTCAGATGGGTTTGTTAGAAATCATTCTTGGTAAACATGTGTCATTTCTTTTTTTTTTATTCCCACAGAGGTCTCTTGGAGAAGTCCCTGAAGGTAAATATTTGTACGGTTTTCAGTTTGCATTTCCATAGCCTAATTTGGTGTTGAAATGAGTGGCTGGCTCTCCATTCACTGTGCTTGTTAATATTCACAGAGGTGATTCTCCCTTAGTGGGATGTGACATTCTAACCCAGCAGCTGGGACAGAGACTACTTGTTAACCATTAGCCTAATACAGAGGAATGGTCTCACTGCTGTGCCTTGTTTTAGGGAGGAGGGATTTTAAATAAGTCTGGATTACAGTTTGTTTCTTTAAATGAGCACCCTTTTCGTTTTGGAATTATTGTAGCATGCGGTTATTAGTGCCTGGAGTGGTGTTTGAAATCTTTCCTGGGAGCTGTGAAAGGTTGGCTTGAAAAGCTAGAAATTCTTTGAATACTCAGATTGTCTCTGAGAGAGAGGTTGAGGGAAACGTTGCTTCAAGCCTTTTGTTTTTCCTTCAGAAACTTAATTACGGTTCTGAAAACAACCAAGAAATGTTATCTATATCCAGTCATGGAGAACACCAGCCCCAGACTCCTTTCTAGGGTATATGTGAATGGAAAAGGGAGGAAATTCCTTTCTAATTAAAAGAAAAATACAGTTTATTTTAAGCTACAATGAATGATGACTTACATGAATGACTTAAAGCTATCCCCAATATGGTACGATGGTTACTCGTATCAGTGTAGACCAATCGTTTTACGTTTATCATTCAGGTTGGAGTACAATGCAGCTATGTAATAGGCCAAGGACCAATTGAATTATTCCATGGCCCAATGCTTGCACATGACATAAGGAACTTAGAAATGGGGATGCACATGGACATCTGGGAAACTCATTCAACTCAACGGGCACAAAAGACCAAACCAAATCCTGGAGACATTAATCTACAAATTATGTTTGCTCCTAATGGTATCCGGAATCACACCTGTGGAACACTTGCAATGATCTCTGATAATTTCCTAGAAGGAATGTATCCTTACTGACCACTGATAAACCTCATGAAGGCTGTGGTCAACAGTTAGGTACCAGCCCATGACAAGGAAGCACTTTTTATTCACTCTGAAAGGACCAGGCAAAGTTGAATTAAACCTGTTTGAACTTGGCCACTAGTACTTATTATGCTTTAATGGCATCTAACAACTAATAATCATAATTAACATTATTAATTATTAATAGTTGTAAATTGATGAACACAAATTAATGAATTAAAAACTAATTGGATGCAAATTAATTACAAATTGATTAACATTTGACTTCACAACAACTGGATGTAGGTACTATTATTATCTTCACTTTATTTTTAATTTTTTTTGCTTCTTTTTAGAGGGGAGAAGGCAGGGCAATTGGGGTTAAGTGACTTGCCCAAGGTCACACAGCTAGTTTTTTGTGTTAAGTTTCTGAGGCTGGATTTGAACTCAGGTCCTCCTGACTTCAGGGCCAATGCTCTATTCACTGTACCACCTAGCTGCCCCTTATCTTTGCTTTATAGATGAAGAAACTGAGTCTGAGAAACATAAGTGATTTTCCCAGGGTAAAGTAAGAAGTAAGCAAGGCTACTGCTTTTCAGAGAGATTTAAACAGCTAAAAAAAGATGTTCATTGACAATATTGAAGTGAAAACTATTACCCATTTTGGCTACTTAGGCCACTCACTGTCCAGTGATATGCAAATTTTAAAAGAAATAGAAAACCAAATAAAGTCAGCATGCCTTTTAAAATTTTTTTCAATTAATAGTAATCGAAAACAACGAAATTATTCTGAGTATTAAATACTCAAATCAGCTACAAAGGGTGTATGAAGGAAGATGCTATCCACCTGGGGAGGGGGGGACCTGATAAATAGAAGTATTCATAGTCTGATTTTACATATATGTGCATATGTGCATATGTATCATACACACACATATGTATATACACATATATGTATATACTGGGCTAAATGATGACCTTCTCAAGTGTAGGGTAGGGAGGGAGGGAGACACTTCAGAACTTTAAATGGAACAAAAACACACATATAAATAAATATAAAAATTAAATTTGAATAAAATCACATTTGGAAATTAATAGTAATCTATTTTCTCTCCATCTCATAGTCCCCCACTACTGAAAAAGAGAAAAGAAAATCTTTGTAACAAATCTGCATGATTAAGCAAAAAACATCCTCTTCTCGTTGTAGTCCTGAAAAATGCGTCTCCTTCCGCGTCTCCCCATTGCCTGTCTGAGGAGCGAGGCGCCATGCTTCCTTATCAGTGGGATAACGGGTGATATGTCGCATTGATCGGGGTTTCTAAGTCTTTCAAAGCTGTTTGTCTTTACGAGGCTGTTAGCGTGTTAATTGTTGTCCTGGTTCTGCTCGCTTGGTTTTGAAGGTGTTCCCTTCACTACTTTTTATAGCACATTTATATTCTATTATATCCACGTGCTATAATTTTTCAGTCATTCCTCAAATTGCAGATGCCCCATCCGTTTCCCATTTTTTGCTACCGAGAAAAGAGTCAGCATGCTTTTGGGGGAATTAAAGAACAGGCTTATAGATCTATTGGCACGAATGTCTTAAGTTCTAGCTGGTGGATCAGCCATGGGTCTATGAGTCAGTTACAACCAGTCACAAATTCTGCAAATAACTGCTGCAGAAAAACAACAACTTTGGACAGTTCTGGTCATAAAAGGGCAGAGACTTGGAGTTGGAAAGGGCCTTAGAGTAAAACCCCCTAATTTTTAGTTGAGGAAACTGAGGCCAGAGGGGTTAAGTGATCTATCTAAGCTCACACAGGTCAAAAGTGGAAGACTAGGGTCTGATCCTAGGACCTCCAACACCAAAACCAGTGCTTTATTGGGGGGAGGATGGTTGCAATGAACCTGGAGTACTGAACATGGAGTCATGAGATGAGTTCAAATTCTGGCTGTATTAGCATGTTATCTGCATAATTTTGTTCACTTAGGCAAGACTCTTAACCTCTCAGCCTTAGTTTTTTCATCTTGAAAATGGGGAGATTGGACTAAAAGAACTCACTTTAAGGCAATTTCCCACTGGGGACCTGAGATTCTATGATCCTTCTGACCACATCATGTTCTCTTTCTAAGGCATAGCATGTGACACAAAGACACTAGTTCTGGAGTAGGCCATCTTCAATCTCTCTCTCTCTCTTTCTTTTTTTTTTTTTTTTTTGCTTTTTGGAGGGGGGAAGGCAGGGCAGTTAGGGTTAAGTGACTTGCCCAAGGTCACATGGCTAGTAAGTGTTAAATGTCTGAGGTCATATTTGAACTCAGGTTCTCCTGACTCCAGGGCTGGTGCTCTATTCACTGCACCACCTAGCTGCCCCTAGTACACCATCTTCAAATATAGAAAAAACAAAGTACAGTGAGGTTAAAAAACAAAACAGTTTTTTTTAAAAACCCAGTTATGTTTAGCTGAATTGAGTAAAAATGAAGGCAGGAGGGGAGGAGGGGGACCTGGTCCTCAGTTTACCACTATATGTGAATTACTTGATCGCTGTACTTACTATTCCACCTGGTGTAGAGCAGTGCCCTTTAAAAAAACCAAACCAAAACAACAAAACACTGTTATCATGTTCTTTTAATGGACAGATGTACCCTGGGTTTGTTGCTGCATGAGAATACACAAAAGACACCTAGGAATGATTGATTCTGGTCAAGTGTAGCCTTGGGAGAGCCAGTGTGGTTCCTGGGCATTCTAATGACAAGGCGCAGGTGTTTTTAGCCTCCATGGAGGATTCCTTTATTTGCATTTCAAAGTAGAAATAAAAGCTGAGCTATGTGCATGTACACGTTTGCGGTTATGGCCTTCAATGGGAAAGTCCGCAGCAGCCAGATTGCAGCCCACTCTAACCTTCTCATTTAAGCCAAATTTCACAAAGAGTTGGAAACTTATTTTTATCCTAAAATGTGCATTCCTGGGGGGCTTAATTTATTCCTGTGACTGTGTGTGCATAGGTATTTTGAAAAGAAATGAAGAAAAATGACTGAATTTGTTGGCAATCCAGCATTTATTTTTTTCTAAGTAGGTGATTAGGTGGGCTTTTGTTATCTGAGCTCCTTGGAAGGAGGGCAAGAAAGAACCAGAGCCCAAAGGTCCATCGACTCAGGAGAGGAAAATGCCTCCTTCTGGATGCTATTGTACTTAACTGACTATTATTGTGAAACAGCAGCTTAATGGCCTTTCAGCCTCTGCACCAAAGCATAAAATCGAATAATTAAGTTAATGTCACTGGGAAATCTCCTGAGAGGAGAAAGTGGGCCAGCAGGTTGAGCCTGCCAAGAAGGGCCACAAGGAAGGTTAAGTCTCACTCGGTTTCCTGAACCTTAGTGGACAATCTAGAACCCATTGGATCCTAGGATGTCAGAAAAGAGGGCCTTATAGGAAACAGCTACTTCTGTGGTTGTAATGCAAAAGAAAACAAAGTACCACCATGAAATAACCTCACTAAATTCTTACCATGCTAGGGAGGTAGAGTGCAGCCTGTAGTCAGAGGAGGTGGGTTCAGTTCCCAGCTCAGCCACTAACCTACCTCTGTGATCCTAACACAAACCATGTAATTTCTCTGGTCTCAAATTCCTCATCTGGGAAACAAAGGGAGAAAAAAGGTGGATGGGATGACCGAAACTGGGGCAGCTCCATGGTGGCAGTAGGTGGAGAATGAGATGGGAAGGCTTGATTTCAAATCCTGCTGTAGGTACTCCCCCTGTGGTGCTACTTTCAAATTGTGGTGCTGGAGGAGACTTTTGAGAGTCCCTTGGATAGCAAGGAGATTGAATCAGTCAATACTTAAAGGAATGAATTCAGGATATTTGCTGGAAGGTAAAATACTGAAGCTAAAGCTTAAATACTTTGGTGACATAGTGAGAAGATGGGACTCAATGGAAAAGACCCTGATATTAGAAAAGACTGAGGGTAAGAGGAGAAGGTAACAGCAGAGGAAGAGATGGATAGATGGTGTCACAGAAACAATGTACATGTGCTTGGACAGGCTTTGGGAGATGGTGGAGGATAAATGAATCTGGCTGCTATGGTCCATGAGGTCAAGAAGAGTCAAATACAACCGAATAATTGACCAACATATAAATGATTTAATACATTACCACGTGCTACTCATTCTTTCTTGGAAATACCTTTCCAGGCACCGTTTCTATTTCTTCATTCTCACGGACAGCATCCCAGTCCTTATCACCTTATCCCGTAGACGCAACAGCCTCCAAATAGCCCACAAAGCGAGTCCTATGCTACTCCCATTCATTCTGCATACTGCTGGCAAACTAATCTTCATCAAACACAACTTCATCACATCAATTTCCTGTTCAGAAATTTCAGTGACTGCCTGTCTTCCACCATATCAAGTCCATGCCCTTCTACATCTAGCTGAGTGAAACTTTTACAACATTCCCATAGGCGGGGGCAATATGGACCACATCTTCACATTTCCTCTGTGTCCACCATCAATGAATCCTCTTATTTACAAACGAAGAAACTGAAGAGAAATGACTTGCCCAAGGTCAGATTGTGACTTAGTAGTTAGAACTAAACCTCCCAGATTCCTGACTCCCAGCCCAGAACTTTCTGTTCTACCAAATTGTCTCTTAAACATAGTTTTCTTGCACAATTGTCTGTGTAACCTTTGAGTATGAATGTGAGTTGGAGGGGGGTGAGCCCAGAGAGCAGTGCTACATCTGTTTCTCATGTGCATATGTTGTCTTCCCATGTCTTTCTCCAGCAAGATTGTAAATTCCTTTAGGACAAGGGCTCACTTTTTCAGCTGCTTGGTCTCTCCTACAATACCTAGAAGAGAGGTAGGATCATAGGATTATAGATTTAAATCTGGAAGGGACCTTAGAGATCATCCAGTCCAATTTACCTCATTTTCCAATGAGAAAACTGGGTTACAGAGAAGTAAACTGATTTTCCCAGGGTAACACAGATAGTGAACGGCTAGGTGGCACAGTGGATAGAGTACCAGGACTGGACTCCTCTTCCTGAGTTCAAATCTGTCCTCAGACACTTACTACCTGTGTGACAGTAAGTGACTGGGCAAGTCACTTAACTCTGTTTGCCTCAGTTTCTTCATCTATAAAATGAGCTGGAGCAACAAATGGCAAGCTATTATCTTTGTCGAGAAAGCCCCAAATGGGGTCACAAAGATCTGAACATGGCTGAATACACAACCACACAAATAATACTTGTCTGGGGGTGGGGGGAAGGTGATTGAACCCAGTTGTTCTTGACAACTGTCCTGCACTTTATCCACTAGTATATGCCCAATATATGTTTACTGAATTTAATTAGATTGAATCTCAGGTGGCCTGAGATCAATTCCTATTGAGATAAATCATGGATACAAATGTCTTCTCCTCTGAGGCTTCAGACAACCTTCTTTCTTTGCCTCATTTCAAATTCCATTGATTTTGGTGATGTTTCTCTCTTGAATTCTGCTTTTTATTTATTTATATCCTTCCCTTAAAAAAAGCCCCTGAGGCATTCTGGAATATAATCCATAACAGATATTTATTATTAATAATAACAATGAGAATAAGCCAGGAGTTTCTACCATTACTTCTGACGATTTGGGGTATTTGCAGCAATGTGATTCCTGCCTAGAGGCAGGTTGTTAGGTATGAGGCACTCAGAGGACCTCAGCTGCACAATTAATATGGGCCATATGTAAATCAGCCGATACGGACAGCTAAGATTCAATCAGTTGAGTCTCCAAGGTGAGGAATTCTTCAGCTGATTTTAATAGGAAAAGTCAATTCCTCAAGGGGAGGCCATCTCTGTGAGGGGTACCAAAGAAAGAGGTGGTTTTGAAGTGAGATTTGAGAGAAAAGAAGGTCATGGGTCATATATAATCTTTGGTTGGAAGTAAACTGGGATGAAATCATTTGGGTCCCACAGGATCTTGGCAGTCTTTTTTCTTTGGTTCAACTGAAGACTAAAATAACATCTCGTAGAAGGTTAAGGAAAAGGACTTGGGATTGTACCTGGAGCTATCAGTCTACTCCCAATCCATAGCCCCTGAGGAAGGCTCCACCCGAGGCCTCCTGGCTGATTAGTGAACCCCTGCCTGCAGCTGGCAATCTTGAGAAGCCCTGGCCTCCCTGCCTAATTCACTTTCATCTTGCTCTCTGGTCTGGTCCATCTCTGTACTGATGGCTTTGTCTTCTTGGGGAGCACTCTCCTCTCGCCCTCCTCCACTTTCCATTTGCCTTTTTATGTTTCATCTTCTCCTATTAGAATGTAAACTCCTTGAGATAAGGGCCTGTCTTGTTTTCTTGTTTTTGTATCCTTAGTGATTAGCAAGGGCCTGGCACATAGTAGGAGCTTAATAAATATGACCAATCATTTATCTATTTATCTTCCTACCTATCTATTTACATATAATTTATCTCTCTATCTCTCTGTCTGCATTTATTTGTCTATCCCTCTATCATCCATCTATCTACCTGTATCCCTCTATCTATCATGAGAGAAATGATTATTTCCCTCATATCAATTATTGGGGAGATCCAGGATTTTTCCCTTTTCCTATTCCTTCGCTTAAAGTTTAGTCTTTCAAGAAGATCTTTCGGGATGTCTACGTGGTGCAGTGAATAGAGCACCAGCCCTGGAGTCAGGAGGATCTGAGCTCAAAGATAGCCTCAGATACTTAACACTTACTAGCTGTGTGACCTTGGGCAAGTCACTTAACCCCAATTGCCCTGCCCTCCCCCCTCCAAAAAGCAAAAAGTAAAAAATAAAATTAAAGTAGATCTTTAACCTTGCCCCCAAATTTACCCCATCTGACCATGTTATCTAAATGGAGTTGATGCCCGCCCATCTAGAAAAACCTTATGAGGAAAATCTAATCTGGATGAAATCTTGTCCATTGTATCCATGTCAGACAGGTCTGAGTGATCAGGGTGACTTCTCCCAGCCCCTCACTAGAATAGATCCACCTCTCATTGTAATATTCATTCTTCTCATTAATTGTTAACCAAGCAGAGTTGATTGCCACCTGTTGAGAACACCTACTCTTTCAAGGGCATATAAGCATGAGAAGCTGCCATGATGTGTCTTTGGTTTAGGAGAGATGGCCAAATGACCATCCTTTTATTACTCACTAGAATAATTAAGAAAATGATTAATTACCCAGAAACTGTCTTGAACTTTTTTATGTGCCACAGTCATCTATCTCTCTATCTACTTTTATCCATTTGTCCCTCTACCATCCATCTACCTGTATCTATCCCTATATCATTTATCTACCCACCTATCATCTATTCCTCTATCCATGTATCTATCTGTCTGTCATCTGTTTGTCTCTCTAAGCATGAGAAATACAGCGTTGTTTTTTAACCATTTAAGTCACAGCAGAGTTGAACAGCCTTTTGGCCACATTATAGCTTAGAGCAATGGTTCTCGACCTATGGGTCATGACCCCTTTGGGGGTCAAATGACCCTTTCACAGGGGTCGCCTAAGACCGTTAGAAAACACATATTTCTGATGGTCTTAGGAACCAAGACACCACTCTGTCTCTAGGTGGTCCGCCCACATGCAGATATGCCCACATACGAGAATTAAAGGCTCTCGGCATTAGGAAGGTTGAGAACCACTGGCTTAGAGCAAAGAGAGGAACACCAGAAGGATATGGACTGGAACATGGTGAAGGGGACTCCCAGGTAAGGAAACTCCCTTTGTAAATGCATGGCAGCAACTTCTTTGCCTATTATAATGCTAGATGGCTGCCTAAAGCACTGCCGGTGATTTGCCCAGAGTCACACAGCTAATGAGTCAGAGACAGGAATTGAACCCAGATCTTACTGGTTTCTATGTCAGCTTTTTATCTGTTATGTCAAGTTACCTCTTTGGATGCTGAGGGAGATGAAGTAAAAGACATCGTGAGGAGCTTGTAATCTACATGGAGAGTGTTATAGTCTGCTTTTGTGACTTAGAGCGTTTTGCAGAAGAATTAGCAGATCTGGTCAACATTGGAAGCAGTAGCCTGTTAGTATGGTGGTTGTTGTTGTTCATCCTATTTTCTCAAAGAGGACCATGACAGCAAGAATATGATGTCCTGATTTGCAAGCGAATTGGATTTAAGAGAAGCAGAGCCATGCAAAGTCATCATCCTCACTCTCTCCTTCTTAACCACTGGACGTGGGTCCAATGGCAAGATATAGATCAAGACAATTGGAGATGGTCTCTGATGTAGTGGGAGACCTTGGCCTTTTTAAGCTAAGGTCTTTCCCAGGTCTCAGTTTGTCTGAGACACACCCTCCACTACCGCCCCAATGCAAGGGTATGCTGGAGCCAGATGTCAATAGAGCCATTGTTAAATTTTCAGTGACAGTATTTGCACTTCAGAAGCAAATTATAAATCAGGACTTAATTTATTGTTTTTTGATTGTCTATATTTAAGAAAATGATTGAGAAAATGTTAATACAGCCTAAACTTAAAAGTATGCTGTGGGTACACACACACACACACACACACACACACGCATGCACATATACATACATACATACATACATACGTATATATATATATATATATATATATATATATATATATATATATTTTTTTTTTTTTTTTTCCCCCAGAATGCTTACCTACCCACCTCTGCCCAGGAGGAGAAAGGATTGAAGGGGAGGAAGGGGCAACGGAGGAAGATACCAAAGAAGATCACCTCCCAAACTTGGGAGACTGATCAGTCCTTTCTGAGAGGATATTCACAATTGTTCTTTAGTGTTAAATATAGGGTGTCCCAAAAGTCTTAGTACAGTTTTAGGCTTTAGTAGCTTGAAAGTGCACTAAGACTTTTTTGGACACCCTGCATTACCACATCCTTCCTTAGATTGTGCCCATATTATCATTCCCTTTAGAACATAACTGAAAACTACTTTTGTCCTTTTTTTGTTGCTCTGAAATTTCTTCATCTTTTGTTTCACAGATTACTGCGAATGTGAGTTGAAAAATTGCTTTAAATAGAGAGTTTTTATCTAGCAGGGAAACTCTTGGCCAATCTCTCTCTCTCTTTGCCAGTGATTGTAAAATAATAAAAGGTTCTCTGACACTAAAAACCTAAATACAGAGTGAAGCGTGTTTTCTCCCTCAAAAGGGAGACAAGACAAGACAGAGAACAGCAAGAAAGAATGTATGATCATGTAGTACGTTTCATAAGTGGCTATTGAAATTTCAAAACTAGGAAGGTCAATGTATGCTGGGCTCCAGGGACTGCTGAAACTTGGCCTTGCCCTTGGTGGAGAGGTACAAGGAGGATGCTATGGCTAGGAGCAGCAGAAGGAGGTAAAGCACAGAAGTGGGAATGAGTCTGACTTACCTGGCTGTAGTAAAGCTAAGCTTAATTGGAGGGGAATTTTCTTTTGAGAAAAAGGGAGGGGGGTAGAATCTGTATGTGCACATGTGTGTATGTTTGCTAGTTACCAAGACCATCCAAGGTCCTTTGTGATTGTTCAAACTGCTGAAACCCCCCCTCCCCCAAATTCATTCAATATGACCCTCAAGTCTTGGGAGCAAAAGAAATGGAAAGCGACTTTTTGTTTTCCAGAAATTAAATGGCACTATTGAGGACAGAGAGATAAAATTGTGCTGTAATAATTCCATAGACAGAATAAATGTTGCAATGGAGTATTATGTTGTCTAAAAATGCAGTCCTTTTGAATGGTGAGTGACATCCCCAAATTTCAGCTATTTACTTGGTAGTGTTTTCATTTCCATTCTGTTTGTCGTAATGGTTTCTTTAAACCAGATCCACCCCACCTCCCTCCTTCCCTTGATCTTATTCTCTTGACTGTGGGAAAAAACCCAAGTGCATCCTGAAGCTTTCGCAAAATATAGCCGATCAAAATCCTCCAGTCTTCGGAATTCAGAAACTTACCCCTCCCTCAGTGACCCAAGCAAGTGACAATTAGGGGACCATTCAGTGACAGTTTCTCCAAAAGAGAAATTCCACTGACCCCTCTGCCATTGGCAGAAGGAGGCAGTTGTGGGGGATCAGAACAAAGATGGTGGTAATTTTTAAAAGTTTAATTGCTTTATTTTATTTTTATATCAAAGTTATTCCAAATATATCCCCCCAAAGTCCCTCCCTTTTAACAAAGTAAAATGGTTAAGAAAAAAAAACTGGCAAAATGGCTGTACTCAACAGTATTTAAAGGCACTTTGCACCTGTAGTCTCGCATATTTCTCATTTCTTCCATGGAGCCAGAACTAATTATCATCATTATTATTTTTTTATTTCCATGTAGTCATGTTGTGAAAGAAGAATCAAAACAAAAGGGAAAAACCACAAGAAAAAAACCAGAAAATAGTACACTTCAATCTGTATTCAGACTCCATAGTTCTCTGAATGTGAATGGCATTTTCCATTATGAATCTTTTAGAACTGTCTTAGATCATTGTATTGTTGAGAAGAGCTGTCTATCAAAGTTGATCATCACACAATGTTGCTGTTACTGTATACAATGTTCTCCTGGTTCTGCTCACTTCACTCAGCATCAGTTCATGTAAGTTTTTCCAGGTTTTTCAGGAGTCCTCTTGCTCATCATTTCTTATGGCATAATAGTATTCCATTGCATTTATATACCACAACTTGTTCAACCATTCCCCAATTGATGGATATCCCCTCAATCTGCAAATCTTTGCCACCACAAAAAGAGCTGCTATAAATATTTTTGTACACATAGGTCCTTCTCCCTTTTTAATGATCTATTTGGGGTACAAACCTAGGAGCAGTATTGCTGGATCAAAGAGTATGCCCAGTTTTATAACCCTCGGAGCATAGTTCCAAATTGCTCTCCAGAATGGTTGGATCAGTTCACAACTCCAGCAACAGTGCATTAGTGTTCCAATTTTCCCACATCTTCTCCAACATTTAAATGATCATCATTATTACTCCATATTAGACTTCATTTTAGTGTTTCTAAAAAGATTAAATTATTATAGTTTTTCTCTGTGTTCTCCTGATCCTACTTACTTTGTATCAGTTCATACTAGTTTTTTCTTTTTGGAGGGGGGAAGGCAGGGCATTTGGCGTTAGGTGACTTGCCCAAGGTCACACGGCTGGTAAGTGTTAAGTTTCTGAGGCCAAATTTGAACTCAGGTCCTCCTGACTTCAGAGCCAGTGCTGTCTTCACTGCACCACCTAGCTACCCCCCATTCATACTAGTCTTTACACGTTTCTCTGATTTTTGTCTTTGCCTCTCTTTGTCAGCTCTCTTTGTCCCATTTAAAGAGACATAGTAGCCAATCAATTAATCAATCAGTCAACAAGTATTCATTAAGAACATAACTAGGTGTCAGGAACTGTGTGTGATAGGTGCTGGGGATAAAAAGACAACAATGAAACTGTCCTTGTACTTATATTCTGTTGGTGGAAGTGACATGTATATATACAATATAAGCATAAAACGGATATTGAGGTGTCCAAAAGTCTGAAAACAGTTTTAAACTTATTGAAGCTTAAGTAGATATTTTATGCTTACTAAAGCTTATACATTTTGCATATAGAATAAATAGAGAATAGTTTGGGGGGGAGGACACTATTAGCTGGGGTAGGGGAATCAGGAAATGTCTATATATTTTTAAAAATTTGAATAATTGGTTGTTGAATTTCTGCTCCAATTTTTTTTTTTAAAACAGCTTTCCTCTTTCATCCACCTTGGAATTGTTCTTTTTTGTCTCTTTAGCGTTTCATCCCTGAGAATGTCTCATTTAATTTTCCTCTTAGGCTGACTTCCCCTGTAAAATTTGAAGCCCACAACATTCCATCTGGCATCCCATCTATTCTTCTACTGAAGCTTTTGAAATAGGCTCTCCCCAAATCTTGGGTGCATGTTAGCAAAGAGCTAATGTGCCTTTCTTCTCCCAGTTCCTTCCTGGTGGATTTACTTTGCAGTTACTAGATTCCTGGCACTCAAAATAATCCCGTCCCTCAGTTGCTGTGTGCCGGGAGGTTTTCTGCCCTCTTCCATTCTTTGCTTTCCATTAATCATTGGTTAGACATCAGATGCTATCTCTGGTTTGCTTCTTGACAATACTGCTGTTCTGTGACTAGCCCATAGCTAGTAGATACCTAGAAATGAAGCCCTACTGGGATCATCTGACTCCGAACACCAATGAAAAGAAAAAAATCTTTGCATCCTATGAGTCTCAAATATATTTTCATATGTGCTAAAAAGAAAACCACTTTTATATGGTGGTAAGTTCTCTTTCTTACCACCCTTGTTGTTGACAAGTGAGCATTCCTTCCCCTCACAATAGCAGTAAAATGAGATGGTGAAAAAAATAGAGGCCCCAAAGCTTTTCTGGAAAGTATGAGAGCCTGCACTTTATTCTCCATTGTTACCAGGTTGGTGTGGCCTCTCAGCTACAGGTTTCCTATTTGCTCATTGGGGACCACACCCCCGACATTCTGGCTGAGCTCTTTATAGCTGAGCCAAGGTTTGCAGACAGCTGGGGTAGTAAAATGTGCCGAAGAGGAAGGACCCCTCATCCTGTCATTCCCTCACAAACCAAGCCAGTGACCTTGGTCTACTACCCAGCCCCTAGGGAGGAGCCATAGGCTTAGCATCATTTGGGTTCTGAGACCTTTTGGCAAGGTGGTACACTAGCATCTCCTGTGGAGAATTCTTCACAACTCTATTGTCTTTGGGTTAAGGGAACCATTACTAAATGAGGAAGCCTGCAAGGCTTTGGCCACCTCCCAATAAAGTGAGACATTTTTATTCCATTTGGAATGACTCATGAGATTCTTCTCTTTAACACTTCCCTCAACCAAAAATGAATACATTTGTTCTGTGAGAAGGCTACATGGTGTAATGGAAAGAGTACCAGATTTGGAATTAGAAGACCATGGTCCACATCTCACCAGTCAGATTGGCTAAGATGACAAAACAGGAAAATGACAAATGCTGGAGAAGATGCGGAAAAATGGGAACACTAATGCATTGTTGCTGGAGTTGTGAATTGATCCAACCATTCTGGAGAGCAATCTGAAACTACGCCCAAAGGGCTATAAATAATTGCATATCCTTTGACCCAGCAATACCACTGTTGGGATTATATCCCAAAGAGATCACAGAAGTGGGAAAAGGACCCATATGTACAAAAATATCTATTGCAGCTCTCTTTGTGGTTGCAAAAAACTGGAAATATAGGGGATGCCCATCAATTGGGGAATGGCTGAACAAGCTATGGTATATGAATGTAATGGAATACTATTGTGCTATAAGAAATGGGAAGGAGATGGACTTCATAATTACCTGGAGAGGCTTATACAAATTGATGCTAAGTGAGAAGAGCAGAACCAGGAAA